>JAZKJV010005439.1:0-323362 GCA_037367405.1 Ottelia alismoides
TCGGAGTGCTCCTCCGGCCACCACCTTGCGCCACGACCTCTCGCTTCGTTTCCCACCTCCGCGGGGTCTCGACATTTTGCCCTGGACCCTCTCACCCCTTTTTGCAGGTCAAAGAGCGTTGACTCGAGCCTGGGGCTCGTTTTGCCCTTCGTCGGAGTTCCGTGGAGCATCCCAGCTCCACCGCCCTCCCCCGTGAGCTACGGCCCACGCCAGAGTGTTTTGGAGCCACCAGGAGGAAGAGGAGGACCGTGGGAGTCTCCCGGCCGATTTTGGAGCCCAGAGACCACCGGAGGACGGAGCTAGAGTTCGGGGAAGTTCGCCTCGCCGGCGCTCCTCCCATATTCTTGCTCCGCACACAGCACTGTCGGATCGAGGCTGGGGCACCAGGTGCACATTAGCCGTTCGATCTTGGCTAGCCCCGACCGTTGATCATCTCGCCAGATCTGATCGTGTCTGCTCATCGTTGAACCGTCATCGACCGTCAGATCTTCGACACGTGGCAAGTGGAAGTTCATCAGCCGTCGGATCTGCAAGCTTTGGGTATTTTGCTTATTTTACCCTGAGCATTTTTTATATATTATTAGTCCATAAACTTTCACCTGTAGTTTAAATATTTTTTGTAATATTTACATCTAGGCCCCTGAACTTTCTTTATTTGCATCTAGGTCCAGTCCACATCACCTCACGTGACCTGTGCACGTGGGTGGTGGTGTTTTTGCACTGAACCCCCTTGCGGTTTATTTATTTCGATTTAGTCCAGGAACTTTGATATTACATGTAATATTTTTGGAGATTTTGCATGTCAGCCCCTCGGATTTTTGTATATAACATTTAGGTCCTTGCCAAGCGCGTGTCAATCACGTGCAGGGTTAAGTAAATTACAGGCATGTCCTATCGGGTTTTGATATTTGTATTTGGTCCTGGAAATATATTTATCAGTTATAAATTTTGTGAAAAATTGCACGTTGGCCCCGGGATGTTTGGATATTTACATATATGCCCTTGCTAGTAGTGTAATTTCTTTTTGTTGTTTTCTATTTAATCCATGCATCTATAAATTCCTAAAAATCACCAAAAAATTAAGTTCCTGTTTGCTTGATCTTTCTCGACATATTTTTGTTTTCCATTTTTCTTGCATTTTCATATTTATAAAAATTCAAAAATATGCATTTTTGCTAATGTTTGCATTAGAAAATACCTAAAAATTATAAAAACTTCTTTAAAAATTCCAAAAAATTACTTTCTGGTGTATTTTCATGTGTTTTGACTTCTGTCCAAAAATCATTAAAAATTTCAAAAGAAAAACCCTAAAAATTAGAAAACTCTAAAAATCTTCAAAAAATTCTTAAAATTCTACAAAAATCTTAAAAATACAATCTTTGTTTCTAAATTTTCTCTATTCTGTTATCTTTAGTTTAAAATTAATTTGGAAATTTTATTTCTCTATTTTGTCCCAACTTTTTATTTTCTACACTATTTTCAGTATTTTTGTTTTTAAAAATACCAAAAAATTCAGAAAAATCTCTAAAAATCATAAAAACATCATAAAATTATAAATCCCGAAAACATTTTATTTCCTGATTTTTGAGTATTTTGCCTTATTTTTATAAATCGTTATTCTCTCTTTTCCTATATTGTATATATATTCTATTTATAGAAAAAGAAAATAAAAAACAAAATATAAAATATAAAAAGAAAATATAAACCAGCAAATTAAAAATCAAATATAAAAATATAAAAATCAAAAAATTCAAATAAAAGTTAAAAATTAAAAACCCATAAAAATTTGCACATTTGTAGGCATTTGATCACAGTCACATTTTTGCACATTTTTGTCCGATCTATCTTGCTTGCTCCCTGAGTTCGACCTCTACACACTTGCACACTACACATTTTTGTAGAGTTATAATAAATTTTGACTCCACATTTACTTCTTATTGCTTGATACACATTGTGGGTTGATTGTTGATTGTAGTTCGGATTTCTGATTGGTCGGTTCAGCGACTGAGTTCCCTCTTTGTGTGGAACTTAAGATCATCGAAATTTGGATACATCAGTCACGCACCGGAGAGGATTAGTTTGCAAATGAATTAACATACAGGTGCACGCTTGCAAATAGTCCTAAAGAAAATTAAAGTTACGTGCCTAATATTTAATTACAACTTAATATTCAAAAACAAAGAGGGGGTCCAGTGCATTATACCCCTCATCAGGTGGTAGCAGACGGTGAAGGTGATGCCATGTTGCATCACTTATCACGATCTGATAGTGCGTAGATGCATCGCTTCGTCGAGGATCATGCGGTTGTAATTAGAACTAGGGGTAGTTCCTTATCCAACGGCGAGGAGGTGCGGTGGATGAACAGGGAAGAACACACTCCTGGTCGAGCTTCGATCTTTGAATTCTTGGTGTGTCCAGGAACGATTCGCCTCGCCGATGAGCGATGCACCTTCTGACGTCAATCCGCAACATCAGGTGGCTCCAGAAAGGTTCCAAGTCCCAATGATGGGGACCTGGGGCCTTTGTCTTGTTCAGCGCGGCCTGGAGATGCAAAACACCTTGATTCAAAGCTCCAGGTGGTTCTCTGGATAACAAGACCAGCATAAAAATCATTGGGCCCGAGGCGGAACCCCTTGACCCCGATTTGAAGCTGGATGTGCACGTGGTTAGATGAATGAGTGCAGCTCCAGTGACATGGGGAAGAGGAGCTTCAACTCCTCAATTCAAGGCATGAATCAAGGGAGAACGGGGGGGATCGGATAGAGAAGGCATAGAGGTTTGATATGGGGTGAAAAGTGAGTCTGGGAACTGTTCGTACCACGATGAAATGGGCATAGGGCACGGGCTCCAGGCAAATGAAGAAATTGTATTGTACCTAATCCTACTTATCTAAATGCAAAAATAATGACATGAATGAAACCTACGACTACAAATACCTAATAATTTGCTGGAAGATGGGCTCAACTCGACAGGGATGCGAGGAGCAAAACCTCATGGCTGAGATGTGGCCGGAGATGGTGGATCTACTGATGAATCTCCATTTCATCATCTTTACTCTTACCATTTTGGCCTTAAAACCCTAGTAAATGCATGTAAATACCCTTAATTCATGCATTTTATCATTCATGCACTTGTGTGTATATACTGTATAAAATATTATTTTAATGTCAAAATTATAGAATAAAGAAAGAAAGAAAAGAATAAAATATTGCAAATATTTTGTGACCTGAAACCCCAAGACCTAGGCATCTCGATGACTAGGTCGACAAGGAATAACGTAGGGGGAGATAAGGGCCAATGAAAATTCCCTTTTATTTTATTAATTTTCCTTCATTTTTGGGACCTATTTTTAGTTTCACTTTTTATACCTCAAATAAAGAAACTTTGTACACAAAAGTTGTAGATAATTAAATATAGAAAAATACAAAATTTATTCATACAAAAATAATGTACAGATAAAAAGTTATGATCTGAATAAGATTTCAAAATCCCAACTTCCCAGACCCATATCTCTCAAAATAAAAAACTCAAAATATATCAAAATCTTCTTTAATTGTATATAACTTTTAATAAGCTATTTAATGAAGGTTGTTTGATATTTTTTGGAGTTACTATATGAAAGTTAGGTTTTGGACCCCCTATTATATACTTTACCCGATTAAAATATTTATTTTATTTATTATTCATTATTTTTATAATTTTGTATTTTTATAATTTTGTAAATATTATTTATAATATATGTACATATTAAAACTGGAATAAAACACTAAATAAAATACAAAAAATAAAATACGTAAAGAAAATACATAGGTTAAATACCTATAACTATACATATATAGATAATACTAGTATTTATTTAATTGTACATAATACATCTGAAAATAAAATAAAAATAATTTGAGTATATAAAATTAAGTATAATTATATAAAATAATAAACTAAATTAATAAAATTTAAAATACAAAATAAAAATAAAACATTAAAATATATAGAAAAATATACCTATATATAACCCCTAAAAGGTAACATGTAATTTTAAAACTCTAAAAAATAATTAAAAATCATAATAAAGTACCTTATAAATAATAAATATTTTTTATTTTATAACCTTAAATTAATAAATTCAATTATTATTTTTAAATAAATTTTGAATTATTTTCTAGGAGGGTTTTCTTGGGTTGGTCTACGTGGACCAACTATGTGGCTCGGACAGTTGACCACGGGTCAACTTTCTGAGTCCCCCTGCAAGTTATCAGACCTCGTTTATCCCCCTTCTTCTCGATTTTTTTGAGGACTGGTCTTTCACCATTTCACTTTGTGGTCTTTCTTGACTTTTCTTCCCCTTTGATCGATGATTCACGCCATATGCTTGTCTTGGCCGCGCATCGCTACCTCGCCCGATTCGCCTCGTTCTTTGCACGCCCATCACCACCTCGTACATATACCTCCCTTCCTTCTCTCTTGATCTTTGAACCCTTCTTGACCTAGCTTGGCCCTCCTTCGTGTGCTCTGGACTGGAGGCCGTGACAGGGCTTCCTCTAGCCATCTAGGAGGCGTCGCGCGCGACCAAGGAGCGGTCTCCACTTCCATCTCCTGCCACTGGCGGTGAGGTCCAATCTCACCGTCCTGCGGCTCGAGGTCCTGTCTTTTCTTCATTTTTTTGCTTGTTTATATTCTCCTTAGCTTTAGGAATTTATCCCCGCCTTCATTCTCGCCTGACATCCGACCGATAGCCTTCCCCACCACCTCATCGAAGCTCACTCCGGCGAGCTTCCATTTTTGCCTCCTCACCCATTCTGCCCTGCTACGGGGTCGAGGCATTTTTAACCTCGACCCCTTCACTCTGTTTTGCAGGTTCAAGCGCGCTTGGAGGTGCCTGGGGCTCATTTTGGAGGGAACCCGTGGGTTGTTGGAGCCCCAATGCTCCGCAGCCCGTTCGCTCGCCCTCCGGCATCCACAGGGGATTTTTGGGGCCCCCAGCAGAAAGAGGACCTCGTCAGGGAGTATTCTAGCCATTTTGGAGCTCTTTAGATAGCCGGAGAACGGAGATCGAGCTCGGGAAGGCTCGCCTCACCGTGGCTGCTTCCCCGTTCTTCCTCCGCCTTTCACCATCGTTTAATCAAGGCCGGATCTTCCCGACCTACAACTACCGTTGGATTCGCCGAGCCAGAGCCATCCGATCCAGATCTAGGATCTAATCCCAGCCGCCTCGTCAGCGAACCGGTATCGCTCGCCAGGATCTCACCACGTGTCCTAAGTGATTGATCAACATCGTCAGATCCGTGAGGTGCTTGGGTATTTGTAAGTTCACCCCTGCACATTTTGTATTTTATAGTCAGTGCACAAACTTTCATCTGCAACACTTTATTTTTGTAATATTTGCATCTCACCCCCTGCAATTTATTATAATTGTACTTCAGTCCTAGCCACGTCACCTCACATGACACATCATGTGGGGTGGGCATTTTGCGGTTGGGCCCATTAGGATTCCATTATTTCTGTTTAGTCCGCGAACTATTCTATGCAGTGTAAACTTTTTGGATATTTTGCAATTTAGCCCCCAGGTTTTCATTAATTACAATCATGTCCCCACCGGGGTGCACGTGTTATACACGTGATTTAGTGTTTTTGCAGAAATATCCCTACAGGTTTTGGATTTCTAGTTTGGTCCTATAAATTTTTAATTGAGTTATAAATTTAGGTAAAAATTGCACTCGAGCCCCTGATCTTATTAATATTTACAAAAATACCCCTGCTAGGAGTGTATTTTTCTCTTTGTTGTCTCTAATTATTTTCATGCATCTGTAAACCTATAAAAAATCCAAAAAAATAGCATTGTGTTCCCATTGCATTGCACATTCACGTCGTATTTTTATTTTACATTTTTAAAGCCTCTTTATTATTTATAAAAAATAAAAAACATGCCTTTTTGTCCATGTTTACAGAAGAAAATACATAAAAATTATAAAACCAGTTTGAAAAAATCCTCAAAAAAATATTTTGTGTATTTTTGTTTTGTCTAACCTTTAGACCAAAAATCACAAAAAAATATAAAAGAAAACTCAAAAAAATACAAAACTCTAAAAACCTTCATAAAAATTTATAAAATTCATAAAAAATCCAAAAAAATATAATTTCTATTTCTTAATTTTCTTTGTATTATTATATTTTCATTAAAATGAATTTGGAAATTTTTTACTCTGTTTGATATTTTTATCTCCATTTAAAAATTTTAGGTATTTAATTTGAACCTTATTTTGGGTATTTTTTACTTTAAAAATCTCTAAAAATAGAAAAATATATTAAAAATCACAAAAATAGTAAAATTTTTTAGAAAATCCAAAAAGATTTTATCTCCTATATTTTGCTTATTTTTATCTATTTTTATATACACATTATCCCTCTTTTACCTATATTGTATATATATATATATTATTTTACACTTAAATAATAATATATAAATATAAAATATAAAAAGAAAATACAAAATTATAAAAATTAAAATCAAAATATAAAAATATAAAATTAAAATTTAAAAATTAAAAATTAAAAACCCACAAAAAATAGCATACTTATAGACAAATACATCACAGTCGCTTTTCTGCATTTTTGCCCCGATCTACTTGCTTGTTCCCTGTGTTCGACACTCTATACATACTTGAACCTATACACATCTTTGTTGTAGAATTATAATAAATTTTAACTCCGCGTGCTTGCTTTTCATTGTTTGATCATCTGTTGTGGGTTAATAGTTGTTTGAAGTTGGATTTCTTGCGGGTCGCCACAACGACTGTGTCTCCGCCTTGTTTGAGACATATTTAGACCCGTGAAAAATCATCTTCAACATCTACTCAACCTCGAATCCTCCTCGTTGTAATCTTCAACCAATGACCTCCTGTCACGAAGCTTTGGATTTTAGAGAAGGATTGAGAGGCTAAGGTTCGATGAAGAGCGATCAAAAGATCAAAATAGGTGATGGAGGATATTTATAGGTGAATTTTTGGTGAGTTTCGAGGGGAGATGGTGTGTAACAACGAGCGGGTTGGTGGAGATTCAAGCATGGTCGAAGATAAGGGATGAGTGGGCTACATGATGGTGGAAGTCTCAGGTCAGCGGGTGAAGGTGGAGGCATGGAGAAATCGGTGAAGAGGGGCACCCGTGAAGCTTCTGACAAAAGTCAGAAGGCTAAGGTATAATTGACCAGCCGGTCAACAAACTCTGCCTCCTGGTTAGTCCACGTGGACCAATCAATAAATTCCAAGGCCAAAATTCCTTGGAAAATAGAAATTAATTAATAAATGAATTTATTAATTTTAGTTTATGAAATAAAAATATTTATAAATTTTATGAGAATTTAATGCCTATTTTTATTTATTTTTGAGGTATTTTAGTACATGTTAGTTTTTACAAGTACAATATAAGTATATTCATCTATATTTTATGTATTTTATTTTTATTTTGTGTTTTGTATGCTTATTATTTTATACAAATATTTTATATATTTATAACTTATTTAATAACACTTAAATATATTCTTATTGTATTTTTATGACATAATATGTATACTTAAATAAATATATGTATATAATCTACAAGTATAAGTGTAGGTATTTCATCTATGTATTGTGTATACTTATTTTATTTTTGTATTTTCTTTATGGTTTTATTTATTTTAAATATGTACAATTATTATAAATAATATTTACAACATTATAAAAATAAAAGGTATTTTTACCCGACAGACCCTATAATCTTTCAATTGCCTCCACGACCTTTGAAACAACCTAATTCCCCCTTCGACCATGTAAACTTGCTAACCATTACCCTACATACCATGTGGTTAACCTCCATCCATTTGGTTGTTAAAACTAACCGGATTTCACAAATATCTTTTCCATAATACCCATTTTATTTCTCAAAATTATAAAAATACCATCCCTTCTCCCTCACGCCTCCAGGCCTCCTCACGACATCCCCTCCCCTCCGCCCCACATCGCCCCTGCCCGACCTCCCCTCTACAATGCCCTCGCTGCCATCATGCCCAACTGCCCCAACCTCCACCACATCTGCCTCCAAACCGGTCATAAGCACTACCTAGGCTCCCACGAACAATGGGGTAAGATCGCAATCCATGATCCACCTTACACGAGGACTTCTCGTGGCTCGAGGGCCCCAATTTCTACCACTATCTCGATGACATCGTATTTGATGAGGCTCAGAGGAATGAGGGGAGGATTGGATGGTCCGTGCACTGTCTGGGAGTCATATTCGGGTTCTCCCCGTATAGCCTCCTGAATATTGTCGGTGTACTACATCTACACGACAACATGTAGGCACGAGGGGACGCCCTTGCAGTTCCTTGACTACCGGGAGGTGTGGGAGGGGTACAGTGATACTTCTGATACGGATCTCGTTGTCGAGCAAGAGGTGATGGTGGACCAGTATGCGAAGAACGGGGCGTTCAATTGCTGCAACGGGGATGTGTTCAAGTGGAAGGCCATGTGGAGGGTGCTCGCCGAGCCGTTCGGTATCAAGTTCATCAGGTACAAGGGAAGGAGAAGAGATTCAAGGTGGAGAATGCAATGAGTGGGAAAGAGGAGGTGTGGGATGCGATTGTGAAGGACAATGACCCCACTTGGATGAGGCTGGAGGAGGTGGGAAATTGGTGGGTTGTTGATGTCTATTTCAATGTGGAGTTGCATCTTGGTAGCATGAACAAGAGCAAGCAGCATGGCTTCTTTGGTTTCAGGAACCCTGTCAACTCCTTCATCAGTTGGATCGACAAGGTGATGAATGTTCATTCATCACTCTTTATTCTTTTATTTTAACTAAAAAAACCTTTGCAAAACACCATGTATATGTTTGTAAATAGAATAATTTACCAAAGAGCATGCATTATGTAAATACTCATAATTAGCATGTTTTTGTGTAAAAATAAAAGAATAAAGAAATAAAGAAAAAGAGGGAAATATTTAGAATAAATATTGAGTGACCTGAACCCAAGGGAGGGCTCAATATGGGCCTGACTGCAAAATAAAATAAGTAGAGAGAGATAGGTTAACTCAGCCTTATACATAAATCCCTCTTAGTGTATATATTTTATTTTCTAAAAATAAAAATATTTATGTGTTCCCCATATTTTGTATATATTTATAAAAACAAAATAAAAATGGGAAAATAAAAGAAAAATAAAAACAAATAATTTTTCTCTCCTCAGTGTACATATACCACGTATATAAAATAAAAGACATATTTATTTCATCCTTTTAAATAATTAATAAAAATCAAATAAAAATCATTTTATATTCCAAATTTTATGATGTAAATAAATAAAATATAAATTGGAATAAATATACATAAATAAAAGAATTGAAAATAAAAATAAAAAATACATAGGTACATATACCTGTATATAATATAATATATTGTAAATACATAATTTATTTTTTCAAAAAAATAAATAAAAATCACTAAAAATAATTTGAAAATAAATAAACATTTTTTATTTTGAAAATATTTTGAAATAAAGCCATTTACTATTTTAATTTAATTTACACATAATTAATAAATGACATGCTCTGATTGGTCCACGGGGAATGTTGACCCCCAGTCAACTCTCCCCCGCGGGCCTCCTTTTCACGGATCTTGTTCGATTGCCCGATTTCTCAGAATTCTCCCGATTTGGCCTGACCTCCATTTGGCAAAACCCAAGCTCCGATTGCAGCTCCTTCATCCGCGATTCATGCCCGAGCATCTTCTTAGGGATCCGAGCCTCGCGATGCGTTCCCGACTCCCATCTTCCCGGACCTTCACTCCTATATAGCCTCGCATCCAGCCGTTTTTCCACCACCTTCGGCCACCGTCTTCGACTCCCAGGACCTCCACCTTCTTGCCTTGAGTGACAGCAAGTCGTAGGAGGTGTCGCAGCGAGGAAAGAGGTGCTCTAGTCCTGAGGACACCATTTCTACTACTGCTAGTCCTGTTGTATTTCAGTCAGTTCATGTACCTCAAGACGTTTCTGTGAATAAAGGAAAGGGTTTGATTTTTTCTGATCCACCTGTTGTGATTGATGATGTATGTGTGGATTCTGTCGTGCTTGAGCAGCCCAGACCCTCTCCTAGTCCTTCTTCTGAGAAGGACCCAACAATCCCCTTCCCCCAAGCACTCCGCTTGGCTAAGGGGACCAAAAAAGACCCAAAAAAGTCCCACCATCTAGAGTTCAGCCAGCATATGATGGATAGATTTCAGATACAGCTGACTCTACAGGAGGCCTTGAAGTACATACCTCTCTTCCAGAGATCACTTAGAGACAGGACCATAGTTCGGAGGAAGAGGAGGAACCACCAGTCAGAGATCCATGTGCTCACTCGTGCCACATGCTTTGCGATCCAGAACTGTATGCCAGCCAAGAGGCCAGATGCTGGAGCCCCGTATGTCAGATGCCATATTCAGGAGCAGAGGTTCAATCGTACTCTATTAGACAGCGGGTCTTTGATCAACCTACTTCCGGCAGCCCTACTCGACTGATTCGAGTTGGGCCCTCTACGACAGAGCAGGGCGGTCCTTCAGTTTGTTGATAGATTTATCAAGAGGCTGAAGGGGTTGCTGAAGGACGTTGTCGTCACGATTCAGGGCCTGAAATTCCCCGTGGATTTCGTTGTGTTGGGCATGGAGATCCCTGAGTTCGTGAATGATACCCCCATCATTTTAGGACGCCCGTTCTTGGCCACAGCCAAGGTAGTGTCTGATCATGATAGTGGGAGGATGTACTTTCACGTCGAGGGCGAGAGTATTGATAACTAGGGTTTTTCACAGGTCTAAATAGTCCACACAAGGCGGGACTTGATGAATCCTGTATTCATCACTCTAAATCTCATTTATTAAGCTCAAATCCCTAAAAATCAACAGCATTCTTGCATCTATTTTGCATAATTAGCATTCATGCATGTTTCCATAAGAATGGCATTTTAGCACAAAAATCTGCATAAAATAAGAAGCCAAAAATCCATGCCAAAAATGACTTGTAAATAGCCTAACTTCCCGGATTTTTAACCCATTCATGCTAACTCCGAGTAACTCAAAACCACTTCCACTGTGTACATATCACTAACAAGAATAAAGGAAAAATACAAAAAAATAACTAACCCAAATAAGTGGACCAAAACCCAAACCCTAATTTCAGGATTTTCGAACTAAAAGCCACATATCTTCCCCATCCAGTGTCCGATTTAATCCTACTCACTTTTGAACTAATGTACATTCAATTACCTTCAAAACAAGACCAAGTTCAAGTGAATTGGAGCTCATATGTGAAAGTTGGGTTTTGGGCCTCTTTTGTATATTGTATATTTTAGCTATTTTTGACCTAATATTTTTTTGTACATATTTTATCAATTAATAAAAATCCAAAAAAATTAGATTAAGGTGTCTTTATTTATCTTCGATTTTGCCGTAATTTTTCCGGATTTTTATCTGATCAAAAAAATAACATAAAAATTACAAAACCCCAAAATTAAGGTATTCTATGTACATAGGATCCCCAAAAATTCACTTTTTACATTTGACCGAATTTGGTTTTGATGTCTTCATGAAAGTTGTAGATCTCATCGAGACGAGCAATTTTCGTGAAGAAAGTTTTTCAATCCGAGGTCATTTACTATTTTTGTCGATTTTACAAAATATTTACCTTCAGAATTTTGTGGTGCTGACACGTGGCAGCACCTGGTGCCGCCACGTGTCAGCCCTTTTTGGCTTTATTTGTAATTCGTTTTATTATTAAAAAAAATTTAAATTAAAACCGCACGTGCGAGGCACGTGCCTCCCAGGCACGCGCCACGCACCTGCCTCCCCCTCTCGCCTTGTGCAGCCACGTGGCGCGACAGGCGCCATCCGATCACGCGCGATCGGACGGCGCCTGTGCATCGTCCATCTCCCGCCTCCTTTCCCAAATCGCTGATGAATCTCGGATTCGCCATTCTAAGTCTTATTAATTAAGCTCAAGTCCCTCAAAATCAACTGCATTTCTGCATTTATTCTGCATAATTAGCATTCATGCATGATTCCATAAGAATTGCATTTTAGCGTTAATTTTTGCATAAAATAAGAAGCCAAAAATCCAAGCCCAAAATGACCTGTAAATAGCCTAACTTCCCCTATTTTTAACTCCTTCATGCTAACTCCGAATGTCACAAACCCACCTCCACTGTGTACATATCACTAACAAGAATAAATAAAAAAATACAAAAAAATCACTAACCCTGTTAAGTGGACCAAAAACCCAAACCCTAGTTTTAGGATTTTCGGGCTAAAAGCCACATATCTTCCCCATCCAGTGTCCGATTCGATCCTACTCACTTTTGAACTAATGCACATTCAATTACCTTCAAAACGAGACCAAGTTCAAGTGAATCAGAGCTCGCATGTGAAAGTTGGGTTTTGGGCCTCGTTTGCACATTGTATATTTTCGCGGCTTTTTGACCTGTATTTTATGTATATATTTTCTTTATTAATAAAAATCCAAAAAAAATTTAGATTAATGTATCTTTTATTTATCTTTGATTTCTCCTTATTTTTCCAGATTTTTATCTTGTTTAAAAATGACAAAAAATTACAAAACCCAAAAATCAAGGTATTCTATGTACATGGGATACCCCAAAAATTCACTTTTTACATTTGACCGAATTTGGTTTTTATGTCTTCATGAAAGTTGTAGATCTCGTCGAGACGAGCATTTTTTGTGAAGGAACTTTTTCGATCCGAGGTCATTTGCTATTTCTTTTTTATTTTACAAATGATTTATTTTTCGATTTATCTAGAGCTGACACGTGGCAGCCTCAGAGGCCGCCACGTGTCAGTGGTTTTTGGCCTTTTCTTTTCTTCATTTTTATAAAAAAAAATTAAAAATTAAAAATCAGGCACGTGCTCCGCACGTGCCTCGCCCCATCCTCCTCTCATCGCCACGTGTCGCTTTTTCGGCCGTTCGATCTCGGCCGATCGAACGGCCGGGAACCCTTCTTCCCCAACGACTCCCCCCCGACTTCTCCGCCCCAATCTCGCACGCCTCCGCGCCAACCAACCAACCTACTCCTCCGATATCTCCGTAGCCGCCGACCTCCCAACGGCCCCCGCCGATCTCGCGTCGCCAACGACCTTCCTCGCCTATTTAAACCCTCGTCGCCCCCTTTCTCAGATCATCCGCCGTTGGCCTCCACGAAGGGCGGTGGTGACAGCCCGCATCCTTCAACTCCTGCGAGATTTGGTCACCCTCGAGTGGCCATCGCAGCGGCTTGCCGCGTTACTGCCCCAGCTCCGCCAGCAGCGTCGAGCCCTCGACGACGATCCTCCACCGCCTACGTCTCTGACTTCCTTCGAATATGCCGCCTCCAGCCACTTCTTCAACCTCCATCAACGCCTGAGCTCCTCCGCGGGCTATAGCTTCATCAACAACCATCGTCGACCATCAACTACGACCTGCTTCACTGACTTCGCCGCATCAGCTCGCTCGACATCGGTTCCTCACCAGGCCGACCTCCTTCAACGTTCTCCTCCATCGTCACCAGCCGCCGGGGGCCGACCTGAGACCCCCCACGCACGTGCGAGGCACGTGCGCCTGGGGGGTACGTCAGGCTAACGTCACCCAGGTCACGTGCTTAGCACGTGACCGTAGGAAAATTGCGCAGAGCCCCCTGGAAGTCCTCTTATTTGCGATTCAGCCCAGCCAACCAGAGGCACGTGCACGGCACGTGCCCCTCTGGAACATTTGCATATTCGCCCCTCATTTTATAGGTAATTACCAGTAGGCCCCCCCTGCATTATTTTTATTTATTTATTCTGTTTGCATATGTACCCCTGCCTTTGTCATCCATTATAGACCTCTTTTAGACATCATTTTATTTATTAAAAATAGCATGATGTTCATCTCTTAATTCTCTACATTTTGACATGTCGTGGATATTTTTGTGCTCTACGGTTAATTAATAAATAATTGTTTTGTGGAAATTGGAATATTTTGCCCAATCTTATGCTCTGGAATTTATCATTAATTAACCGTGGCTCTAAAAATCCCTGAAAAATCACATAGCATAGGGTATACTTTGATTAACATTGTGCCCAAAAATCTTTGCATTTGCATGCATTCTCTGTAAATATCATTTAGCACAGTTCAGTATTTGATTTTTAATAGATATTCAACCCCACATTTTCAAGGTTTAGGATTTTTCTAGGATCCATCACCTAGTGATAGATTTTAGATAATTTTATTTCTTGAAAATAAGTAGGTTTAATATTTATTATAATTAAATATTGAAAATCATTCTGTTTGCATTTAAAAAATTCGTAAAAAATTCATATTGCATCTAAAAATTCCAAAAAAATTACAGTGCACTCATTTCATCGTCGTTTACATTGTGGCCAAGTTTCGTATTTTTCGGACACCGTTTGAACGTATTTGATATTTTAGTCCCTAAAATAGGCCGAACTTGCCTTTTGCATCTCATATTGCATTAAAAAAATTCCAGAAAAAAAGACCGCCTCGAAAACCGAACACGAACTTTGATAGACTTAATTCTAGGTTGTTCCTTTGCCTCCTTGTGATCGACCTTGGGACTTGCCCAAGTAAAATAAACATAAAACCACTTGAATAAAATTGATTAAACATTTGTGGTTATTTCTTGACTGGTTCCGATTGCCGTCTACAACGCACGACACGATAAAAACAACTTCTTAACGTAGCTTTTTCGGATCAATCAGATGGCGCCGTTGCCGGGGAGGCAAACGGCTTAGTTTTTTTGTTTTGAAAATTTTTGTTCGGTTTTCCGAACTCGGGTAGTCTGACCCCCGAATCTTTCACTGTAAATCCCATTTTATTTCTTGTATTTATTTTTCAGCATTTATTTCATTTATTTTATTTTTGATTATTTTCTGAGTCACTCTCTTACACCCATCTCTCTTATTTTTTTTTGCGAGGTACCCGGCGCACGTGGAGCGGTTTTTCAAGGAACCGACGCATCTTCACCGACACCCGAAGAAAGCGCAATTAAATTAAGATCGAGTCAAGTCGTAAGAGAGCGTAGAGTCTAGGTTTTTAATTTCTGCACTTTTAATTTCTGCTCATTTCTAGCGGTGTCCGTTTGGACTCTTGCGTGTGTACAAAGACATTGAACTTTATTTGTGGTGTGTCGTGGCCTGTTTCACTCTCCGGAGAGGGTGTGGCCCGACTTGAGTGGCGATTAGGATAGACCTGCACATACGACTCTTAGAGCATTTTTATATTTTTGATTGTGCTCGTAGGATCTTAAGCCACACTGCACTTTAACTGAGACACACATTAGATCGTTCAACTTTGCCAAATTTAACTCAATTCTTCCCGTTAATAGAACTTTCTACATAGGTGCGGTTTTCATCGGCTTGCACGCATTTAGTAATTTTTTTAATTCTGTCTAGCATCCCACATGGAGATTGCGAGGAGGCACTGTAAGTCTTCTAACTGAGCATTCATCATAGTTTTCCGCGTGCATCGGCTTTTCCCAAATTCCTCTCTATTTCTTTATCACATAAATCTAAAGGAAATTGGGACTGGACGGTAGACGTGTATTTGTGTTCATCTAAATTCTTCAGTGATCGCCTCATTAAAATTGGGACTGCTAAATAAAACCGATCTTAAAAACCCATAAAATCAAGAATTTATGCGGGAGAGCAACCCCGACATTGTTTGATTTTATCTTGCAGCGAGGAGAGAGACACACACTAGGATAGAGCCCAGCTCCAAACCTAACATCTCGTTTAAACGGCTTGCAAGATTGAATTTATCACCAACTAAAATTGAAAAGATAATAGCCGAACTCTTACGGCTTCATTGTGTGAGTTGGTGAACCCAGGGTTTGAATTGTGTTTGCATTGGTGTGCGTGAACCGATTTCAAGATCAATAGCCGCACATTCGATAAAAATTCTCTTGACTATCCCGTGCAATCATCTCTTCCCTCTCTTGATTTGAACCCCATAATGGAACTCTTGTTCAAAAACTCTCGCAGATCCAACCCCCCATTCCTCTCAAAAATGACGGAACACCCATCGGAATTATACTATGAAAATGAATTCGTGTCGGTTAGACCCAAAACACCTCCTCCAAGAAACTCTCAACCACCATCTCTTTTCACCAATCCGATAGGCTTCATGAACGACAACCCCTTCTTCAGACATGCTCCACCATACCAAGATCCGACCACTCATGATCAAAGAAATAAATTTTACTCGGATCAACTCCACATGACTGGACCATATGAGCAGCCACCTTCCATGATTATTGAGGAGATATTTTCTGAAATTAATGATCATATATTGGATCTTCCAAGAAATTCTCCTCCCAGCACAAACGAGAAAATGGAAGATGAAATTATCGAACACACACCGGTTGCGCCTATGATTGATCATGAATTGAATTTTGAGGAGGATATTTCGAGGATAAATAAGAAATTCAATTCCATAGAGGAGAGATTTCAAAAATTTACCGATCGATTCATCGCATTCTATGGTGGATCGGACAGTAAAATGAATGAGGAAATAACTGGATCTGAGATTGAAAATTCTGAGGATATTCAGGGACCTATGGATAATTCTGAAAATGATTATGCTGCTGACCCTCACCCTGAACACCATAGCCCCTCTTCGTCTGAAGAACACCCCAAAACCCCACACCACCCAGAAAATACCAAAAAATGGAAATATTTGAAAATCACAAAAAAATTGAAAATTCAGAAAATTTCATAAAAATTAAAACTGAAGATCTGAGGAATTTGGATCCGACTATACGGGAAGCACTGGAAAAACGCTTGATGTTTGAACTTCCCTTTATACAGGCCATTGAACACTTCCCCGGCCTTAAAAGATTTATAACAGATAAATTAATGAACAAAAAGTCGGGCAGGATACGAACAAAGACTGAAAGACATATCTTGTCAATGGCCTCCTCCTTGGTATTGAGGAGAAAAACCAAGAGCCGCATAGTGAAGCGGTTGCCCAGATTTGACTGTGAAATCAAAGACACAATTTTCACCCATGCTCGGATTGATAACGATTCACCAATCAATATCCTCCCGACCTCTGTATTCCATGAACTCAAACTCGGACCGATTCGGAAGATACGAGAGATTGTTCAATTGGCAGACCGATCAATAAAGCGGCCGAGAGGATTCATTCCTGTCATCATGAAATTCCAAGGTGCTCCGCTCAAAGTAGAATTCACGATCATCGATATTGAGCATCAAGGAGAATTCACCCAGTCTCCAATCATTCTCGGAAAGCCATTCTTGGCATTGGCCAAGGCAAGTATCGATTGTGAGACTCGGGAAATCAATTTCACAGCATTGGAGGCACTTAAATCTGACCCTATCTTTGAGGAACCACGATCTTCTGAGGCAACCCACGAAGTCCCCAACAACCGTAACCATGAAGCGGTAGAAGAGCCCTACCCCGCAACCACACCTGAGATAGCAGTTGTTGATGAGACTATTGGTTTAGAACATCCCCCCAATATTCAAATCCCCGAGGATCTCAAAATAGACAAATCTTTCTACTATGATCCTGAGACATATGCATGGTTACACCCTGGAGCAACATTCTCTGAATATCTTGAACAAATCATCCCAAATCGAGAGTGCTCAAACATTCGAGAGACTAAGAACAATCACGCAGACCAAGCACCAACCAAGGAAAATTTAAATGGCTATTCATCTGGATACTCAAGTGAACCGACACCTTCACGACAAAATAAAAAGAGAATCACCTTTGACCTTTCGGAAGAGGAATCAGTTGATGATCCCTCATCAGGTCCGGAAAAGATGGTTTACATGAGTGAAGTCTGTTCGGCAGCCCTAAAGCCATATCTTTGTAAGGATCCAAAATTCAATCCGCGTTGGACAACTCCCGTTCCTAACTACTACTCATCCAAAGCTGATGCTCCTGCATTCTTCAAGTACACTGGAATTCTTTCGTATGAACTGACTGAGACCGGTGCTTCTGAGCATTCATCCGAGGACAAACTGATTGACCCCAAGAAGGAACGAATTCTGAGAAAACAATTGAAGAAACAAAAAGACCAGAATACTTGGAGTATGCCCACTTTCAATTACTACTCCTCTGAGGATAATTCCGATGATGGATATCTTTCATCTGACTCAAACAATTCATCCACTATCCATCATAATTTGTCTGAGGATGACACTGATAATAGTTGGGAATCATATGCCTCATCTCCGACTCATCATTACGATCTCCCACCGCAGGCTCACAAAAAGATCAGCCGAAAACCGCCTTAATCATCGGCTACCCACCCTCCCTCCCGACCGCATCGGTTCCCTTGTACAACTTCTTCCTCTACTTAGGCCAAGGCTAAGTATAGGGGGGACCGATGCCATCTGTATATACCATTCTTCTCCTAATTCCTAATCGCGTCATTTCTACCCTTCTTCCATACTTAGGCTGTCCAGAGCCTAAGTATAGGGGGAACCGACATCCACCTGTATTTACTCTCCTCATTTCCTGATCGTTTTTCTTTTTCATTTTTTCCACTCCCTTACGCTTAGCCCGAGCTATGTCTTCCGCTTCTTGTGCTCTGAGGACACAGCACTCGCTAAGTATAGGGGGGTCTGTATATATACTTTGTATATAGTTTACCCATATATCGTACTTGCGCGTAAGTCTATATGTATTTACGGGGTGGGTACTAACTTGGAATTAAAAAAAACAACAACAAAAAAAACAAACAAACAAACAAAAAAAAAGAGTTTTGCTACTAACACTGACTTGCCCTAATTTTGTGAAAAAAAGAGGCTTCTTATTCCATTTTCTGCATTAAAAAAAATTCCCTTGCATAAAATGTCAAAAAAAAATTCTGCATTGCACACACCTGCACTTCATCCTACATTCCATGCATTTGCATCTGTGAAAAGTCATTGGGTTCTGAACCGAGTTATGAGCCGAAACCGAGAGTGGTCTGGACTTGATCTTAATCCACCTAATTTTCAGAGGAACTTCACCGAGAAATAGGATTTTAAGAGCTTTAGGTCTTTGTGACTTAATTCCTCAAGTTCCACATGACAATGTGCAGTGTTTGACTCTTAGTGTCTAACCTGGTCTCTTCATTCTGGGTACAACTCTGGAATAGGGAATTAATTCGCACTCTCGCACTATGCACTTAGCTCAACCCAGACAGGATGTTGGAAGACTGTGTGAGTCTCTTTTCTGGTAGCGTGGAAATCTAAAGACCGGAGTACGGGTTGAAATAAAGCTTCGGAAAAGGGATGGACGGCTGGGCACAATTTTTTCTAAGACCCCAAAAAATGTACGGAACAAAAAGATTCTATATCCGTAGGGGCATAACAAGATCCAAGCAGAACCACCAAAAATTTCAAATCCAAAGAAGCATTCTACCAAATAAAAATTCGACCAAAAAGGCCCAAGCTTCAAAGAACCTGCAGATCTTGGTGGAAACTCGGCTACACTGGCTATCTCCACAAGGAGAGGTGACTACACTGGCCACCCTCCAGTTCTTTTCTCTTTCTTCTATCTTCTCCCTCATTCGATTGTGAACACAGCGCGACAGACCTTAGAAGGAAATACCTGACTCCCCGAGGACGAGTTACTGGAAAGGAGAGGAGCATGGTAGTCCGGCATTCTGGATGAGAAGATCTAAAACCCTTCACACGCATGAGTTGGTTATTCAATGTTCATAGGGTATACTTTGGGAAGAGGATTGATCTAAGATGACTTCTGAGCCGAAACTATGTCAATGATGTGTAGAACTTTAGGACTGTTGATTTTAAAATTCTAAGTCTCACAGAAGTTCCGACACATTATTAATCCAAAGGTCAAGTTTAGTTTCACTTTCACCTTCAGTTCATGGTCTTGGTATGGAACCCAGTCTCATTTCACTTCATGGCATTTCTTTTTGATGCTCATGGACGAGCATGGTTTAAGTATAGGGGGATGATGAATCTCGGATTCGCCATTCTAAGTCTTATTAATTAAGCTCAAGTCCCTCAAAATCAACTGCATTTCTGCATTTATTCTGCATAATTAGCATTCATGCATGATTCCATAAGAATTGCATTTTAGCGTTAATTTTTGCATAAAATAAGAAGCCAAAAATCCAAGCCCAAAATGACCTGTAAATAGCCTAACTTCCCCTATTTTTAACTCCTTCATGCTAACTCCGAATGTCACAAACCTACCTCCACTGTGTACATATCAATAACAAGAATAAATAAAAAAATACAAAAAAATCACTAACCCTGTTAAGTGGACCAAAAACCCAAACCCTAGTTTTAGGATTTTCGGACTAAAAGCCACATATCTTCCCCATCCAGTGTCCGATTTGATCCTACTCACTTTTGAACTAATGCACATTCAATTACCTTCAAAACGAGACCAAGTTCAAGTGAATCAGAGCTCGTATGTGAAAGTTGGGTTTTGGGCCTCGTTTGCACATTGTATATTTTCGCGGCTTTTTGACTTGTATTTTATGTATATATTTTCTTTATTAAAAAAATCCAAAAAAAATTAGATTAATGTGTCTTTTATTTATCTTTGATTTCTCCTTATTTTTCCAGATTTTTATCTTGTTTAAAAATGACAAAAAAATTACAAAACCCAAAAATCAAGGTATTCTATGTACATGGGATACCCCAAAAATTCACTTTTTACATTTGACCGAATTTGGCTTTGATGTCTTCATGAAAGTTATAGATCTCGTCGAGACGAGCATTTTTCATGAAGGAACTTTTTCGATCCGAGGTCATTTGCTATTTCTTTTTGATTTTACAAATGATTTATTTTTCGATTTATCTGGAGCTGACACGTGGCAGCCTCAGAGGCCGCCACGTGTCAGTGGTTTTTGGCCTTTTCTTTTCTTCATTTTTATAAAAAAAATTAAAAATTAAAAATCAGGCACGTGCTCCGCACGTGCCTCGCCCCATCCTCCTCTCATCGCCACGTGTCGCTTTTTCGGTCGTTCGATCTCGGCCGATCGAACGACCGGGAACCCTTCTTCCCCAACGACTTCCCCCCCGACTTCTCCGCCCCAATCTCGCGCGCCTCCGCGCCAACCAACCAACCTACTCCTCCGATATCTCCGTAGCCGCCGACCTCCCAATGGCCCCCACCGATCTCGCGTCGCCAACGACCTTCCTCGCCTATTTAAACCCTCGCCGCCCCCTTTCTCAGATCATCCGCCGTTGGCCTCCACGAAGGGCGGTGGTGACAGCCCGCATCCTTCAACTCCGGCGAGATCCGGTCACCCTCGGGTGGCCGTCGCAGCGGCTTGCCGCGTTACTGCCCCAGCTCCGCCAGCAGCGTTGAGCCCTCGACGACGATCCTCCACCGCCTACGTCTCCGACTTCCTTCGAATATGCCGCCTCCAGCCACTTCTTCAACCTCCATCAACGCCTGAGCTCCTCCGCGGGCTATAGCTTCATCAACAACCATCATCGACCATCAACTACGACCTGCTTCACCGACTTCGCCGCATCAGCCCGCTCGACATCGGTTCCCCACCAGGCCGACGTCCTTCAACGTTCTCCTCCAACGTCACCAGCCGCCGGGGGCCGACCCGAGACCCCCCACGCACGTGCGAGGCACGTGCGCCCGGGGGGTACGTCAGGCTAACGTCACCCAGGTCACGTGCTTAGCATGTGACCGTGGGAAAATTGCGCAGATCCCCCTAGAAGTCCTCTTATTTGCGATTCAGCCCAGCCAACCAGAGGCACGTGCAGGGCACGTGCCCCTTTGGAACATTTGCATATTCGCCCCTCATTTTATAGGTAATTACCAGTAGGCCCCCCCTGCATTGTTTTTATTTATTTATTCTGTTTGCATATGTACCCCTGCCTTTGTCATCCATTATAGACCTCTTTTAGACATCATTTTATTTATTTAAAAATAGCATGATGTTCATCTCTTAATTCTCTACATTTTGACATGTCGTGGATATTTTTGTGCTCTACGGTTAATTAATAAATAATTGTTTTGTGAAAATTGGAATATTTTGCCCAATCTTATGCTCTGGAATTTATTATTAATTAACCGTGGCTCTAAAAATCCCCGAAAAATCACATAGCATAGGGTATACTTTGATTAACATTGTGCCCAAAAATCTTTGCATTTGCAGCATAAATTGCTCTGTAAAAATCATTTAGCACAGTTCAGTATTTGATTTTTAATAGATATTCAACCCCACATTTTCAAGGTTTAGGATTTTTCTAGGATCCATCACCAAGTGATAGATTTTAGATAATTTTATTTCTTGAAAATAAGTAGGTTTAATATTTATTATAATTAAATACTGAAAATCATTCTGTTTGCATTTAAAAAAGTTCGTAAAAAATTCATATTGCATCTAAAAATTCCAAAAAAATTACAGTGCACTCATTTCATCGTCATTTACATTGTGGCCAAGTTTCGTATTTTTCGGACACCGTTTGAACGTATTTGATATTTTAGTCCCTAAAATAGGCCGAACTTGCCTTTTGCATCTCATATTGCATTAAAAAAATTCCAAAAAAAAAGACCGCCTCGAAAACCGAACACGAACTTTGATAGACTTAATTCTAGGTTGTTCCTTTGCCTCCTTGTGATCGACCTTGGGACTTGCCCAAGTAAAATAAACATAAAACCACTTGAATAAATTGATTAAACATTTGTGGTTATTTCTTGACTGGTTCCGATTGCCGTATACAACGCACGACACGATAAAAACTTCTTAACGCGGCTTTTTCGGATTAATCAATCGCCGCCGCCCCGCAATGTCCGCCGCAAATCGCGGCCCTCTCCGATCTTCTCCGGCCGTCACAGATCTCCCCCTTCCTCCTAACGCCGCCACGTATCTCCCCTCCGAGATCTCCGCCCCTCCGCGAATATCTCCGGCGCCCTCAAATCTCGTCGCGCCGCCCCCTAATATCTCCACCGCCAATCGAATCCCGCAATCCCCAATCCCCTTCCATCTCCGGCCGAAACCCCACAACCTATAAAAGAAGCACCGCCGGCCCTCCTCCAATCCATCCGTTGATTGCACAGGAAGAAGGGGGACCGGTGGTGACAGCCCGGTCACCCCCCTTTCTCGACGAGATCCGGCCGCCTACGGTGGCCGTCGCAGCAGCGCCCCTCCGCCGCGACTCTACTCTTGCTCCGGGCTTCCCCGTCGAGCCACCGTTCATCTTCGACAACACAACACCGCTTCACCAGCGTCGCCGGTCACCAACCAGAGCTCCGACGACCATATCATCTCCGCCACAACTTCGTCTACGCCAACCTCCAACTCCATCGACGATCGCCGGCCGTGTGTCGGCCTTTGGACATCAACTGCTCCGCCCCTCCGCCCTCACCACCTTCGTCACCACCTTCGCGCCACCGCAAGCCGCCCTCTAGGCCGTGTGTCGGCCAGAGGGAGGCCGACGTCATCATCACCTCCGTCAACCTTTGCCTGGAGCGGCCCTCCGCCGCTATCGCCCCAGCCCTTCACTACCAGCGCCGCCCCTCCGCCTCTCTCAGCCGCCTGCCGCCGGGTCCGACCCGAGACCCCCCGCACGTGGCCCACACGTGCGTGGGGGGACGTCATAGCCACGTCACTCCCAGGTCACGTGTTCCGCACGTGACCAGGGGGCAAATTGCAAAGTTCCCCCCGGAGGTTTCCCATTTAGCTGATCAGTCCCCGCCGACCAGAGGCACGTGCAGTGCACGTGCCCTCTGGTAATTTTGCAGAAGAGCACCCAATAGTACTGGTAATTACATAGAAACCCCCCCACTGCAGCCTTTTTATTTATAAATATTGCAATCAGACCCCTGTGTTCCCCCTCAGTTTTGAACATTTTCTCTATATTATTTTATCAATCTAAAAATAGCATGATGTTTGTTAATTGACTCTCTACACTTTGACATATTGCGGGTATTTTCCTGATTGATGGTTAATTAATAAATAATTATTTTGTGGAAAATTGCTTATTTTACCCAGTTCTTGCTTTGAAATTGATAGTTGATTACCGTTGCTCTAAAAATTCTCGAAAAATCACCCATTGTCAAGTTAATTGTTTTTAACATCATGCCAAAAAAGATTTGCATTCGCATGCATATTTTATCCTGTAAAAATCATTTTGCACATTTTAGTATTTAATTTTTAATAGGTATTAAACCCCACATTTTCGAGGTTTAGGATTTTTTTGAGATCCGTCACCTAGTGATAGATCTCAGATAATTTTGATTCTTGAAAATAAGTAGGTTTGATATTTATTAAAATTAAATATTGAAAATCATTTTGTTTGCATTTAAAAATCCCAAAAAAAATTCATACTGCATCCAAAAATTCCAAAAGAATTACAGGATATAGGTTATTGATTGTGATTCTTATTTTTGTTCATCATAATTTACATTGTGGCCAAGTTTCGTATTTTTTGGACATCGTTTGATTGAAATTTACATTTTAGTCCCTAAAATAAGGCTAAATTTGCATTTTGCATCCCTTATTGCATTGAAAATTCCAAAAAAAAAGACCGCCTCGAAAACCGAACACGAACTTTGATAGACTTAATTCTAGGTTGTTCCTTTGCCTCCTTGTGATCGACCTTGGGACTTGCCCAAGTAAAATAAACATAAAACCACGAGATTAAAAATTGAATAATTTATTTGTGGTATTTTCTTGATCGTTTCTGATTGCCGCCTACAACGCACAACACGATAAAAACAACTTCTTAAAACCGGCATTTTCGGATTCGTCAGATGGCGCCATTGCCGGGGAGGCAAACGACTTAGATTTTTGTCTAAATTTTTTTTTCGGTTTTCCGCATTCGGGTAGTCTGACCCCCGAAATTTTCATTGTAAATTTCATTTTCCTGCAATTTATTTTCAGCCTTTATTTTTCATACATTTTTGAGTCACTCTCTTACATTTTCTCTCTTATTTTTTTGCGAGGTACCTTGTACGTGGAGCGGTTTTCAATAGCCGACGCAACTTCACCGACTCTTGCAAAAACCGCAATTAATTTAAGATCGAGTCGAGTCGTGAGAGAGCGTAGAGTCTAGGTTTTTAATTCTTGCAATTTTAAATTCTTGTAATTTTACAGCGGTGTCTGTTTGGACTCTCGCGTGTGTAGAAAGACCTCTGACTTTATTCTGTGGTGTGTCGTGGCCTGTTTCACTCTCCGGAGAGGGTGGGGCTCGACTTGAGTGGCGATTAGGATAGACCTGCACATACGGCTCTTAGAGCATTTATATTTTTGCTTGTGCTCGTAGGATCTTAGGCCACACTGCACTTTAATTGAGACGCACATAGATCGTTCAACTTAGCCAAATTTAAATCAATTCTTCCCGCTAATAGAACTTTTTGCTTAGGTGCGGTTTTTCCATTGGTTTGCACATCATATAGAATAATTTTTAAATTCTGTCTAGCATCCCACATGGAGATTGCGAGGATTCACTGTAAGTCTTCTAACTGAGCATTCATCATAGTTTTCCGCGTGCATCGTTTTTTTTCCAAAATCCTCTCTCTTGTTTTATAACATAACTTTAAAGGAAATTGGGACTGGACGGTAGACGTGTATTTGTGCTCATCTAATTTTTCAGTGATCACCTCATTAAAATCGGGACTGTTAAATATATCTGATCTCAAATAACCCATAAAAATAAGAATTTTTGCGGGAGAGTAACCCCGACCTTGGATGTTCTATTTTTCTCAGTGAGCGAGAGACGACACTTAAGTCTAGAGCCCAGATCCGAAATTTCAGCTCGCTAATATTCTGCCAAGATTGATTTATCACCAACTAAAATTAAAAAGATAATAGCCGAACTCTTACGGCTTCATTGTGTGAGTTGGTGAATCCAGGGTTTGATTTGTGTTTGTATTGGTGTGCGTGAACTGATATCGAAGATCAACAACCGCACATTTGATAAAATTTCTATCCCATACAAACATCTCTCTCATCTCTTGATTTTAATCTCATCATGGAAATTTTTCCAAATTTCAGATCCAACCCATCATTTCTCTCAACTCCTTCAAAAATGACCGAACATCACTATGAAAACAAATCTGTCTCGGTTTGGCCCAAATCAATTGCATCCTCTTCTTTCAATAATCCTCCAACATTTGTGGGAAACTTCCAACCGCAAATGAATTCGGCCACCTCATTGAATCCTTACTCAAAACATCCAACCAGAAATGACCACTTACCATCTTGGACTGAATCACCTCATTCTCAATCTCTCGCCAATGAAACCTTTCAAGATTGAAATCCCTTTAAATCCCATGACTGGCAGAGAAACCAAACCCAGATGGAAGGACATGCACTTAATGATCATCAGCGTTGGATTGACCACGACAGACCCCTCGTCAGACATGAAACCCATACAGAGGATTAGACGGACCTCCTAGACACATATAAACCCTGTATGCTCACTCCACAATATCAAGATCTGACTAATCATGATCAAAGGATTGAACTCTACTCAGATCAAATACACATGCCTGGATCATATGAGCAGCCTCCTTCCATAATTATTGAGGAGATATTTTCTAAAAATAATGATCATAAGGTGGAAATTCCAAGAAACTCTCCTCTCTGCACGTACAGAAAAATGGAAGAAGAAATCATTGAACAAAAATCGAATGCTCCCATGACTGATCATGAACAAAATTTTGAGGATAATGTTTCAAAGATGAAAACAAGATTCGAATTGATGGAGGATAAATTTCAAAAATTTGCCGACCGAGTAATATCATTCTATGGTGACTCGAATATGAATGGGGAAATGATTGGATTCCATGATGAAAATTTTGAGGATATTCAAAGACCTAGGGATAATTCAAACATCAATACTTCCGCTCATCATTATTCCCCTAGAAATGCTTATTCCCCTAACCTTTACTCTGAACATCAAAGCCCCTGCTCATTTGAGGAACACACAACATCACCACACCACACAGAAAATACCAAAAAAATGGGAATATTCAAAAATACCAAAAAAATCAAAATCCAGAAAATCTCATAAAAATTGAATCTGAAGAAGACCTGAGGAATTTGGATCCTGTTTTACGGGAAGCATTGGAAAAACATTTGATTTTTGAACTTCCCATTATAAAGGCCATTGAACACTTCCCCGACCTTAAGAAATTTTTAACAGACGGAGTAATTGTCAAAAAGTCAGGACGGATTAGAACAAAAACTGAAAGACATATCTTGTCAATGGCCTCCTCCTTGGTGTTGAGAAGAAAAACCAAGAGCCGCATTGTGAAGCGGTTGCCCAGATTTGACTGCGAAATCAAAGACACAATTTTCACACATGCTCGTATTGATGACGATTCACCAATCAATATCCTCCCGACCTCTGTATTTCAAGAACTCAAACTCGGACCAATTCGGAAAATACGACAGATTGTACAATTAGCGGACCAATCGATAAAAAGGCCGAGAGGAACCATTTCTGTCATCATGAAATTCCAAGGTGCTCCGCTCAAGGTAGAATTCACGATCATTGATATTGAGCATCAAGGAGAATTCACCCAGTCTCCAATCATTCTCGGAAAACCATTCTTAGCATTGGCCAAGGCGAGTATCGATTGTGAGACTCGGGAAATAAATTTTACAGCATTGGAAGCACTTCGAGTTGACACAGTCTTTAAGGAAGCACGATTTTCTGAGGCAACTCAAAAAGTCCCCAAAAACCGCAAACATAAAGAGGTAGAAGAGCCCTACCCCGCTACGACACCTGAGATAGCGGTTGTTGTTGAGACCATTGGTTTAGAGACTCTCCCCGATATCTCAATTCCCGCAGATTTCAAATCCTTCTACTACGATCTTGAGACATTTGCATGGTCGCACCCTGGAGCAACATACTCTGATTATCTTGACCAAATCCTCCCAAATCAAGAGTGCACCAACATTCAGGAAACAAAGAAGGAACACGTAGCCCGAACACCGACCAAGGAGAAGAATTTTAATGGCTATTCATCCGGATACTCAAGTGAACCGACATCTTCGTGAAACAAGAAAAAGAAAGTCACCTTTGATCTTTCGGAAGAGGAATCGGTTGATGATCCCTCATCAGGTCCGGAAAAGGTAGTCTACATGAGTGAAGTCTGTTCGGCAGCTCTAAAGCCATATCTTCGCAAGGATCCAAAATTCAATTCTCGTTGGACAACTCCCGTTCCTAATTATTACTCATCCAAAGCTGATGCTCCTACCTTCCACAAGTACACTGGAATTATTTCTTATGAGCTGACTGAGACCGGAGCATCTGAATATTCATCTGAGGACAAATCGATTGATCTTAAAAAGGAACGAATCTTGAGGAAACAATTGAAGAAACAAAAATACATGAACATCTGGAGTGTGTCCACTTTCAAATACTATTCCTCTAAGGATAACTCTGATGATGGATATCTTTCATATGACTCAAACACTTCGTCCACTATCCATCATGACATTTCTGATGATGACACTGATAATAGTTGGGAATCATATACTTCATCTCAAACTCATTACGATCTCCCACCACAGGCTCACAAAAAGATCAGCCATAAACCGCCTTAATCATCGGCTACCCACCCTCCCTCCCGACCACATCGGTCTTCTTGTACAACTTCTTCCTCTACTCAGGCCAAGGCCTAAGTATAGGGGGGGACCGATGCCATTTGTATATACCATTTCCCTCATCACTCTCCTATCTCTCGATCGCTCCATCTCCACCTTTCTTTTATACTTAGGCAGCCAAAGCCTAAGTATAGGGGGAACCGCCACCCATCTGTATATACTCTCCTCATTTACATATCCCGTCCGCCTCTTTTTGTGCTCTTCTTCTATACTTAGACTATTCACAGTCTAAGTATAGGGGGGCGAACCCTTGTATAATTTTACTCTCTTACGCTTAGCCCGAGCTATGTCTTCATTACGCTTCTTGTGCTCTGAGGACACAGCACTCGCTAAGTATAGGGGGGTCTGTATATATACTCTGTATATATTTTATCCATATCTCGTACTTGCGCCTAAGTCTATATGTATTTACGGGATGGGTATTAATTAAAAAAAAGGGTTTTGCTACTAACACTGACTATGCCCAAATTTTTTTGAAAAATGGCTTCTTATTCATTCAATTTTTTTTTTAAAAAAAATTGTGTCTGCATTTCACACACCTGCACTTCATCCAAGCATCGCATTTACATATGTGAAAAGTCTTTGGGTTCTGAACCGAGTTATGAGCCGAAATCGAGAGTGGTCTGGACTTGACCTTAATCCACCAAATTTTCAGAGGAACTTCACCGAGAAATAGGATTTTAGAGTCTTCAGGTCTTTGACTTAATTCTTTGAGTTCCACATGACAATGTACAGCGTTTGACTCTTAGTGTCTAACCTGGTCTCTTCATTCTGGGTACAACTCTGGAATAAGGAATTAATTTGTACTCTCGCACTATACACTTAGCTCAACTCAGACGGGATGTTGGAAGACTGTGTGAGTTTCTTTTCTGGTAGCGTGGAAATCTAAAGACCGGAGTACGGGTTGAAATAAAGCTTCGGAAAAGGGATGGACGGCTGGGCACAATTTTTCTAAGACCCCAAAAAATGTACGGAACAAAAAGATGCTATATCCGTAGGGGCAAAACAAGATCCAAGCAGAACCACCAAAAATTCCAAATACAAAGAAGCAACTACCAAATAAAAATCTGACCAAAAAGGTCCAAGCTTCAAGACACCTGCAGATCTTGGTGGAGACTCGGCTACACTGGCCATCTTCACAAGGAGAGGTGACTACACTGGCCACTCTCCAGTTCTTTTCTCATTCTTCTATCTTCTCCCCCCAATTCGATTGTGAACACAGCGCGACAGACCTTAGAAGGAAATACCTGACTCCCCGAGGATGAGTTATTGGAGAGGAGGCTTGCGCGGTAGTCTGGCATTCTGGGTGGGAGGAGCTAAAATATTTCACACACAAGAGTCGGTTATTCACTGTTCATAGGGTATACTTTGGGAAGATGATTGATCTAAGATGACTTCTGAGCCGAAACTGTAGCAATGATGTGTAGAACTTGAGGGCTGTTGATTTTAAAATTCTAAGTCTCACAGAAGTTCCGACACACAAATAATCCAAAGGTTGAGTTTAAGGTTCACTTTCCCCTTCAGCTCATGGTCTTGGTATGGAACCCAATCTCATTTCACCTCATGGCATTTCTTTTTGATGCTCAGGGACGAGCATGGTTTAAGTATAGGGGGATGATGAATCTTGTATTCATCACTCTAAATCTCATTTATTAAGCTCAAATCCCTAAAAATCAACAGCATTCTTGCATCTATTTTGCATAATTAGCATTCATGCATGTTTCCATAAGAATGGCATTTTAGCACAAAAATCTGCATAAAATAAGAAGCCAAAAATCCATGCCAAAAATGACCTGTAAATAGCCTAACTTCCCGGATTTTTAACCCATTCATGCTAACTCCGAGTAACTCAAAACCACTTCCACTGTGTACATATCACTAACAAGAATAAAGGGAAAATACAAAAAAATAACTAACCCAAATAAGTGGATCAAAAACCCAAACCCTAATTTCAGGATTTTCGGACTAAAAGCCACATATCTTCCCCATCCAGTGTCTGATTTAATCGTACTCACTTGTGAACTAATGTACATTCAATTACCTTCAAAACAAGACCAAGTTCAAGTGAATCGGAGCTCATATGTGAAAGTTGGGTTTTGGGCCTCTTTTGTATATTGTATATTTTAGCTATTTTTGACCTAATATTTTTTTGTACATATTTTATCAAGTAATAAAAATCCAAAAAAATTAGATTAAGGTGTCTTTATTTATCTTCGATTTTGCCATAATTTTTCCGGATTTTTATCTGATAAAAAAAATAACATAAAAATTACAAAACCCCAAAATTAAGGTATTCTATGTACATAGGATACCCCAAAAATTCACTTTTTACATTTGACCGAATTTGGTTTTGATGTCTTCATGAAAGTTGTAGATCTCATCAAGACGAGCAATTTTCGTGAAGAAAGTTTTTCAATCCGAGGTCATTTACTATTTTTTATCGATTTTACAAAATATTTACCTTCGGAATTTTGTGGTGCTGACATGTGGCAGCACCTGTTGCCGCCACGTGTCAGCCATTTTTGGTTTTATTTGTAATTCGTTTTATTATTAAAAAAAATTTAAATTAAAAGCGCACGTGTGAGGCACGTGCCTCCCAGGCACGCGCCACGCACGTGCCTCCCCCTCTCGCCTTGTGCAGCCACGTGGCGCGACAGGCGCCATCCGATCACGCGCGATCGGACGGCGCCTGTGCGTCGTCCATCTCCCGCCTCCTTTCCCAAATCGCCGCCGCCCCGCAGTGTCCGCCGCAAATCGCGGCCCTCTCCGATCTTCTCCGGCCGTCACAGATCTCCCCCTTCCTCCTAATGCCGTCGCGTATCTCCCCTCCGAGATCTCCGCCCCTCCGTGAATATCTCCGGCGCCCTCAAATCTCGTCGCGCTGCCCCCTAATATCTCCACCGCCAATCGAATCCCGCAATCCCCAATCCCCTTCCATCTCCGGCCGAAACCCCGCAACCTATAAAAGAAGCACCGCCGGCCCTCCTCCAATCCATCCGTTGATTGCACAAGAAGGGGGACCGGTGGTGACAGCCCGGTCACCCCCCTTTCTCGACGAGATCCGGCCGCCTATGGTGGCCGTCGCAGCAGCGCCCCTCCGCCGCGACTCTGCTCTTGCTCCGGGCTTTTCTTCGAGCCATCGTTCGTCTTCGACAACACAACACCGCTTCACCAGCGTCGCCGGTCACCAACCGGAGCTCCGACGACCATATCATCTCTGCCACAACTTCGTCTACGCCAACCTCCAGCTCCATCGACGACCGCCGGTCGTGTGTCGGCCTTTGGACATCAACTGCTCCGCCCCTCCGCCCTCACCACCTTCGTCACCACCTTCGCGCCACCGCAAGCCGCCCTCTAGGCCGTGTGTCGGCCAGAGGGAGGTCGACGTCATCATCACCTCCGTCAACCTTTGCTTGGAGCGGCCCTCCGCCGCTATCGCCCCAGCCCTTCACTACCAGCGCCGCCCCTCCGCCTCTCTCAGCCGCCTGCCGCCGGGTCCGACCCGAGACCCCCCGCACGTGGCCCGCACGTGCGTGGGGGGACGTCATCGCCACGTCACTCCCAGGTCACGTGTTCCGCACGTGACCAGGGGCAAATTGCAAAGTCCCCCCGGAGGTTTCCCATTTGGCTGATCAGTCCCCGCCGACCAGAGGCACGTGCAGTGCACGTGCCCTCTGGTAATTTTGCAGAAGAGCACCCAATAGTACTGGTAATTACATAGAAACCCCCCCACTGGAGCCTTTTTATTTATAAATATTGCAATCAGACCCCTGTGTTCCCCCTCAGTTTTGAACATTTTCTCTACATTATTTTATCAATCTAAAAATAGCATGATGTTTGTTAATTGACTCTCTACACTTTGACATATTGCGGGTATTTTCCTGATTGATGGTTAATTAATAAATAATTATTTTGTGGAAAATTGCTTATTTTACCCATTTCTTGCTCTGAAATTGATAGTTGATTAACCGTTGCTCTAAAAATTCTCGAAAAATCACCCATTGTCAAGTTAATTGTTTTTAACATCATGCCCAAAAAGATTTGCATTCGCATGCATATTTTATCCTGTAAAAATCATTTTGCACATTTTAGTATTTAATTTTTAATTGGTATTAAACCCCACATTTTCGAGGTTTAGGATTTTTTTGACATCCGTCACCTACTGATAGATCTCAGATAATTTTGATTCTTGAAAATAAGTAGGTTTGATATTTATTAAAATTAAATATTGAAAATCATTTTGTTTGCATTTAAAAATCCCAAAAAAAATCATACTGCATCCAAAAATTCCAAAAAAATTACAGTGCACCCATTTCATCATAATTTACATTGTGGCCAAGTTTCGTATTTTTCGGACATCGTTTGATTGAAATTTACATTTTAGTCCCTAAAATAAGGCCAAATTTGCATTTTGCATCCCTTATTGCATTGAAAATTCCAAAAAAAAGACCGCCTCGAAAACCGAACACGAACTTTGATAGACTTAATTCTAGGTTGTTCCTTTGCCTCCTTGTGATCGACCTTGGGACTTGCCCAAGTAAAATAAACATAAAACCACGAGATTAAAAATTGAATAATTTATTTGTGGTATTTTCTTGATCGTTTCCGATTGCCGCCTACAACGCACAACACGATAAAAACAACTTCTTAAAACCGGCATTTTCGGATTCGTCAGATGGCGCCGTTGCCGGGGAGGCAAACGGCTTAGATTTTTGTCTAAAATTTTTTTTCGGTTTTCCGCATTCGGGTAGTCTGACCCCCGAATTTTTCATTGTAAATTTCATTTTCCTGCAATTTATTTTCAGCCTTTATTTTTCATATATTTTTGAGTCACTCTCTTAAATGTTCTCTCTTATTTTTTTTGCGAGGTACCTTGTACGTGGAGCGGTTTTCAATAGCCGACGCAGCTTCACCGACTCTTGCAAAAACCGCAATTAATTTAAGATCGAGTCGAGTCGTGAGAGAGCGTAGAGTCTAGGTTTTTAATTCTTGCAATTTTAAATTCTTGTAATTTTACAGCGGTGTCCGTTTGGACTCTCGCGTGTGTAGAAAGAACTCTGACTTTATTCTGTGGTGTATCGTGGCCTGTTTCACTCTCCAGAGAGGGTGGGGCCCGAATTGAGTGGCGATTAGGATAGACCTGCACATACGGCTCTTAGAGCATTTATATTTTTGCTTGTGCTCGTAGGATCTTAGGCCACACTGCACTTTAATTGAGACGCACATAGATCGTTCAACTTAGCCAAATTTAAATCAATTCTTCCCGCTAATAGAACTTTCTGCTTATGTGCGGTTTTTCCATCGGTTTGCACATCATATAGAATAATTTTTAAATTCTGTCTAGCATCCCACATGGAGATTGTGAGGATTCACTATAAGTCTTCTAACTGAGCATTCATCATAGTTTTCCGCGTGCATCGTTTTTTTTCCGAAATCCTCTCTCTTGTTTTATAACATAACTTTAAAGGAAATTGGGACTGGACGGTAGACGTGTATTTGTGCTCATCTAATTTTTCAGCGATCACCTCATTAAAATCGGGACAGCTAAATATATCTGATCTCAAATAACCCATAAAAACAAGAATTTTTGCGGGAGAGTAACCCCGACCTTGGATGTTCTATTTTTCTCAGTGAGCGAGAGACGACACTTAAGGCTAGAGCCCAGATCCGAAATTTCAGCTCGCTAATGTTCTGCCAAGATTGATTTATCACCAACTAAAATTAAAAAGATAATAGCCGAACTCTTACGGCTTCATTGTGTGAGTTGGTGAATCCAGGGTTTGATTTGTGTTTGTATTGGTGTGCATGAACCGATATCGAAGATCAACAACCGCACATTTGATAAAATTTCTATCCCAGACAAACATCTCTCTCATCACTTGATTTTAATCTCATCATGGAAATTTTTCCAAATTTCAGATCCAACCCATCATTTCTCTCAACTCCTTCAAAAATGACCGAACATCACTATGAAAACAAATCTGTCTCGGTTTGGCCCAAATCAATTGCATCCTCTTCTTTCAATAATCCTCCAACATTTGTGGGAAACTTCCAACCGCAAATGAATTCGGCCACCTCATTGAATCCTTACTCAAAACATCCAACCAGAAATGACCACTTACCATCTTGGACTGAATCACCTCATTCTCAATCTCTCGCCAATGAAACCTTTCAAGATCGAAATCCCTTTAAATCCCATGACTGGCAGAGAAACCAAACCCAGATGGAAGGACATGCACTTAATGATCATCAGCGTTGGATTGACCACGACAGACCCCTCGTCAGACATGAAACCCATACAGAGGATTGGACGGACCTCCTAGACACATATAAACCCTGTATGCTCACTCCACAATATCAAGATCTGACTAATCATGATCAAAGGATTGAACTCTACTCAGATCAAATACACATGCCTGGATCATATGAGCAGCCTCCTTCCATAATTATTGAGGAGATATTTTCTAAAAATAATGATCATATGGTGGATATTCCAAGAAACTCTCCTCTCTGCACGTATAGAAAAATGGAAGAAGAAATCATTGAACAAAAATCGAATGCTCCCATGACTGATCATGAACAAAATTTTGAGGATAATGTTTCAAAGATGAAAACAAGATTCGAATTGATGGAGGATAAATTTCAAAAATTTGCCGATCGAGTAATATCATTCTATGGTGACTCGAATATGAATGGGGAAATGATTGGATTCCATGATGAAAATTTTGAGGATATTCAAAGACCTAGGGATAATTCAAACATCAATACTTCCGCTCATCATTATTCCCCTAGAAATGCTTATGCCCCTAACCTTTACTCTGAACATCAAAGCCCCTGCTCATTTGAGGAACACACAACATCACCACACCACACAGAAAATACCAAAAAAATGGGAATATTCAAAAATACCAAAAAAATCAAAAATCCAGAAAATCTCATAAAAATTGAATCTGAAGAAGACCTGAGGAATTTGGATCCTGTTTTACGGGAAGCATTGGAAAAACATTTGATTTTTGAACTTCCCATTATAAAGGCCATTGAACACTTCCCCGGCCTTAAGAAATTTTTAACAGACGGAGTAATTGTCAAAAAGTCAGGACGGATTAGAACAAAAACTGAAAGACATATCTTGTCAATGGCCTCCTCCTTGGTGTTGAGAAGAAAAACCAAGAGCCGCATTGTGAAGCGGTTGCCCAGATTTGACTGCGAAATCAAAGACACAATTTTCACACATGCTCGTATTGATGACGATTCACCAATCAATATCCTCCCGACCTCTGTATTTCAAGAACTCAAACTCGGACCAATTCGGAAAATACGACAGATTGTACAATTAGCGGACCAATCGATAAAAAGGCCGAGAGGAACCATTTCTGTCATCATGAAATTCCAAGGTGCTCCGCTTAAGGTAGAATTCACGATCATTGATATTGAGCATCAAGGAGAATTCACCCAGTCTCCAATCATTCTCGGAAAACCATTCTTGGCATTGGCCAAGGCGAGTATCGATTGTGAGACTTGGGAAATAAATTTTACAGCATTGGAAGCACTTCGAGTTGACACAGTCTTTAAGGAAGCACGATTTTCTGAGGCAACTCATAAAGTCCCCAAAAACCGCAAACATAAAGAGGTAGAAGAGCCCTACCCCGCTACGACACCTGAGATAGCGGTTGTTGTTGAGACCATTGGTTTAGAGACTCTCCCCGATATCTCAATTCCCGCAGATTTCAAATCCTTCTACTACGATCTTGAGACATTTGCATGGTCGCACCCTGGAGCAACATACTCTGATTATCTTGACCAAATCCTCCCAAATCAAGAGTGCACCAACATTCAGGAAACAAAGAAGGAACACGTAGCCCGAACACCGACCAAGGAGAAGAATTTTAATGGCTATTCATCCGGATACTCAAGTGAACCGACATCTTCGCGAAACAAGAAAAAGAAAGTCACCTTTGATCTTTCGGAAGAGGAATCGGTTGATGATCCCTCATCAGGTCCGGAAAAGGTAGTCTACATGAGTGAAGTCTGTTCGGCAGCTCTAAAGCCATATCTTCGCAAGGATCCAAAATTCAATTCTCGTTGGACAACTCCCGTTCCTAATTATTACTCATCCAAAGCTGATGCTCCTACCTTCCACAAGTACACTGGAATTATTTCTTATGAGCTGACTGAGACCGGAGCATCTGAATATTCATCTGAGGACAAATCGATTGATCTTAAAAAGGAACGAATCTTGAGGAAACAATTGAAGAAACAAAAAGACATGAACATCTGGAGTGTGTCCACTTTCAAATACTATTCCTCTAAGGATAACTCTGATGATGGATATCTTTCATATGACTCAAACACTTCGTCCACTATCCATCATGACATTTCTGATGATGACACTGATAATAGTTGGGAATCATATACTTCATCTCAAACTCATTACGATCTCCCACCACAGGCTCACAAAAAGATCAGCCGTAAACCGCCTTAATCATCGGCTACCCACCCTCCCTCCCGACCACATCGATCTTCTTGTACAACTTCTTCCTCTACTCAGGCCAAGGCCTAAGTATAGGGGGGGACCGATGCCATTTGTATATACCATTTCCCTCATCACTCTCCTATCTCTCGATCGCTCCATCTCCACCTTTCTTTATACTTAGGCTGCCAAAGCCTAAGTATAGGGGGAACCGCCACCCATCTGTATATACTCTCCTCATTTACATATCCCGTCCGCCTCTTTTTGCGCTCTTCTTCTATACTTAGACTATTCACAGTCTAAGTATAGGGGGGCGAACCCTTGTATAATTTTACTCTCTTACGCTTAGCCCGAGCTATGTCTTCATTACGCTTCTTGTGCTCTGAGGACACAGCACTCGCTAAGTATAGGGGGTCTGTATATATACTGTGTATATATTTTATCCATATCTCATACTTGCGCCTAAGTCTATATGTATTTACGGGATGGGTATTAATTAAAAAAAAGGGTTTTGCTACTAACACTGACTATGCCCAATTTTTTTTGAAAAATGGCTTCTTATTCATTCAATTTTTTTTAAAAAAAAAATTGTGTCTGCATTTCACACACCTGCACTTCATCCAAGCATCACATTTACATATGTGAAAAGTCTTTGGGTTCTGAACCGAGTTATGAGCCGAAATCGAGAGTGGTCTGGACTTGACTAATCCACCTAATTTTCAGAGGAACTTCATCGAGAAATAGGATTTTAGAGTCTTCAGGTCTTTGACTTAATTCTTTGAGTTCCACATGACAATGTACAGCGTTTGACTCTTAGTGTCTAACCTGGTCTCTTCATTCTGGGTACAACTCTGGAATAAGGAATTAATTTGTACTCTCGCACTATACACTTAGCTCAACTCAGATGGGATGTTGGAAGACTGTGTGAGTTTCTTTTCTGGTAGCGTGGAAATCTAAAGACCGGAGTACGGGTTGAAATAAAGCTTCGGAAAAGGGATGGACGGCTGGGCACAATTTTTCTAAGACCCCAAAAAAATGTACGGAACAAAAAGATGCTATATCCGTAGGGGCAAAACAAGATCCAAGCAGAACCACCAAAAATTCCAAATACAAAGAAGCAACTACCAAATAAAAATCTGACCAAAAAGGTTTAAGCTTCAAGAAACCTGCAGATCTTGGTGGAGACTCGGCTACACTGGCCATCTTCACAAGGAGAGGTGACTACAATGGCCACCCTCCAGTTCTTTTCTCATTCTTCTATCTTCTCCCCCCAATTCGATTGTGAACACAGCGCGACAGACCTTAGAAGGAAATACCTGACTCCCCGAGGACGAGTTATTGGAGAGGAGGCTTGCGCGGTAGTCCGGCATTCTGGGTGGGAGGAGCTAAAATATTTCACACACAAGAGTCGGTTATTCACTGTTCATAGGGTATACTTTGGGAAGATGATTGATCTAAGATAACTTCTGAGCCGAAACTGTAGCAATGATGTGTAGAACTTGAGGGCTGTTGATTTTAAAATTCTAAGTCTCACAGAAGTTCCGACACACAAATAATCCAAAGGTTGAGTTTAAGGTTCACTTTCCCCTTCAGCTCATGGTCTTGGTATGGAACCCAATCTCATTTCACCTCATGGCATTTCTTTTTGATGCTCAGGGACGAGCATGGTTTAAGTATAGGGGGATGATGAATCTCGTATTCATCACTCTAAATCTCATTTATTAAGCTCAAATCCCTAAAAATCAACAGCATTCTTGCATCTATTTTGCATAATTAGCATTCATGCATGTTTCCATAAGAATGGCATTTTAGCACAAAAATCTGCATAAAATAAGAAGCCAAAAATCCATGCCAAAAATGACCTGTAAATAGCCTAACTTCCCGGATTTTTAACCCATTCATGCTCCGAGTAACTCAAAACCACTTCCACTGTGTACATATCACTAACAAGAATAAAGGAAAAATACAAAAAAAAATAACTAACCCAAATAAGTGGACCAAAAACCCAAACCCTAATTTCAGGATTTTCAGACTAAAAGCCACATGTCTTCCCCATCCAGTGTCCGATTTAATCCTACTCACTTTTGAACTAATGTACATTCAATTACCTTCAAAACAAGACCAAGTTCAAGTGAATCGGAGCTCATATGTGAAAGTTGGGTTTTGGGCCTCTTTTGTATATTGTATATTTTAGCTATTTTTGACCTAATATTTTTTTGTACATATTTTATCAATTAATAAAAATCCAAAAAAAATAGATTAAGGTGTCTTTATTTATCTTCGATTTTGCCGTAATTTTTCCGGATTTTTATCTGATCAAAAAAATAACATAAAAATTACAAAACCCCAAAATTAAGGTATTCTATGTACATTGGATACCCCAAAAATTCACTTTTTACATTTGACCGAATTTGGTTTTGATGTCTTCATGAAAGTTGTAGATCTCATCGAGACGAGCAATTTTTGTGAAGAATGTTTTTCAATCCGAGGTCATTTACTATTTTTTATCGATTTTACAAAATATTTACCTTCGGAATTTTGTGGTGCTAACACGTGGCGCACCTGGTGCCGCCACGTGTCAGCCATTTTTGGCTTTATTTGTAATTCGTTTTATTATTAAAAAAAATTTAAATTAAAACCGCACGTGCGAGGCACGTGCCTCCCAGGCACGCGCCACGCACGTGCCTCCTCCTCTCGCCTTGTGCAGCCACGTGGCGCGACAGGCGCCATCCGATCACGCGCGATCGGACGGCGCCTGTGCGTCGTCCATCTCCTGCCTCCTTTCCCAAATCGCCGCCGCCCCGCAATGTCCACCGCAAATCGCGGCCCTCTTCGATCTTCTCCGGGCGTCACAGATCTCCCCCTTCCTCCTAACGTCGCCGCGTATCTCCCCTCCGAGATCTCCGCCCCTCCGCGAATATCTCCGGCGCCCTCAAATCTTGTCGCGCTGCCCCCTAATATCTCCACCGCCAATCGAATCCCGCAATCCCCAATCCCCTTCCATCTCCGGCCGAAACCCCGCAACCTATAAAAGAAGCACCGCCGGCCCTCCTCCAATCCATCCGTTGATTGCACAGGAAGAAGGGGGACCGGTGGTGACAGCCCGGTCACCCCCCTTTCTCGACGAGATCCGGCCGCCTACGGTGGCTGTCGCAGCAGCGCCCCTCCGCCGCGACTCTGCTCTTGCTCCGGGCTTCCCCGTCGAGCCACCGTTCGTCTTCGACAACACAACACCGCTTCACCAGCGTCGCCGGTCACCAACCAGAGCTCCGACGACCATATCATCTCCGCCACAACTTCGTCTACGACAACCTCCAGCTCCATCGACGATCGCCGGTCGTGTGTCGGCCTTTGGACATCAACTGCTCCGCCCCTCCGCCCTCACCACCTTCGTCACCACCTTCGCGCCACCGCAAGCCGCCCTCTAGGCCGTGTGTCGGCCAGAGGGAGGCCGACGTCATCATCACCTCCGTCAACCTTTGCCTGGAGCGGCCCTCCGCCGCTATCGCCCCAGCCCTTCACTACCAGCGCCGCCCCTCCGCCTCTCTCAGCCGCCTGCCGCCGGGTCCGACCCGAGACCCCCCGCACGTGGCCCACACGTGCGTGGGGGGACGTCATAGCCACGTCACTCCCAGGTCACGTGTTCCGCACGTGACCAGGGGGCAAATTGCAAAGTTCCCCCCGGAGGTTTCCCATTTAGCTGATCAGTCCCCGCCGACCAGAGGCACGTGCAGTGCACGTGCCCTCTGGTAATTTTGCAGAAGAGCACCCAATAGTACTGGTAATTACATAGAAACCCCCCACTACAGCCTTTTTATTTATAAATATTGCAATCAGACCCCTGTATTCCCCCTCAGTTTTGAACATTTTCTCTACATTATTTTATCAATCTAAAAATAGCATGATGTTTGTTAATTGACTCTCTACACTTTGACATATTGCGGGTATTTTCCTGATTGATGGTTAATTAATAAATAATTATTTTGTGGAAAATTGCTTATTTTACCCATTTCTTGCTCTGAAATTGATAGTTGATTAACCGTTGCTCTAAAAATTCTCGAAAAATCATCCACTGTCAAGTTAATTGTTTTTAACATCATGCCCAAAAAGATTTGCATTCGCATGCATATTTTATCCTGTAAAAATCATTTTGCACATTTTAGTATTTAATTTTTAATTGGTATTAAACCCCACATTTTCGAGGTTTAGGATTTTTCTGAGATCCATCACCTAGTGATAGATCTCAGATAATTTTGATTCGTGAAAATAAGTAGGTTTGATATTTATTAGAATTAAATATTGAAAATCATTTTGTTTGCATTTAAAAATCCAAAAAAAAATTCATACTGCATCCAAAAACTCCAAAAAAATTACAGTGCACCCATTTCATCATAATTTACATTGTGGCCAAGTTTCGTATTTTTCGGACATCGTTTGATTGAAATTTACATTTTAGTCCCTAAAATAAGGCCAAATTTGCATTTTGCATCCCTTATTGCATTGAAAATTCCAAAAAAAAGACCGCCTCGAAAACCGAACACGAACTTTGATAGACTTAATTCTAGGTTGTTCCTTTGCCTCCTTGTGATCGACCTTGGGACTTGCCCAAGTAAAATAAACATAAAACCACGAGATTAAAAATTGAATAATTTATTTGTGGTATTTTCTTGATCGTTTCCGATTGTCGCCTACAACGCACAACACGATAAAAACAACTTCTTAAAACCGGCATTTTCGGATTCGTCAGGACTACAATGTCGCTGTGGCGACCTGCAAGAAACCCTAATTAGTCAACAATGAACCCACAATATATAAATCAAGCAATGAGAAACAAATGTGGAGTCAAATTTATTTTAACTCTATAAGAAATGTGTATAGTGCAAGTACGTAGAGTGTCGAACACAGGGAGCAAGCAGGATAGGTCAAGCAAATTGTGCAAAGTGTGAGTGTGATCAAGTGCCTACAAGTGTGCAAAATTTTGTGGGTTTTAATTTTATATTTTTTTAATTTTCAATTTTTGATTTTATATTTTTGTATTTTGATTTTAATTTTCTGATTATATATTTTCTTTTTTTATATTTTATATTTTTATATTTCCTTTTTCTTTAAATGGGACATATACACAATATAAGAAAAGAGAGGATAAGGTATTTATAAAAATAGGTAAAAATACTCAAAAATTAGGAAATAAAATGTTTTTGGTCTTTTTATAATTTTATGATGTTTTTGTGATTTTTAAGAATTTTTCTGAATATTTTTGGTATTTTTAGAAGTTAAAATACAAGAAAACAGTGAATTAAGCTACTGGTCAAAATTAAAATGAGGGTTAAAAATACTAAATAGTACCCAAAATTCCTCAAATTAATTTTAAAATGAAGAAAATAAAATAAGGAAACTACAGAACCTAAGTTTGCATTTTTACGATTTTTCTAGGATTTTTTAGATTTTTATGAATTTTTAGGGGTTTTCTACTTTTTAAGATTTTTTTTAAAATTTGTAATGATTTTTGGACAGGAGTTAAACGACGCTGAAATAGACCTAAGGTAATTTTTTTGGAATTTTTCAAAAAGTTATACAAATTTTTATGGATCTTCTAATGCAAACAGTGTTGAAAATGCATATTTTTGATTTTTAATAATGATGAAAATGCAATAAAAATGCAATACAAAAATATGGCGTGAATGAGCAAGCAAACAGGAGCCTATGATAATTTTTTGGGATTTTTTGAGTTTTAGAAATGCATGCAATAATTAAAAGAAACAAGAAGAAAAATCACACTACAGGGGTATTTTTGTAAATGACCAAAAGTCCAAGGGGTTGATTGCAATATTTCCAGAAACTATTTAACTAAATTAAAAAGTTTACAGACTAAACATGAACGCCCAGAAACCCAAGGGCGTGGCTGCAAAAACGCCGAGCACGCGTGACTTGCATGCGCATGGCGGGGACCAAAATGTAATATTACAAAAGTCTGAGGGCTTTAATGCAAATGTCACAGAATTATATAGCAACAAATGAATGTTTTAATACTAATAGAATATTACAAAATTTGGCGGGGCTAAACGTGCAAAATTCCCACCTTAGGCACGATCGAACGGCATTGAGCCGTTCACTTAAGACACGTAGCGCCCTCACAAAGCGCGATACCCCTTCGATCTGCACGGTCAGGATTAGATGATGCTCGATTATCCGACAACTGACACCATGCTCGATCCAACAGACGTTGTACTTCACCAAGAACAAGGGCTCGATCGATGGTTGTGAAGGCCGGACGACGAACTGGGAGGAGCTCTGCCTGGGGCGAGGTTCTCCGAGCTCGACCATCCACCTCCGACGTTCTTTTCGGCTCCAAAATGCCTCGTGGCACTCCTGCAAGGATCCTAAATGCGCTGGAGACCTCAGGGATGGTTGGGGGTCATCAGAGCTCTCCCACGACGTCGGGGAAGGTAGAGAGCTCCAGGTACCTCCGGCCTACCTCGAAATAGGTCCAGAGGGTCTTCAAAGTTCCAAGGACCTGCACCAAAAAGTTAAGGGAGGTGAGGGCAAAATGCCCCGCCCCACCTAGCAGCGGGAGAAGGTAGAAGGCGATGAGGAGGAGCTCACCGGAGCGAGCTCCGGCAAGGTGGTGGCGAAAGCGAATACATGGATCTCAGGCGAAATGGAGGGTGGAAAATAGATGCTAGAACTACTGGGAGTGAAAACAAGCAATAAAATGAAAGAAAATGCAAACCTCAGGGTGAAATACCCGAGATGAACCTCGATGGCCAAGGTGGCCAGAGGTGGAGGTGGAAGCCGACCTTCAGCCTCGCCGCACCTCGACGGGGGGTTTGGGGAGTCTCCCATGTTACTGGAGGCTCTCCCTACCCACTCCCAGAGGTCTGAAGCTTCTCAAAGGCGGTTCAAAGAGCAAAGGAAGGAAGGGGTGCGGTTTTGAACAATGGTGATCAGGGCTCAAAGATCGAAGGTCAACGGGAAGATCAGTGATGCTCTCCCCGAAAAAATCATTGGGCGAGTATCATGGGTAGATGGGCATGAAAAGTCATGAAGGCTTGACATGATTTGGTGAAAGGGGCGACCTAGAGAAATCGGCGAAATTGAGGCGAAACGCAGCTCTGACAGGCGCCCAGGAGGAAGGTCAGACTGTTGACCTTGGTCAACGGTCCAGACCACCTGGTTGGTCCACGTGGACTAACCAGGAGAAACCTCCTGAAAATACTTTTAAAATTAATTTAAAAATAGTAAACGATTTATTTATTTTTTGGTTATTTAATAAAAAGTGTTTATTATTTTATTAGGTATTTAAATATGATTTTTAATTATTTTTATGAGGTGTAAAAATAAGAGTTACCTTTTATAGGCTATATAGGTATATATATCTATGTATTTTATCAATTTATTTTGTGTTTTTAATTTATTTATTTTTATTTATTATTTTATAAATTTATAGGATACTTTTATACACTTAAAAATATTTTTATCTTATTTTTCTGATGTGTTTTATATACTTAATAAAATACAAGTATTAATTATATAAGTAATGATACATGTGTTATACCTATGCATATTATTTACAAGTATTTTTATTTTGAGTTTTCTTCCTGATTTTAATATACATATTATAAGTACAATTTACAAAATTATAAAAATATAAAATTATAAAAATAATTAATAAAAATTAAAATGAATATTTTGATCTGTACAAGTATACAATAGGGGTCCAAAACTCAACTTTCAAACCGTAGCTCCGCTAAATGCGAAACCACCGCCACTACATAGCTTATTTTAAACTATATACAATTAAAGGTGAGTTTGATGCATTTGGAGTTTTTATTTGGGAGATACAAGTCTGGGAAGTTGAAATTCTGGAATTTTATTCAGATCATAACTTTTTATCTGTTCATTATTTTTAAGTGAAATCAATTTTGTATTTTTATTTATTAAATTATCTACAACTTTCATAAAAAGTTTCTTTATTTGAGGTATAAAAAGTGGAACCAAAAATAGGTCCCAAAATGAATAAAGAATGAAGGAATGTTTATTGTATTTGACCCTTATCTCCCCCTACTTTATTCCTTGTCGACCTATTCATCGAGATGCCTAGGTCTCAGGGTTTCGGGTCATAAAATATTTATAATATTTTATTCTTTTTCTTTTCTTTTATTTATTCTATAATTTTGGCTTTAAATACAGTATTTTACACACTATTTACATGCACATGCATGAATGTTAAGATGCGGGAATTAAGGGTATTTACACGCATTTGCTAGGGTTTTTGAGGCCAAAATGATAGAATAAAGATGATGAAATGTGGATTCATCAAGTATACAAATAGAGACGATCGAGGAGACTCAAGCCAGAGATTCAGCTTGCTCCGAGCCGACTTCATATTCAAAGCAGATGACTGAGACAGGGTGAGATATCCACCAGGACTGTGACTTTGTGATCACAGATGACGAGGCAGTTTGGGCAGACCCAGTAGCACATGCCATCCTCTCACCTTCAGAGTTTGCTAATGCACAGATGATAGTAGAGGAGAGCTTGGAGAGAGCATCCCTGGTCCAGGATACATCTCAGGTAGCAGAGCCGGTTCCCGATCGTGAGGCAGATTTTAATTGTGATTCTGATACAGATCCCTCGGAGTCAGATTTCAACTGGGTTGAGTTTGATGATTTGATACCGTATCTGACTTCCACAGAGCGTACATCTAGGGAGGAGGCTGATTCCACACAGAGCAGAGACACACCAGCAGAGCAGCCTTCGCCAGATTCAGATTGCGAGCGAAAGTTCTCATTCTCCCATGCAGACTTGGCCGCATTCACTCAGACCTTTCAGAGGTCAGATCCACCAGCACCGTGTTTTCCAGAGCTGAAGCTGCTTCCATCATCGCTGAAGTATAGGTTCCTTGTGGGTGAGCATGAGATGTACCCAGTCATTATCTCAGCGGATTTGACTGGAGAGCAGGAATCCTGTCTGATGGGGGTTCTTGAAAAGAACCGCAAGGTGATTGGATGGAGTGTAGCCAGTCTCCAGGGGATAAGTCCAGCCCTGCGCTCCCACCATATCTATCTCGAGGAGGACGTGAAGCCGTCGCGTGAGTTCCAGCAGCGGCTGAACCTGAACCTTCGAGATGTTGTAATGAAGGAGATCTCGAAATGGTGGAGCGCCAATTTTATCTACCCCATCTCCGACTCCAAGTGGGTTAGTCCATTGCATGTCGTGCCTAAGAAGACGGGCATCGCCAAATTTGTCAGTGAGTCTGGAGAGGAGATCGCTACCCGGGTACCCACTTATTGGCGGGTCTGTGTGGACTACATACGATTGAACTAGGCCAACAAGAAGGATCATTTCCTCCTCCCCTTTATTGATCAGATTATAGAGAGGCTGGAAGGGAAGAGCCATTGCTGCTTTTTGGACGGGTACTCCGGATATAATCAGGTGGCCATTATGCCAGAGGACCAGGATAAGACTACCTTCACCTGTCCCTTCGGGACATATGCTTTCAGACGGATGCCATTTGGATTGTGCAACGCTCCGGCGACATTCCGGAGGTGCATGTTGTCCATCTTTTTGGACATGGTAGGGGAGTGCTTGGAGGTCTTCATGGACGACTTTTCGGTCTACGGCGACGGATTCGATTCTTATCTTGACTGCCTAGACCATATCCTCCAACGATGTATTAAGATGCACCTGTTGCTTTCTTGGGAGAAGAGTCACTTCATGGTGACTCAAGGGATGGTGCTTGGCCATATCATCTCCAAAGGGGCATCGAGGTTGATCCGACCAAGGTGGATATCATTAGGAAACTTAGTCCACCGTGCAACTTGCGGCAGTTACGGTCTTTTATGGGGCACGTTGGTTTCTACCGATGATTCATTCATGATTTCAGCCGGATTGCCTGACCGTTGACTGATCTGCTGATGAAAGACACCGAGTTCATTGTGGATGATAAGTGTCTAGCGTCATTTGAGACTCTCAAGAGTCTAGTTGTAGAGGCTCCTGTCCTCCAGCCACCTGATTGGTCTCTCCCATTCGAGATCATGACGGATGCCTCCGATTTTGCCGTAGGGGCTGTGCTGGGACAGAGGAGGGATGGAGTCCCCTTTGCTATTTACTATGCTAGCCGGACTTTGGATTCCACTCAGCGGAACTACACCATCACTGAGAAGGAGATGCTAGCCGCAGTGTTCGCCCTAGATAAGTTCAGATCTTACATCATTGGATCTAGAGTGACCATCTTCACTGATCATACCGCCATCAGGTACCTCATGGCAAAGAAGGATGCCAAATCCATATTGACCAGATGGATCCTTCTACTCCAGGAGTTTGATATAGAGATTAAGGACAAACCTGGAGTCAAGAATGTGGTGGCAGATCATCTCTCCCGATTGGAGAATCTTGAGGATTCTGAGCAGATCGAGCCTATTTGTGATACCTTCCCAGATGAGGCGATCCTTGCTATCGCATGTCTCCCGTGGTACGCCGATATTGTGAACTTTCTTGTTGCCAAGAAGGTTCCACAAGATTGGCCCAGACAGAGACTTGAGACCTTCCTTGCGAAGGCCAAGTTCTACCATTGGGAGGATCCTGTCCTTTATCATGAAGGAGGGGATAGCGTCTAGCGTAGGTGCATTCCTCAGGAGCAGCACCACAGCGTCCTCACTTACTGCCACAAGCTGGAGGCAGGAGGACATCACTCTGGGAGGAGAACGGCACAGAAAGTGCTCCAATCCGGCCTATGGTGGCCTACCCTCTTCAAGGACTCTGATGAGTTCATGAAGAGGTGTACTGACTGTCAGAGGATGGGCACTTGTGGACAACGTGATATGATGTCGATGCAGCCCATTCACTTCTGTGAGTTTTTTAACGCATGGGGTATTGATTTCATGGGTCCATTCCCTAAGAGTCAGGGATTCGAGCACATTCTGTTGGCCGCGGATTATGTTAGTCGTTGGGCTGAGGTCATCCCTGCCCGAACTGCAGATGGTAGGACTGTTTGCAGATTTTTGAGGAAGAATATCATTTCATGGTTCGGGGTGCCTAGAGTTTTGATATCTGACGGGGGGTCTCATTTCGTCAACGACAAGGTAAAGGCCCTTGCTAGCGAGTTTAGCATAGACCATCGAGTAGCTACATCGTATCATCCTCAGACCAATGGTCTTGCTGAAGTGTCAAACAGGGAGATCAAGACTATATTGCAGAAGGTCATCCGCCCTGACCGAAAGGATTGGTCATAGCTTTTGGACTCGGTCTTGTGGGCATATCAGACGTCCTTCAAGACGCCTTTGGGTATGTCTCCCTTTCGCCTCGTTTATGGCAAGCCATGCCATTTACCTGTTGAGCTTAGACATAGGTCACTATGGGCAGTCACAGACATTATCATGGATCCAGTGAGTGTGGGAGATCAGAGGAGGGCAAAGTTAGCAGCCCTGGAGGAGCTTCGTGATGCATCCTTTTCGAGCAGCCTATAATACAAGGAGAGAGTGAAGGAGTGACATGATTCTCATATCAGCCACAAGCAGTTTGAGCCAGGACAACGAGTAAGGTTGTTCGATGCCAGGTTGAGATTATTTCCAGGGAAGCTACATAGCAAATGGAAGGGACCCTATTTGGTCAGAAAGGTACACGACAATGGAAGTACTGATATATCTGAGTTGTCTTCTGAGAGTACCTTTCGGGTTAACGGGCAGCGGCTCAAACCATATCTAGATCATGAGCCGCTGGTCGTTGACGTTGCCCCTATTCACTTTATGTGAGATGTGGTCTCTTGACTCGCATCTATTGCATCTCACGCATGATTATCATTGTTCTTCCGACTTGTATAGATCCAGTTGTCCATATCACACTATTTTTCAGTCCAACATCCCGTTTGCATCTTCGACGTTGCTATACTTAGGGTGCACTTTACCCTAAGTATGGGGGGTGAGAGACTTTTGATTTCCTTTTGATTCTTACTACCTCTATTTTGCTGCCTATACTTAGGGATATTTTACCCTAAGTATAGGGGAGGTAGACCCTATACATTCTCACTCAGATTTCCCTTCGCGTACATCCTGCTATACTTAGGATTACTTGATCCTAAGTATAGGGGGAAACCCCTGAGTTCCTCTTCTCATTTCTATTCTTTCATTCGTCTTTGTATATAGACTTCCTTTTCACTTCCCTATACTAAGCACAAGTTATGTCTTCTTCATCGCTCTTGATTCACTCTGAGGACATCGTTCGAGCTAAGAATAGGGGGTGACGTATATATTTCATTTATACTTTAGCCATAACTCGTACTTTGTGTGAGTGTGTTAATAAATACAAATGGCTAAAAACCCAAAAAATCCATAAAAATTAAAATTTTTCCTTGTAAATAAATTTTTTTTATTGCACATACATAGCTAGTTGTACAAATTATTTTTGTAAAAATGTTTGTAAAAATCTTTTATGTAAATATCTTGTAAATATTTCGATATCAAAATTATGTATATAGTACAAAATTTTTGTAAAATGTTTTGAAAAACAAAAGTTTGCAAAAACCTTGTGTAAATTTGTGTAAATATTTTGCAAAACTTGCATTCATGCATATGTTTTCAAAAGATTTTTCAAAAATTTTGCATATGTGTAAATATTTTGTAAATCGCATCTTTGTAAATACTTGTATAGTTTTTTTCGAATCATAGTTGACATTTAAACTAGCCTGGAATTAAATTGAAAAATGGAGCTTGGTTAAGATCTTAATCCACCTAATTCTAAGAGGAACCTTATAGGGCTTAGGGTTGAGACTTTTCAGGTTCATGGTGACTTAATTCTTTGAGTCCACTAGGCTATGATCATATGTCATCTCGATGAGCCTAAGTAGAACACTTAACAACACACACATGACTCTTATAGATAATGGCTTTACTTGGACCATCACTTTACACCGAGCTCTCTACGGATGAGGTGGTTAGGAGGCAGTCTTCCTTGACTTTGGGTAGCATATGAGGGTAGTACTTCTAGGCGGAACCTCTCTTCTTCTTATAGCGAAGGAAGTGCGTCTCAACTTGGTCTGGTCGCCATGAGGTATAACGACAGGAGTTATGGGTTGCAATAATGCTCCAAAAGAGGGATAGTCTACTGGCTCAAGAGGAAAAATTCATTATGTATATATGCTGCACTTTGTAGATATGTTGTATATATGCACATCAAAAAAATATAAAAAAATAAGAAAATGCAAAAAGAAAAGAACTCCAAAAAAGTGGTGGGTCTAATCGAAAATGATAATCCCACCGGAGTGTATATAGTGCAATAAGCAAAGCTTGATATCCATGTTCCATCTTATGAAGCTTGCAGCAGGGAGACTTAGCTACACCGGTTGAGCTCCCAAGGATACATGGCTATACTGGCCATGGTCCATTCTCTTCTTCCCCCTCTTCTTGAGCCGATTGAACTTGAACTTAGAAGGGAATACCCCGCTCCTCGAGGAAAGAGTGGCCGGACTAGGGTCTTAGAGTTACCTTGTTGGGGAGGGTTGTCACTTTGCTACTTCTGAGGTGGAGAGCTATACCTCACTTGCACAGTACGAGGAAAGATTCATGGTCTTCAGGGTTTGTATATGTAGACTTGTTCTGATCTGGATTGTTGAGGAGTCTTGACTATAGATTAGTGGAACTTAGAGGCTGTTAAGTTTTAAACCTAAGTCCAAATAAGGTTCTAACACATTAATAATCTAAAGATCTGACTGAGCTCCATACTTCAATTTAATGAAGGCAAGTTTAATAATCAGCATTGATTCATTCATTTCCCCCCCTTTTTCTTTTTCTTTTTCACTTCTCTTTCAAATAAGTATTTGCTATGGGACTAGCAAAGTTAATATAGGAGGGTGATGAATCCTCATTCATCACTCTTTATTCTTTTATTTTAGATAAAAAACCTTTGCAAAACACCATGTATATGTTTGTAAATAGAATAATTTACCAAAGAGCATGCATTATGTAAATACTCATAATTAGCATGTTTTTGTGCAAAAATAAAAGAATAAAGAAATAAAGAAAAAGAGGGAAATATTTAGAATAAATATTGAGTGACCTGAACCCAAGGGAGGGCTCAATATGTGCCTGACCGTAAAATAAAATAAGTAGAGAGAGATAGGGTAACTCAGCCTTGTACATAAATCCCTCTTAGTGTATATATTTTATTTTCTAAAAATAAAAATATTTATGTATTTCCCATATTTTGTATATATTTATAAAAATAAAATAAAAATGGGAAAATAAAAAAATAAAAACAAATAATTTCTCTCTCCTCAGTGTACATATACCATGTATATAAAATAAAAGACATATTTATTTCATCCTTGTAAATAATTAATAAAAATCAAATAAAATAATTTTATATTCCAAATTTTATGATGAAAATAAATAAAATATAAAATTGGAATAAATATACATAAATAAAATAATTAAAAATAAAAATAAAAAATACATAGGTACATATACATGTATATAATATAATATATTGTAAATACATAATTTATTTTTCAAAAAAATAAATAAAAATCACTACAAAATACTTTGAAAATAAATAAACATTTTTTATGTTGAAAATATTTTGAAATAAAGCCATTTACTATTTTTTATTTAATTTACACATAATTAATAAAATGGCATGCTCTAATTGGTCCACGGGGGATGTTGACCCCCGGTCAACTCTCCCCCGCGGACCTCCTTTTCGCGGACCTTGTTCGAGTGCCTGATTTCTCAGAATTTTCCCGATTTAGCCCGACCTCCATTTGGCCAAACCCCGGGCTCCGATTCCAGCTCCTTCATCCGCGATTCACGCCCGAGCATCTTCTTAGGGATCCGAGCCTCGCGATGCATGCCCGACTCCCATCTTCCCGGACCTTCACTCCTATATAGCCTCGCATCTAGCCGCTTTTTCCACCACCTTCGGCCACCGTCTTAGACTTCCAGGACCTCCACCTTCTTGCCTTGAGTGACAGCAAGCCGTAGGAGGTGTCGTAGCGAGGAAAGAGGCGCTCTAGCCCCTGGTCTGGTGGTCATCGTCGTCGTGCTCCGCTCATCGGCGAGCTCGAGCCTCTGGAGGCGTCGCTCCATTAAGGCGAGTATCTCAGGAGACACAGCAACTCTTCCACATAAGCTTTCGATCGTCAGGTACCCTCTTTAGCCTGTAGCGTAGCTTCCATTCCCGATTTGAGGTTTTGCGCCGCCGGCCTTCGCTGGCCAATCCACTCCGCTCCGATCATCCTTTCGATCATCCGACCGTCGCATCACCTTCACGAGACCCCTCTACACCTTCTACACCCCTTCGATCATCCTGATTCGCCCGGGAACCAGGACTTAGGTCTCCTCCGCCGTCGCCTCGCCGGAGACCCATGCTCCGCCGCACCTACTTCCCCTTTTCGCCTGCTAATGGGTCGAGGCAGTTTGCCCTCGACCCCCCTTGTTTTCTATGTAGGTATCGAGGCCTAAGAACCTCATATGGAGGTTCAACTGTTCAGGCATAGGTGCTTCAGCCATTCTTCATTGTCGGGGACCTTCCAGGTCCTCCCGGCCCCATCTGAGCACTCTCATCGCTGCGGGCGACTGATTAACCGAAAATCCGAGCGACTAAGGTAAAGTCTCTAAATGGTCGTTGCGACCTCAATCACTCAGCTAGGTTAATCAAGAAAAAGAGACCACCAAATCAAATAAAAATCGATCAAACACACAATAGCGGTCTTGCTATTAATTTAACCTGGTATAGCGACCAGGGTCGAACACAAGGAGCACGGGTTGGCCTCTCGGCCTACGAAGTAGTCAAAAAGGAAATAAAATAAAAGAAGAATATATTTTTGGTGGTTTTTAATTATTTTATATTTTTTTTGGATTTTTAAGATATTAAGAAAATAAGAAAAGCAAGGAAACTACACACTTCAACAATTTATTAAATGCACTAAAAATTAACCAAAAATTCTAACAAAAATATTTTTATGTGTTTTATAATTTTTAGTGTTTTGGTGAATTTTTGGGATTTTTCTGATGTTTATTTAATTTTCTAAAAATAAAACAAGGACTGAAACTATAGGTACTGTCCAGCCGAGCTAAAAGGACTTAGATAAAATATCTAAAGGCCCCAAATTAGCTGGGAGGTAATTTTCCTGTAAAGAGAATAAAACAAGGAAAATTTAGGCACCTAGATTATTATTTTTCGGTTTTTAATTTATTTACTAGAATTTTTATAAGATTTTGAGTGTTTTTCAATTTTTAGGTATTTTAAGCAATGAAAAATAGCCAAAATTGGCTAGAAAATCAAGCAACATAAACACACGGCATGTAATTTTTTTGTGAATTTTAGATGAGTTTTAATATTTTTTGTGATTTTTAAAGTTAGAGAGTAACGAAATTAGATGTTTTTGAATTTTTAAAAATATCAAAATAAAACAAAAATGTCTCCAAAAATCCCAGAAAATTTTACACTATGGCAGGAGCCGTGTGTCCAATTTTCATTGGATTTGGAGTATATTTGCTATTTTATTCAAAAATAAAGAGGGGGCACTGTGCAAAGGGACCTATCTGCAATTATAACAAAGTTTTGGGTCCCTGGAATAACAACCCTGGAAAGTATAAGGGTAGAAATGCAAATTACCCTCCGGGCCACGCACGATACACGTGACTCAGGCCTGGAGGGACCTGATTGCAATTCATATTACTAAAAATACAAAACGTAACAGGGCGAAAAGACAGGACCAAAAATGCAAATACACCAAAATACCACGTGTCGATGCACGTATTCACAACTGGCAGGGGTATAAACGCAATTCACATAAAAGATAAGGTCCACAGTGCAATTTTCACAAAAAGTAAACAACTACACTACGTATTTACAGGACTAAAACTAAATGCTGAAAGTAAAGGGGGCCTAAGGACAATTTACCCCTTTTATTAATGTCGAGGGATGGATGCACGACGCGTGGCAGATCGGATGGCTGGAATGCGTCGTGGGGCTGCGAAGGGGTCCTGGCTCGGATCGGATGGCGGTGGTGAAGCCACGTGCTAGATCGGATGGCTGGAATGCGTCGTGGCTTAACCTCACTGGCACGACGGTGGCGATCGAACCTCGGAAGATCTGACGGTCAGTGTTGCTCCGTGGATGAACGGACACGATCTAATCTGGAGCGTCAAGGTCGATCTGACGGTGGACGAGGATCCTGGAAGAACTGGCGGCCGGCGAACTTCGCCGGCCCTCTGCGTGCACGGTGGACCTCGCTTGATGCTCCTGGGGTGCTGGGAAGCTTCGCCGTGAAGCTCCGCACCCGATGCGCTGCTCCGATGAACGCGAGGAACTCCAGAGAGCTCCGGCAACGTGAAAGAACAGGAGCTCCTGTGCTCTGAACTCTCGACCTCCAGATGAGGTCGACTGGGCTCGATACCTGCACAGGAAGGGAACTGGGTCGAGGGCAAACTGCCTCGACCCGTCAGAGCGGGCGGAAGGTGAAGGATGAGGCGATATGGAGGCTCTCCGGCGAGCGGCGGAGGGTGAGAGTCGATACCCTGCTCCGGGGCGAGCCAGAGGGAGTGAAGGGTCGGAGAAGGTGGAGAGGGGTCTGGTGGACGTGGTGGCGGTGTCGGATGGGTGAAAGGGTGATCAGAAACAGCAAGCGGAGGTGGCGGAGCTAAACTACCAGCGACTGAAAAATCGAAATCTACACTAACCTACGGCCTAAAGAAGCTACCTGGCGGATGTAGCCGACTGGGCTGAAGCTCGGCGAGCTTCCGATCGTTGCCTGTAAGGGGCCGTCGACTCCCCGAGGCTGGGCGCGCTCGCGGCGGCGCACGGCGGTTGAACAACCGGATCAGTGGGCTCCTGGGGACTCGTACCTCGCTTCCACTCCAAAACACGCGGTTGTCACTCGGGCGCTCTGGAGGAGCTCCTTGGCGGCGAGCAGGAGGTCCAAAGATGGAAGAATAGGTCGCCGGTGACGACAATATATATGCTCGAATATCCGAAAAGATGATGGTCGGGTGAGTAGCGCGGAGCTCGGATCCATCAAACCCACCCCGAGCGAGGGTCCTGGATGATCGAAGATTAATCGGGGCCCGGGGTTAAGGTCATTGGTGATCGGGTCGACTAGGAGATAAATCGAGAAAACGGGTCGGTTACCCAGATCCGCAGGGAAGAAGGTCCGCGAGGGAAGTTGACCGGGGTCAACAAACCCCCGTGGACCAATCAGGAGCCGCCAAGCACTAATTATTTGATTATTTATTTTGAGGTAGAAAATGGTCGAATTAATAAAAACTTAAAACATGAAATATTTTTATTTTATTTTTTTCTATTTTTTAGTGATTTTTAATTAATTTTTCGAAATAAAAATAAAGTATTTACATTATATAGCTATATATAGGTATATGTACAATATAGGGTTTTTAATTTTTGATTATTAATTTATTATTTTTGTACAATTTTATTCCCATTTTATATTTTATTTATTTATATTATAAGGAATAAAATGATATTTTTATTTTATTTTTATTATTTATGTACATAGGTGAAATAAATAGGTATGTACATATATACACATGGTATATTTACCAAGTCTTTTTGAATTTTTAGTTTTGTTATTTTTATTTTGTTTTTGTTTTAATTTATTTTATTTATTTACATCATATAATATAGAGTATTTACAAGATTTTTTGGGAATTAATTTTATTTATTTACAAAGCTAAATAAATATAGATGTGGTGGTCTATATACATGGTGAGTGATGTTTTTATCTTCTTTTTTATTTTTATCTTTTTATCTTGATTTTGTATTTTAGAAATATTTACAAATATTTACAAGCCAATTTGAGTTTATTTTTGTGAGGAAAATACTTTTATTTATTTACATAAATATTTACACACATGAGCCCCTATCTCCCTCTACTTTGGCTTTTATGCGGTCAGGCCCATGCTGAGCCCTCCCTTGGGTTAGGTTGCTCAATATTTATTCTAAATATTTCCCTCTTTTTCTTTTTAATCTTTATTCTTTTATTTTTGCACAAAAACATGCTAATTATAGATTTTTACACAATGCATGCTTTTGGTAATTATTTCTATTTACAACTATATACATGCATTTGCAAAGGTTTTTGTAGCTAAAATATAAGAATAAAGAGTGATGAATGAGTATTCATCACCCCCCTATACTTAACTTTGCTAGTCCCTTAGCAAACACTTATTTGAAAAAGAAGTGAAAAAGAAATAAAGAAAAAGAAAAAGAGAATGTACATGGATCAAGGTTGATTATTAAACTTGCCGTCATTAAATTAAGGTATGGAGCTCGATCAGATCTTTGGATTATTAATGTGTCGGAACCTTATTTGGACTTAAGTTTAAAACTCAATAGCCTCTAAGTTCCACTATTCTATAACCAAGACTCCTCAATGCTCCAGATCAGAACAAGTCATCAATCACAAACCCTGAAGACCATGAATCTTTTCTTGTCCTGTGAATGTGAGGTCTAAGCTCTCCACCTCAGAAATGGCAACTTGACAACCCTCCCCAACAAGGTAACTCTATGACCTCAATCTGGCCACTCTTTCCTTGAGGAGCGGGGTATTCCCTTCTAAGTTCAAGTTCAACCGGCTCAAGAAGAGGAGGAAGAAGAGAATGGGTCAAGGCCAGTGTAGCCAAGTACCCTTGGGAGCTTTACCAGTGTAGCCAAGTCTCCCTGCTGCAAGCTACATCAGGTGGATCATAATACTCAAGCTTTGCTTATTGCACTCTATATACATACTCCGGTGGAATTATCATTTTCTATCAGACCCACCACTTTTTTGGAGTTATTTTCTTTTTACACATTTTTTTTCAAGTGCATCTATACAACATGTACATGTGCAGCATATATACAAGGAGTTTTTCCTCTTGAGCCAGTAGACTATCCCTCTTTTGAAGCTTTATTGCAACCCACAACTCCCGTCGTTAGACCTCATGGCAACCAGACCAAGTTGAGACGCACTTCCTTCACTAAAAGAAGAAGAGAGGTTCCGCCTAGAAGTACTACCCTCATATGCTACCCCAAGTCAAGGAAGACTGCCTCCTCACCACCTCATCCGTAGAGAGCTCGATGCATAGTGCTGGTGTCCAAGTAAAGCCATAATCTATATGAGTCATGTGTTGTTGTTAAGTGCTCTACTTAGGCTCATTGAGATGACATGTGATCATAGCCTAGTGGACTCAAAGAATTAAGTCACCATGGACCTGAAAAGCCTTAAACCTAAGCCCTATAAGGTTCCTCTTAGAAATTAGGTGGATTAAGATCTTAATCAAGCTCCATTTCTCAATTTGATTCCAGGCTAGTTTAAATGTCAACTATCATCCAGAAAAACTATATACATATGTACAAAAAGGTGCTATTTACACAGTTTACAATCATGCAAAATTTTTGAAAAATGTTTTGAAATCATGAATGGATGATGCATGAAGTGCAAGTTTTGCAAAAAGATATTCTCACACATTTACACAAGATTTTTGCAAACTTTTGATTTTCAAAACATTTTGGAAAAATTTTGTACTATATACATAATTTTGAATAAGAAAATATTTACACAAGCTTTACACAAAAGATTTTTGAAATCATTTTTACAAAAATAGTTGGTACACTAGCTATTTATGTGCAAATAAAAGAAGTTTATGTACATGAAAAAATTTTTAATTTTTGTGATTTTTTAGGGTTTTTAGCCATTTTATTTATTAACACACTCACACAAAGTACGAGTTATGGCTAAAGTATATATGAAATATATACACACACCCCTATACTTAGCTCGAACGATGTCCTCAGAGTCAAGAGCGATGAAGAAGACATAACTCGTGCTGGGTATCGGGAAGTGAAAAGAACGGCTATATACAAAGACGAAGATAGAAACGTCAAGAGGGTCTCGGGTCTTCCCCCTATACTTAGGATCAAGTGATCCTAAGTATAGTAGGTTGTATACTAAGGGAAAACCCAGTGAAGAATGTACATGGTCTACCCCCCTATACTTAGGGTGGAATATCCCTAAGTATAGGCAGCAAAACAGGGGCAGCAAGACACGAAGAAAATGAACGAATATATATAAGAAGGAGAGGCATCACTCCCCCTATAATTAAGGTGGAGAACCTTAAGTATAGGCAACAACAGAAGTGATGAAACCGAACGAATGAACAACCCGGTGTTTTCACCCCCCTATACTTAGGATGAGCAATATCCTAAGTATAGCAAAGATAATCCTAAGCGAGACCTGGGGTGAAAACAAGAACGGAAGAAAGAAAGATCAAAACAAGACGAACACGTATATACAAAAGAGTACAGTGTTGAGGTGCCTCTCAACAAGCGCTAGATTTTACGCCCCTAGCTGGGCGCAAAGGCTAGGACAACGCAGTATCAAGGTTCAGGACGGCATCGGTAAGTCGAATACCGTACTGTCGCCGCAGTCTCGGTGTGAGAACAGTGACGAACTCAACAGTGTAAACAAAGACACCCAGGTATGCAATCAAGCGGGTGTCTGCTACCGGCCAGTGATATGGAAAGAAGTGATCGGGATCCGGTAGCACAAAAGAAATCATCGGCTCTAGATCAGACTGGAGTGAGAGTATAAAGCCGAAGAAATCAAACGTGGAGAAGGATGGATCAGTAATAGAATCCTCCACGTCAATCAGTGTCTCAAGCAGGTGTGGACAATCAAGATCAGGAGACTCTCTACGCAGACTGATATCCGATGCATGAAATAGAATCAGATCAGGCAAATCATCGAATATCTCCAGAATGGGCTCATCCTCGCGAGGGTCGTCGAGGTGAGAAGACTCAGAATCAGAATGATCTAAAGACTCGGTTTCGTGTTCCGCCAGATCGGAAACACTCTCAGGAAATGAAACCGAGTACTCATCGAGTGCGGCATCCTCCCTCAGATAACCCTCGGGGAGAGATGCAAGATCAGAAGTGATAGGAAGAGGATCAGGATCTAGATGGGCATCTGCGCTGCTATCAAGTATCCACTCGGTGCACCAGGCTGCATCATCATCGAAAGTATAAGTCTCGGCAATCTGGAAACAGGAGAAGGTACTAGTCAACATCGCGGAAGCTGGCAAAGTGTCTGCGACTGATCCTCGCTCTGTGGCTATGCTGGTTGTCAGCTGGTCCTCAGGAAGTGTATCTATCTCAACAAAGTGGAGGACAAAAGGCTCGAAGATGGGACTCTCGGTGTCTGTGCTCTCAAAGTGCTGTCCCTCCTCAAGCTGTGGCTGCTGGGCTGAGTCCTGGTGACTATCTGAATCCAAGAAGTGTCTCTGCAGGAAGGAAACTGACTCCTCCGGGACTGGAAACTGAAGTAGCTGAGTCAATGGCTGCAAAAGTTGGGGCTCCTCCGGCTCCTGGAGTATCAGAAGATCTGATATCCAAGACTCGTCGACTGGAAACTCTGGGGCTGCCTCGAACTCTAGCTGGAAAACCAACGGGAACTCAAGTAGACTCTGGGTCCGAACCTCTGTGGTGGCAGTCATCTCCTCTGTCCGTGGTGCTGTCTGCTCCAAGTCCTCGGGCTGGTGTGTAGAAACTGTCTCATCATGTAAAGTGACACACCGCACTGGTACTGCATCGTCCGCATGTGTTGTCCCGACTATAGCATCTCGCGAAGAAGATCCCTGTGAAAGTAGTCTCGAGATGGTGTCCAGGAAGTGAATATCGGAACTGCGGTGTGAACCGCCACATGTGGTAATCACCAGTGCAAGCTGCTCTGCGGTCATCCCCCGCATGGAGATCTCTATCAAGTCTGCCAGTGGAAGTCCGTGATCTGGAAATCTCCTCAAGAGGTCAAGAAACCTCGGCCATGCCTCGTGCAATGGCTCCTGGGGGTCAACTGAGAAGTCCGTGATCAAAGACCGCATACACTCTGCTCTACGTGGGGGGAAGTATCTCTGTAGAAATTCTCGGCGTAGCTCTCCCCACGTCTCGAATGTCCTCCCCAATCGTCGGTGCCATCTCATGGCTCTGTCGTGAAGCGTGAAGGGGAAGGTCATGCTCATCAGCTCCTCTGCAGTGACGTCTGAATATCTCTGTGCTCTACAAAACTCCTCGAAAGCGGACAGGTGAAGATACGGCTCCTCGTGCGCCTCTCCTGAAAATGTCGGCAGTCGCTGAATGTAATCCAAATCCAAGACGAATGGATCTAGTGTAGAAGCTGACTGAGCTCCATGTGCTATCTGCTCCTCCATCCTTCTGGAATAGGATATGTCTGCTGATCTCCACTGCTCTCTCTGGTCATTAACGGAGTGCACTCTCAACTCAGCATCAGCATCGTCCGGGTCTCGCATCTGCTCTATCGGGTATCCTCAGACGTCTCGCACAGCATGCCCAGAACAGTGAGATGAAAGGGAGGGAGGGAGCGGGAGGTTGGTCGGAGATCCGACCTCCCTAGAAGGTGGACTGGACTGATGGTCAGCTAGCGAAGAAAAAGCCGCAAGAGTCGGCTCACAGTGAGGGGGATCCATCATCCAGGGGAAAAGGAGAAGAGAAGAGGAAGACTGAAGGGAGGTGAGGGTGGGAAAGCAGATGGATAGAGAAGAGGATGGGGAAGATCGAAGGGATCTGGCAATCACACAAGATGAACAAGCAAACCCCCAATTCACCTACGCACACAAAGCTGAAGACCGAAGGGATCGGTCAATTGTCTTGTCGATTTTATTTTAGGTGATCATCCAGTCTATCAGAGCGATTACGTGAGGGAAATAGGTATCCAGATCTTTCTCAACCGACTGTCCCTTACTGAAAGCCGGTAATCAGTCAAGAAAAGATCGGAGGCTCTATCCTAATGTGCGGATCACTCTCTCGCTCATCCAAACCAGACAAGGAGGGGGTTACTCTCCCCAAGACAGATTTTCAGTGAAGTGTCTTTTAGGTCAAGTATGATTAGCAGTCCCGATTTTTTTGTTTTTAGATATTTTTCAAATAAAAAGAAACGCCTAACGAATTTTTCGGTTCTCCTGATTATTTAATCCAAAACAGGGGGGATAAGACGAAAAAGCCGATGCACGATAAATCAATGATGCATGCAAAGTAAGGAAGGCGTACCTGACTCCAGCACTCTACTTGCAATATGATCCACGCATAAATGTAAAGACTGAAATAAAACTACCTAAATGGTGCAGCGGTGAAAACCGAGTCCTAGATGAGCAAGTCTACTCGCAGAACCGTCTAACTAGTCACCATCCTCCAAGCCAAAGGTCCGGTCTTGGCCTACCCCTCCTCTGCCCGACAAATCGAGGGTAGGAGAAAGCGCTTTACGGGGTAGGCTGCGGCACGTAGGCTACGAAGGAGATGAGTCAGTTATTTTTATTAATCGATTATTAGTAGGTCCAATTAATCGCACTATAGGAACAGGTAGATAATTAGGTGTGGGGACCCTACTAATTACGGCACAAGCAAGCAGAAAATCCTAAGTCTAGGGGCTCGATGAGAACCACGTAAACACCGGAAAAGGCAGCTAAAAATCAAAACCGCGAAAAAGCCACGAAAAACACCTAAGGGTCCCCCGAGCACACCGGTGCTCGGTGAAACAGACCCGCTAGTCAACCAAGTCCAAAGAGTCTCTGAGTACCTGTATTATTACAATAATAATCAAAATAAAAATAAAAAGTCTACACTAAACCTCTCCCACTCAACTCTCTCTCGCTCTCTCCTGCGGCTCCGTACAGAAGGGAGCCGCCTCCAAGTCCCGCGGTTGCGTCGGCTTCTCAAAATCGGCCGCCTCGGTCCTCGGGCCCTCGTAAGAAAAGAGACAAGTGGTCATACCAATAAAAATAATCAAATAATAAATGAAAAATAAATGAAACTAAAAGGAGGGTATATATGCAAAAATGCAAAATAAAATAAACAAACAAAAATCAAACAAAAGCAAAAATAAAAGAAAAGAAAACAAAAATAAAATATAAACAAAAAGCCGCGAAAAGCCGCGAGCTCTGAAAGAGCCGCGAAAAGCCGCGAAAACAAAAATAAAGCAAAAATAAAAACTACTAAGCCGTGCTCCCCGGCAACGGCGCCATTCTGATTAGCCGAAAATCCGAGCGACTAAGGTAAAGTCTCTAAATGGTCGTTGCGGCCTCAATCACTCAGCTAGGTCAATCAATAAAAAGAGACCACCAAATCAAATAAAAATCGATCAAACACACAATAGCGGTCTTGCTATTAATTTAACCTGGTATAGCGACCAGGGTCGAACACAAGGAGCACGGGTTGGCCTCTCGGCCTACGAAGTAGTCAAAAAGGAAATAAAATAAAAGAAGAATATATTTTTGGTGGTTTTTAATTATTTTATATTTTTTGGATTTTTAAGATATTAAGAAAATAAGAAAAGCAAGGAAACTACACACTTCAACAATTTATTAAATGCATTTAAAAATTAACCAAAAATTCTAACAAAATATTTTTATGTGTTTTATAATTTTTAGTGTTTTTGATGAATTTTTAGGATTTTTCTGATGTTTATTTAATTTTCTAAAAATAAAACAAGGACTGAAACTATAGGTACTGTCCAGCCGAGCTAAAAGGACTTAGATTAGATATCTAAAGGCCCCAAATTAGCTGGGAGGTAATTTTCCTGTAAAGAGAATAAAACAAGGAAAATTTAGGCACCTAGATTATTATTTTTGGGTTTTTAATTTATTTACTAGAATTTTATAAGATTTTGAGTGTTTTTCAATTTTTAGGTATTTTAAGCAATGAAAAATAGCCAAAATTGGCTAGAAAATCAAGCAAGCATAAACACACAGCAAGTAATTTTTTTTTGAATTTTAGATGAGTTTTAATATTTTTTTTGTGATTTTTAAAGTTAGAGAGTAATGAAATTAGATGTTTTTGAATTTTTAAAAATATCAAAATAAAACAAAAATGTCTCCAAAAATCCCAGAAAATTTTACACTATGGCAGGAGCCGTGTATCCAATTTTCGTTGGATTTGGAGTATATTTGCTATTTTATTCAAAAATAAAGAGGGGGAACTGTGCACAGGGACCTATCTGCAATTATAACAAAGTTTTGGGTCCCTGGAATAACAACCCTGGAAAGTATAAGGGTAGGAATGCAAATTACCCTCCGGGCCACGCACGATACACATGACTTAGGCCTGGAGGGACCTGATTGCAATTCCTATTACTAAAAATACAAAACGTAACAGGGCAAAAAGACATGACCAAAAATGTAAATACACCAAAATACCACGTGTCGATGCACGTGTTCATAACTGGCAGGGGTATAAATGCAATTCACATAAAAGATAAGGTCCACAGTGCAATTTTCACAAAAAGTAAACAACTACACTACGTATTTACAGGACTAAAACTAAATGCTGAAAGTAAAGGGGGCCTAAGGACAATTTACCCCTTTTATTAATGTCGAGGGATGGATGCACGACGCATGGCGGATCGGATGGATGGAATGCATCGTGGGGCTGTGAAGGGGTCCTGGCTCGGATCGGATGGCGGTGGTGAAGCCACGTGCTAGATCGGATGGCTGGAATGCGTCGTGGCTTAACCTCGTTGGCTCGACGGTGGCGATCGAACCTCGGAAGATCTGACGGTCAGTGCTGCTCCGTGGATGAACGGACACGATCTAATCTGGAGCGTCGAGCTCGATCTGACGGTGGACGAGGATCCTGGAAGAACTGGCGGCCGCGGCGACTGCGTGCACGGTGGACCTCGCCTGATGCTCTTGGGGTGCTGGGAAGCTTCGCCGTGAAGCTCCGCACCCGATGCGCTGCTCCGATGAATGCGAGGAACTCCGGAGAGCTCCGGCGACGTGAAAGAACAGGAGCTCATGTGCTCTGAAGTCTCGACCTCCAGATGAGGTCGACTGGGCTCGATACCTGCACATGAAGAGAACTGGGTCGAAGGGCAAACTGCCTCGACCCGTCAGAGCGGGCGGAAGGTGAAGGATGAGGCGATATGGAGGCTCTCCGCGAGCGGCGGAGGGTGAGAGCCGATACCCTGCTCCGGGGCGAGCCAGGGGGAGTGAAGGGTCGGAGAAGGTGGAGAGGGGTCTGGTGGGCGTGGTGGGCGGTGTCGGATGGGTGAAAGGGTGATCGGAAACAACAGGCGGAGGTGGCGGAGCTAAACTACCAGCGACTGAAAAATCGAAATCTACACTAACCTACGGCCTAAAGAAGCTACCTGGCGGATGTAGCCGACTGGGCTGAAGCTCGGCGAGCTTCCGGTCATTGCCTGCAAGGGGCCGTCGACTCCCGAGGCTGGGCGCGCTCGCGGCGGCGCACGGGCGTTGAACCACCGGATCAGTGGGCTCCTGGGGACTCGTACCTCGCTTCCACTCCAAAACACGCGGCTGTCACTCGGGCGCTCTGGAGGAGCTCCTTGGCGGCGAGCAGGAGGTCCAAAGATGGAAGAATAGGTCGCCGTGACGACAATATATATGCTCGGAGATCCGAAAACATGATGGTCGGGTGAGTAGCGCGGAGCTCGGATCCATCAAACCCACCCCGGGCGAGGGTCCTGGATGATCGAAGATTAATCGGGGCCCGGGGTTAAGGTCATTGGTGATCGGGTCGACTAGGAGATAAATCGAGAAAATGGGTCGGTTACCCAGATCCGCGGGGAAGAGTGTCCGCGGGGGAAGTTGACCGGGGTCAACAAACCCCCGTGGACCAATCAGGAGCCGCCAAGCACTAATTATTTGATTATTTATTTTGAGGTAGAAAATGGTCGAATTAATAATAACTTAAAACATGAAATATTTTTATTTTATTTTTTTCTATTTTTTAGTGATTTTTAATTAATTTTTCGAAATAAAAATAAAGTATTTACATTATATAGCTATATATAGGTTTATATACAATATAGGGTTTTTAATTTTTGATTTTTAATTTATTATTTTTGTACAATTTTATTCCCATTTTATATTTTATTTATTTATATTATAAGGGATAAAATGATATTTTTATTTTATTTTATTATTTATGTACATAGGTGAACTAAATAGGTATGTACATATATACACATGGTATATTTACCAAGTCTTTTTGGATTTTTAGTTTTGTTATTTTTATTTTGTTTTTATTTTAATTTATTTTATTTATTTACATAATATAATATATAGTATTTACAAGATTTTTTGGGAATTAATTTTATTTATTTACAAAGCTAAATAAATATAGATGTGGTGGTCTATATACATGGTGAGTGATGTTTTTATCTTCTTTTTGATTTTTATCTTTTTATCTTGATTTTGTATTTTAGAAATATTTACAAATATTTACAAGCCAATTTGAGTTTATTTTTGTGAGGAAAATACTTTTATTTATTTACATAAATATTTACACACATGAGCCCCTATCTCCCTCTACTTTGGCTTTTATGCGGTCAGGCCCATGCTGAGCCCTCCCTTGGGTTAGGTTGCTCAATATTTATTCTAAATATTTCCCTCTTTTTCTTTTTAATCTTTATTCTTTTATTTTTGCACAAAAACATGCTAATTATAGATTTTTACACAATGCATGCTTTTGGTAATTATTTCTATTTACAACTATATACATGCATTTGCAAAGGTTTTTGTAGCTAAAATATAAGAATAAAGAGTGATGAATGAGTATTCATCAATGACCTTCCTCTTCGATTCGCCCACATCCGCAGCACCGGAGGAGGACCACAGCGGGTACGATAGCCCGGCGAAGTTCGCCAGCGAGCAGTTCATCCGGGACCCTCCTGGGCCGTCGATTGAGCCTCCTCTCTCCAGTTTTGATCTGATCCCTTCATCTGCGGGAGGCTCCCGACCGTCGATCCCTCTGGGGATCAGATCTGAGCCGCAGATCATCGAAGGGGTGCCCACCGTTCTCCACCGTCGGATCTCACACGTGGACCCCCCTCAGCCGTGGATCAGAATAATGGGGTAATATCACTTAGGCCCTCTTCTTTTCACATTTATAGTGTAGTCCTCTAAATATTTTAGATAGTTGTTTTTATTTTGGGTAATTTGCATATAGGACCATGTGCTTGTTTTATTTGTATTTTAGTCCCTGTGTATGCGGTGCACATGCTTCGTCACGTGATTTGTGGAACATTTGCATACTTGATCCTATAGTTTTTAGACTGTTACTATTTACCTTTTTATAAACAGGAATTACATAAATGCCCTTGCTTTTGCGAATCACGTGCGCGCCTCGTGCCCATCTAGGCTTTTTGCAATTTTGGCCCTGTAGTTTTAATACGTGTTATCAATTGACCCTGGAAGTAGTTTTCTTTGCACTTAGGTCCATGTGTGTTGTGCCCTTTTGATTGGTTGAATAAAATAGCAAATCAAATCCAAATTTAGTAAAATTTGGACACGTGGCCCCTTCCACTGTGTAAAAATTTCACCAATTTTTTGGTACATTTGAGTTGTTTTGATATTTTTAAAAAATCAAAAAACTTTTGTTTTTGTTACTGTTTGGTTTGTAAAATCAATTTAAAATATAAAAACCCCTCCAAAAATTACAAAAAATTAGGTAGTGCTTCTTTTAGTGTCTTTTAGCTTCAGTCCAACTTTGGTTGAATTTGGACTTATAAAACCCATAAAAACTAAAAACCCTAAAAACCTTATAAAAATTATTAAAAATTCTATAAAATATAAAAAAATGCAATTTTGGTTTCTGTAGCTTAGTTTTTATTTCTATTTTTCATAAAAATTGCCTTCAGATTTTTAGAGGCTAATTATATATTTTTAATTAGCCTTTCAAATCTGACTGCACATTAGTTCCTTATTTTTGTCTTTTTCTATTTTTATAAAATCAAATAAAAATTATAAAATTCTGAAAAATACCAAAAACACTTAAAAATATATAAAACACAAAAATAATTTTATTTGAATTTTTTGAGTTGTTTTGGGGTGTTTAATAAATTGTTGTTTGTGTGCTTTTTGTCTTATTTTTATACTTTCTTCATAATTAAAAATCATAAAAAATTAAAAAATTAAAAAAATACACCAAAAAGATTTTTCTTTATTTTATTTCTTTTTCGACTACTTTATAGGCCACTTGGCCAACCCGTGCTCCTTGAGTTCGACCCTGGTCGCTATACCAGGTTAAATAAATAGCAAAGACCGCTATTCGTGTTTTATTGACTGTTTGCTTTATTTGGTGGTCTTATTGTCTTGTTTAGTCCGATTCGAGGGATTGAGGTCGCAACGACCCGTGATATTTATCTCCCTTAGTCTCTCAGTTTTTCGTGCTCATTAGAGGGCGGGGGGAGTAGCTCGGGGCTGAGGGGGAGGTGCGGGGGCTGGGGAGAAGCTGGGGGCGAAGGGAGAGGTGCAGGGGTTGGGGGAGGAGCTCGGGGCGGAGGGGGGTGTGCTGGGGCGGAGGGTGATGCGTTGGAGGAGGAGCTGGAGGCTAGGAGGAAGAAGAAAAGGGGGATGAAGAAGGTGATGGACTTTTTAATCAAATTTTTTAAACTTAATCCCCGTTGTATCCTCAAAGTTAACGTCAATTTGTGGAGGGAATGGACGGCAACTAACCCGAGGGGCGTAAGTGATAAAATGGAAAGAAGTTGGGCGTACAACTGATATTCCCAAAAAGGGAGGGGAATAACTGATGTTGCAATATCTCAGAGGGACACAACTGATAAAACCCTTTAATAAATAATAAATATATGCAAAATGGTAAATAAAAATGATAACGTGAACGAGCAATTGATCATGCACATACACCTTTTTTGAAACTTTTTAGAGCACGGGAGATATTTTTAAGTAAAAGAAATGCATAAATAAAATTAAATCAAGTTGGTAGGGGTATTTTTTGCAAATAACCCATTGGATCGGGCCATCATCTTCGCTCCATGTGCCTGATCTAAGGGCTCTCCTCGATCATCACTTCGAATTGATTTAACAACCCAGATTAGATCTGGGATAGATTCTTGATCGGACGACTAAGCAAGGGTATGGTTTGGATTTGACTTATCTCCGTGCTCCGACGGTCTTCTCTTGATCTAGCAGGTGTCTTCGCTTCCTGGGACCCTCCGCATGTAGTGGGATGCTCTGATGAAGGCGAGGGAGCTCTGAGAGCTCAGACAAAGTCTGAGGACCTAGAGTTGCTCCAGGTGTTCAATACAGTTCCAGATGCCTCCTTGGATTTGCGGAGCTGCTCCAAAATGCTCCTTACCTTGAGGATACTTCCTCGGCCAGGTGGTTAAGCAAAAAGGGGTTGGGGATGAGATGAAGGTGGAGCTCTGGCGAAGGGCGACAGAGGGAGTTTCGACTCCCTAATCAATGATGGATCAGGGGGAACTAATGAAGATATTGATGGAGCTGATGAAGGGGAGTCGAGTAAGGTGAAATTCGAGGGGACCAGATTGTCGGATGATGATGATTTACCCTAGAGTACGAGCTCCAAGGATTTGGGGATATTTAAAATTAAAGATAACTATGAGATTAAACCTAAAATTCAAAGCAGGAAATTAAAGAAGACTAAGAAATTTACCTAGGAATAGAAGATAAAGGCCTCTAGTCGGTCGTGGGCCAACGAAGCAGAACCTTGGGTGGTGGATGACCGGGGATGGTGGATCTGGCTCCTCTATCACTCCTCCTCATTGTAGAGCCCACCCTCCGCTTGCTGTCACCAAGCGTAAGGTGCTCAGTGGGCTCTGAGGGGCTAAGAGTACGTGAAAAGAGATCAAAATCGAGAAGGAAGCTGGAAGAGCTTATTTATAAGCTAAGAAATGGGGAACTTTGATCGAGGAATCTGGCTTAATCGAGGTGGATCGATGTGAACTTTGTTAATGACGTGAATTAGAGAGATCTTATCTCAAGAAATCAAGCGACACGCTAAGGCAGACGATGATGAGCTCGAGTGGAAAAAGGGATGAAAAGCCAGGTTCTGACATGTCGGAACTCGAGGAAGAGAGGGAGGCATTGACCATGGTCAACACGGGGAGTATTCTGGTTGGTCCACGTGGACCAACCAGAAAATTCCCAGGCTGAAAAGATTGGTAGAATAAAAAATAAATAAAAAAGAATTAATTAATTTTTATTAAAATTAAAAATATTTGTAATTTAATTTAGTTTTTATACATATTTTAATTATTTTATGGGGCTTTTTATAATAAGTTAATATTTACATGTAAAATATAGGTAAAATATATGTATTTTGGTATTTTATTATTATTTATTTCATATTTTACTATTTTATATAGGTATTTTATATATTTTTGATTTATTTTTAGACACATTTAAATATTTTTATTATATTTTTCTGATTTGTATATATACTTAATTAATTAGGTATATATAAGGTATATACAAGTATATTTTATCTATGTATTCACATGTATTATTTATTTTGATTTTATTTTAATGACTTTACTTTAATTTAATTATTTACATATATTTTAAATTTAATATACAATTTTATATATAAAAAAGAATTTGAAAAATACAAAGAATAAATGTATTGAATAAAATATACATGTATATTGCACAATATGAGCCCAAAATCTAAACCAACTTCATTAAATAGCTTATTAAAAGTTATACACAATTAAAGTGATTTTGGTCCATTTTGATATAATGTGGTCAAGATATAGGCATGTGTACTTTTTATTTTGACTTTTTATTTTGTGTGTCTCTGGCACACTATGCATTATTTTTGTATAAACTTAATTTTATATTTTCTTTGCATTTTTATCTACAACATTCATGTTGAGGATTTTATTATTTGAGGTGTATAAATAATAATATAAAATATGTTCTAAAAAGTATGGATAAATTAAAAAGTAGGGTTTTTGTGTCTTTTCTGTGCAATTCATCTTCCCTATCTCCTCTTACTTTATTCCTTGTCGATCAAGTCATCATGATAATTGGGTCTCGGGGTCTAGCGTCACTCAACACCTATGGTGTTTTATTTCTTTTTCTTTTATTCTTTTATTCTTTTATTTTGGAATTAAATACAATAATTACATAGTATTTATACAGTATTTCGTATAATTAACATAATATTTATTTTGACAAATTAATGATATATACATGCATTCAACTAGGGATTTAAGGCTAAAATGAAAAAAATAAATGTGATGAAATGGAGATTCATCAATGCGTCAATATGCAATATTAAAACTTGCTTTGAAATCTCAATGGATGATGATGCATGTAAGTATGATGTTATTGAGCTATGCAACTCTTTTATTTGGATCATTATTTTCAATTGCTCTTTTAGTAATTAAATATCAAAAAACCATATTTTTTCACAAAATATTTTTTGAGGCATTTTATAGGTATAAAATACTTTTAATTTTATTTTTCTTTTGTTTTTACTAGGTTATATATAAATTATATTTAAATAAATACTAAAAAATATATATTAATTTTTTATATTTTTAATAATTGAAGAAAAGGTGAAATAATTTTAAAAATGACTTATATACATGTGTATAGGTATATATGTGCATGCTCACTTTGATTCCTTTTAATTGCTTTCTATTTTCTTAACTTTTGATTTCTTTGTAATTAGCTTAAACATAAAATATAAAATAAATATATAAAAGATAAATTAAAAAGGCTAAAATGTACATAATATAATAGATGTGAAATGATACAATAAACAATTATGTCTCAAAATCTAATTTTTACAAGTGAACTCTAGTTCCTTTAAATTTGGTAGATTGTTTTATAGATAATTTCATGTGTATTAATTATATGTTAATAAAGTTTTATAGTAGACTGTTTGAGGTAGAACATCTTCTTTTAGTTCTCAGTCTTCTCAATATAGGGTTTAGTTTTATTTGAAATATATACATGTTAGTATTTTTGTGATTTTTTATTTCTTAAGTCTAGTATTATATACATAATGGAGTTTGCTTCATATCATTTGGATTTTACATGAATTTACTAAAAATATGGGAAGATTGTAGTATATATATTTGATTATATATATGTTTGAACTCCTAAATTTTGGGCATTTTATTTTTATTTCTTATAATTAATTAAAATTTAATTATATACACCCATTCCATTTTTTGTTTGTATTGTTTTTACTATTTTGTGATTTTTACGAGTATTCTATATAATTACGTAGAAATTATGGATATAATTTTACTATAATATAGATGAATCAAATGTTCTTCAATTTCATGTCATTTTTTTGTGGATTATGATTAAAGCTTCCGTTAGGTATTTATACAAAAATGCCTAATTCACTGTTATATATATTTGATGCATCGTTTTTCATTCTTTGTCCACATAGTTTTTCCCTTTAATATATGTTGGAAGGATTTTCCATATAGATTATTTTTGGTTCATGGTGTGTGTTCCTTTGGTTTATTCATTCCATGGCAAAGGAAGAAAAAACTATATACAATATCATGAAATTGATCAAGAAACAATATATTGATATCAACATATATTCCAGATAGAGGTAATACACTAAGAAAAAGGAAGACAAATTAATAAGCACAAGAAGAGAGAAAGAAAAGGTGGAGTGGAGAGGAGGGCATGCACCACAGGAGGAATGAGGAACAGAAGAAGGGATTGACTAAGGAAGAGAATTTGGTCTGTCAGAATATTTTCAAATTTGATATTTCTTCAAATTATTCGCTAAAAGTCTGCATTTGATTCGGTTAAAAAATAAATGAATTGAATCTGAGCTAACCTACCATTTTGCAAATTACAAATGATTAAGATATGAAAATATTTATTACAATTACATTTTTTTTCAAAAGCAAGAATCGTTATTAATACAACTCTTTTAAGAGTGAGATAAAAAGAAAAAATTTGAATGAATATCATTCTGATTACTTTTATAGAGTCATTGGTTCATAATGAATACAGAAGAAAATCACTTTGAATTGTTGATTCATCACAAAAGATGGCTTGGAACCAATAACTCAATATATAATGGGTCTTTCTGTCTAATATTCTATTTGCAAGTTACCACTACTACTACTTATCAGATAAGTTCCTATATAACATAACGTTCTTGGATGAAATGTCAAACACATTGTTGAAAAAGAAATGATTTTTCCGAATCAAAAGCAGACTTTTAGAGAATCTAATATGAACAAACATCAAATCCGAAATTATTCCGACAGAGCAAATTCACTTTCTTAGTCAATCCCTTCTTCTTTTATAAAGTGAGATAAAGAAGAAAAAATTGAATGAATATTGTTTTGATTACTTTTATAGAGTAATTGGTTGATAATGAATAAAGAAGAAAGGCACTTTGAATTGTTGATTCATCACTAAAGATGGCTTGGAACCAATAACTCGATATATAGCAGGTCTTTCTATCTAATATTCTATCTACAAGTTACCGGTACTTATCATATCAGTTCATATCTAACAGAACGTTCTTGGATGAAATGACAAGAATATTGTTGAAAAGGAAATGATTTTTTCGGATGAAATGTAATACTTAATTCATTAAACATGAGAAAGAATTTCCTCCTTATAAAGATATGTGGAAAAGAATCTAAGGGGTTGTAGAAACAATTGTTTATTCCATATTTTGGACCTTAGCTCTATGAAACAATATGCTATTGTTGAAATATTGTAGAATTGAAATCTTAGATCAAAACACTTTGATGACCCGCCTAAATGAGAATTCTTGACAACAAAAAATCAGTCTATGTAACTCTTTCAAGTATTTTTCGTTAATAAACAATGTAAATATGATTATAAGAAAAATGAAAGAAGTGAGACTTGAAAAGAGGCATGCACTCAATCCAAAAACAAATAAAACTATCAAAGCTATTATAAAAAGCCGATATACTGGATAGGATTGTATTTCAATTACCCGTCTAGAATAGTTACAACATAGAATATGAACAGATAAAACTTTTTAATCTCTCTCCACTTCGCTTCTTTTCATTCCCTCCACTCAGAAAATATTCAAGTTTCATATTTGCTTAGATTCAATTCAATCAGAGTCCGATATTCAATTTGAAAATAAATTAATTGAACTAAACATAGGTTTATGCTCGTATATATAAATGAATTGAATTTGAAAATGGTAGATTCAGTCAAGTTCGGTTTTATTTACGCCCTTAAAGAGAATAATGATTGGAGTTAGAAATAAAGTAGTAATGCAGGAGGATGGGGATAATATTTTTTAGAGCAAAAAGGATAAATATCATCCATCTAAAGTAACAAAAACTTTGGAAATATAGAAGGCTCCTCCGAGTACTTAAGATGTTACTATAACATCCCAAACATATCTCCACATCTGTTACTCACAAAGTGTGTGAGTGAATTTGTAACACCCCGAATATAGTCCCATATCTAAAATCAACGAAGTATGAGAGTGGGTTATAAGAGTGGTAGAATATTACTTGGCAGCTTAGGCTTGAGCATTTTAGGTGGTTGCTAATGGTCTAATCAGACCCGAGCTCAACAAGTTGTCGGATCAATTTTCCTCGACAACGGTAAGGGGACCTAAGCCAAAACATTAGAAATGGTATCAAAGCTAGTTTCCTCTGATAGTGAAAAGTCTACCTGAGTAGACATAGTCTGGAACATGTAATCACCATTATCACTAGCAATAAGTGATAACTCATGTCGGAACAAGGATTTCGAATATAAGTAGGGGGTTGTAGCGCCCCGAATATAGTTTTACACCTAGCTAAAATATGGAAGTTTGAGAGTGGATTATCAAGAGTAGTAGATTACTACTTGACAACTTGGGTTTAAGCATTTTGAGTTGTCACCACTAGGTCCAATTAACCTAAGCCCAATAAGTTATCCGGGCCAATTTTCCTCGATAACAGTCTAGGGACTTAATCCAATACGTTACAAGTGGTATCAGAGCTAGTTCCCCCTAATAGTAGAAAGGACTACCCAAGGAGACCTAGCCCGGAGCATGCAATCATCACTATGATTAGGAATATGTGATGTGTTATATCGCAGCAAGGACATTGCGAATATAAGTGAGATGGGGGGGGGGGTGTAACACCCCAGACATAGTTCCACACCTAAAACTTACGATATTTGAGAGTGGGATATAAGAATGGTGGATTCCTACTTGACAACTGGGTTTAAGCATTTTCAGTGTTTATTAATGGGTCCATTATGTTAACAAGTTATCAGGGTCAACTTTCCTCGATAACGGTCCTGAGGCCCAAGCTCATGACGTTACAGAAGTATAGATAATGAAAATACTACTTGACAACTTGAACTGAAGCATTTTGGATGGCAGCCAACTGTTTCAATGGGTTCGAGACTGACAAATTCTCAAAGCCAATTTTCTTTTAAAACAGTTCGAAGATCCTGAGATGTTACAAAAGATATCAGAACAAATTTCCCTTAACCGTAGATAAGATTATCCAGGAGGTTCATGAAAGTCCAAAATCAATGTAGAAATACGCATGATATATTATCGCAAATATTAAAAAAAATCATCTCCAAATGTTGTGTGTGTATGCATATAGTTACGGAGACATACCTTGATGTGAAATACACGGTTTGATATGTCAAGTTGTTGTATATTTATATCTTGTCACTTTGTTCGCTTCGCTTTCCGTTATTTGAATAATTTCAACTTGCCAAAGGTATATATATGGTATCTGTTGGGACTTTGACCATATAAGATTTCTACTCAGCAACTTGTAGGTCGGCACGTATGCTTAGTTCACAACATCAGCAGCTTGTGTGATACAAATACCGAGGACATTCTCGTCCATCAGATCACAACTCTTGCTTACATCAAATCTAAAGGCTAGTTTGGTTACTGTGTTGGGGGAACCTGCTGTGAATAGTAACTGTTTGGATGGTTATGAGGGTTGGTAGAGGTTTGGAATAAGGAATGTGATGTGATGTCACGTTGATTTGTGATGAAATTCTAACCCACGAATGATTCAAGAATACAAGGGTAAACCGGATTACTCTGGGGTAATCCGGCAACCAAACGAACCCTAAGAGAACATAAAGAGAACGGTGCGATTTAATCATCGCAAGGCCAGTGTTGATAATGTAAGAGAAAACCAAGACGATAGAACTGATTGAGATGCATGAAATTAAACATAGCTCTTCAATTTACTAGACAACGCGTTTTCATGCAACTCGTTACCCTGAAGGTCCCATATGTACATTTACTAGTTTTTATGTAAAAACTGGTTTAGGATAATATTTCTTGCTATATATAAATAAAAAGGGAAATCTTTGTTCTTCGGCTATGGCTTTGGGGAATCTACTGACCCCATAGGGATCTACTTCTTGTTATCTAGTTGATGATGGATGCAGGGACGAGGATTTAGGAAGCTGGCAAGTTCTTGTCTGCAGATCACAAGTTAGTGAATAAAATCAAATTCGGACTTTAGCCAAAAGATGGTGTAAGATAGAAAAACAATCGTACGAGTGGTTAATGAAAAATGTGTCCTCTAGCAATTTGGGTTGGGGAGCGAACTACCTCGGTACATCCTCGAGCATCTCTCCTTCCAAGTTAACCACCAAATCGATGCATGTATGATGGATATCTGCAAATGGGTTGAGTAGTATGGATGTGAATTGTGTTATTCAAAAAAATCATCAAGATTTCCATAGTAATTAGAATAATTTAACATGAAAAAATAAAGAAAGTAAAATGACAGCATATGAACATGGGAGGGATGGTCTCCACACCGAGAGACAGATGGGCATGCATTTGCAGTTGGGGTGTCTGGGTAGAAAGATCGATCGTGGGCCTTAAGTTTTTTAATTAAGACATAGGTTTAATAGAAATAGTGACACACATGGATGGACAGATTTTGACCAGAAGTGAGCATGAAGTTTGGTGCTCAGACCTCCATGAGCAAGCATGTTAGAGATTTGATTAGTTAATATAAGATTGGAGGTTTTTCCTGGAAAGAGAATTGAGTCGAAGGTGTTGGGATTTGATGTGTGGTTAAGGAGGAAATCCTCAAGTTTGGGAATATCTGGATGGGCGTTCAATCTTTTGGTTAGCGCTTTGAACCAGTTTTTCTCAGCCCACAAGTTTATTTTTAGCTAAGCCTCAGCGATCAGGAACGAGGATTGAGAGTGGAGAGTTGGAATTAACGATGTCAGTCCAAAGGCGAGAGTTTTCCCCCAAACCTAAGGATCAAGAAGACATAAGGCAAATATCCTTCAAGTCTTTTTTTTGGATTGCCAACAAAGGGAGTCGTGAGGGAGGTGAGGTTCTAGGTTAGGGTATGGTATGCTGGTGTGTAATCTTCTGTGATTCATGCGAAGAGCGATCGGTGATTTTCTTAAGAGTTGATCCATGATTTGGATAACAAGGAGCAGTTAAAGGTTTCAAGGTCCAAGATCTCCCTATGATCATTAGTTCTAGGATGGTAGATGAGTTCCCAACAGGCTTGATGACGATGTTTCTTCAATGAAGTACGGCACCAAAGAAATTTCCTTCAAATTTTATCAATCTTCAGCAGGATATTCTTATGGACTTTTAAGAAGGCCAGCATGTGGTGAATTTGTGGTGTTAGTGACGAGTTAAGAAGTGATACATGGGAAAGTAGTGAAAGCATGAGGGATTTCCATCCAAGGAGTTTTTTTCGAATTTCTTAATAATTGAGAGCCAATCGTTTCTCTAGAGAGGTTTGAGAGATATTGGATCTTGAGATACGTGATGGTAAAGTTATCCAACCATCAATTAAGGATTGAGGATACCAAAATTTGAAAGATTGAGGTAGCGTATCTAGGACTAGCCTTCGTTAGTGTTTAGGCCTGATATCTTGGAAAATATGTTTAGTGTAAACTTGAGGCATTTGAGAGAATTTTCATCGAATTTGATAAAAATGAGGATATCATCCACGAAGAGCATATCTGTGATGACTGCATCTTCCACGAGGATTTGAAACCCTTCAATCATCTTACCTTTGATTAGATTTTGGAGCATTTTCTCAAGAATGTTTATCATGTTGATGAATAGGAGGGGCGATAAGGGGTCTCCCTGGTTGACCACAAGATAGTTTGAAGAAATCGGAGGTGGAGTTGTTGATTTTGAGTGATATCTGAAAAGGAAGCCTCTAGGTTTCTAAGCCCACGTTAGGCTAGAAACCTCTTTGACTTGCTGGATCGATGAGTAGAGTATTGGTGTGTGGGAATGTTAGTGGAAACAAGCAATTCACAAGAAGAGGGATGCAAAAGCTCACACAAATTTATTTGAGCAATCACAACTATATATACATTGCGGGGGAAATGAAAAGACACAAAAAACGGACGTAGCCCACTATCTCATGTATGTCCTCGCCATAAGTTCAATCATGAATGAAACAATTATTAGCCACATAATTGTCTCATAAGTTATGCTCCAAAACGCATGTCAATAATGGTGCATGCCCATTATAAACACCATGCATGGCACTAATTTTAGCCCTTAAATGCGCGCGCATTGATTTCAATCCATGCAAGGTGTGGAGGAAGGCGAGAGATCACAACAAATTCCCCCCTTCATGAGCCTTCATCCCAGCAATCTTCTTGCATTCTTGGAGCTTCGACTGTGGCAACACCTTAGTGAACATATCAGCTCCATTGTCATCTGTGTCCACCTTATCCAGCTGCAAATCTTTTCTCTCCAATGCATCACGTATCCAGTGATTCCGTAACTCAATATGCTTTGACTTAGAGTGAAACGTGGGATTCTTGCTAAGATAAATATCACTTAAGTTGTCACATAACAATATGTATTTATCCTGTATAAATCCCAAACCATGCAGCAACTTCTTGCACCACAGAAGTTCTTTACCAGCCTCTGTCACATCCATGTATTCGGCCTCTGTAGAGGACAATGCCACACTCTTTTGTAGCTTGGATTGCCAAGCCACGGCTCCTCCTGCGAGAGTGATCAAGTATCCTGATGTTGACCTTCTACCATCAACATCACCTGCCCAATCTGAATCTGTGTATGCCTCCATGTAAGCTTTACTTCCTCCGTAACAAAGGCATTGGCTGGATGTGCCTTTGAGATACCTAAGAATCCATTTCAAGGCTTCCCAATGCTTCCTTCCTGGATTCGACATGTACCTGCTTACAACTCCCACGGCATGTGCAATGTCTGGCCGTGTACATATCATAGCATACATCAGTGATCCTGCAGCAGATGCATAAGGTATATGGGCCATACCTTGATGCTCTTCCTCAGTCTTAAGTGCGAAATCCTTAGTTAATCTGAAATGAGCAGCATGTGGGGTGCCAACTGGTTTGCACTCATTCATATTGTATCTCTCAAGTACCTTTTCCACGTACTTCTGTTGAGAGATCCACAACCTGTGTAACACCCTATCACTGGTTATCCTCATACCAAGGATTTGTCTGGCTGCACCTAAGTCCTTCATGGCAAAGGACTTGCTTAGATCTTCTTTCAACTTGTTGATCTTGGTCTTATCCTTGCCAACTATAAGCATATCATCAACATATAGAAGAAGAATAAGTTTCTCATGCCCTTTACCTTGCACGTACACACATGTGTCAGCAGTGTTCCTTGTAAAGCCTTGGTTTGACATGAATCTATCAAACCTCCTGTACCAATTTCTGGGCGCCTGCTTCAATCCGTATAAAGACTTCTTCAATCTGCAAACAAAATAAGTCTCCTTCTTGAATTGGAATCCCTCTGGCTGCTCCATGTACAGCTCTTCCTCAACGTCGCCATGGAGGAAAGCGGTCTTCACATCCATCTGCTCTAGTTCAAGATCTAGAGATGCAACTAGAGCTAGAACCATCCTGACAGACGTTATTTTTACCACAGGAGAAAAAATCTCATCAAAATCGATACCTTTCCTTTGTTCAAAGCCTTTGACCACAAGACTTGCTTTGAACCTTTTTGAACCATCAGCTTCGCATTTGAGCCTAAAGATCCACCTGTTCTTCAAGGCTCTGGCTCCTTCGGGCAGGGGCACAAGGTCGAACACCTTGTTCCTTTTAAGAGCTTCCATCTCCTCTTGCATTGCCTTCAGCCAGTGTTCTCTGTCGCTATGTTCATTTGCCTCATCAAAGGACTCGGGCTCACCATCATCTGTGAGCAGGAGATACTGGTCGGGTGAGTATCTCATAGACGGTCTACTCACCCTTGTTGAACTTCTCAATTGAGGTTGTTGTACTGCTTCTTCAATAGGCTCTACCACTGGTTCTTCAAGGGGTGGTATCCCCCCTTCAACGCAGTCTTCTATGGCCTTGGATTCCTCCCTTGCGCCATCATGGAGGGCTTCTTCAAATAGGGAGGACTTATCATCATGAGTCACGACAGGCTGTGGTTGTGGCTTAAGGATGTCATGAATTGTTTGGTCCTCTACAAACTTGACATCACGACTTCTCACAATTTTCTTTTGAGTAGGATCCCACAGCCTATACCCATATTCATCCTGACCGTATCCTACGAAGATGCATACCCTTGTCTTCGAGTCAAGCTTGGTGCGTTCATCACCGGGTACATGAACATATGCAACGCACCCAAAAACTTTTAGGTGATCAAATGAGACATGTTTACCTCTCCAAGCATGTTCTGGATAGTCTCCATCCAAGGGGTGAGATGGAGAGCGATTGATCACATATACAGCCGTGTATAGTGCTTCTCCCCAGAAGCTCTTCGGAAGATTCGATTGAGAGAGCATGGCTCGTACTCTTTCCAACAAGCTGCGATTCATCCTCTCCGCAACTCCATTCTGCTGTGGGGTCTTTGGCACCGTCTTCTCCATGCAGATGCCATGGCTTCTGCAATAGCCCTCGAACGACCCTCGATATTCTCCACCGTTATCAGATCGGATGACTTTTAGTCTCCTCCCGATCTCTCTCTCCACAGCAAGGTGCCATGTTTTGAATACGTCTAGTACTTGGTCCTTCGTCTTCAGGGCAAAGGCCCACACCTTCCTCGAGTGGTCATCGATGAAGGTTACAAAGTAAAAGGCACCTCCAAGCGTCTTTACACCCATGGAGCACACGTCTGTGTGCACAAGATCAAGTGGGTATCTTCTCCTTGACGTTCTTATCTGAAATGATGTACGCCTTTGTTTGCCAGCCATACAATGGCTGCAAACCTCCGAGAGAACTCCGATGGATGGAATGACATTTTTCTTGGCAAGAATTTGCATACCTTTCTCGCTCATGTGTCCCAGCCTTTGATGCCAAAGAGTTGTTTCGTCTCCTTTAGCAGCATAGGAGCTCCCACATGACCGACCATGAGTCATGTACAATGAGGCTTCCTTCTTTCCTCGGGCAACTATTAGAGAGCCCTTGGAGAGTCTCCATTCGCCTCCGCCAAATTTGCCGGTATACCCTTCATCATCAAGTGCGCCAGTGGACAACAAGTTCATGCGCACTTCGGGGACGTGCCTTACATCGTTCAGGCCGAGTTTGGTGTTGTTTGGCATCTCCAGAACCACTGTCCCGCGACCAGCAATAGGACAACTTTGATCATTGCCCATTCTCACCACGCCAAAGTCACCAGGCGTGTACGAAGAGAAGAGCTCCTTCCTAGGTGTGATGTGGAAGGAAGCACCAGAATCCACCACCCAAGTGGACTCTTGAAGTGAGATATTGGCTGATCCAACGTCCCACATGATAACAGCTTCTTCTTGGCTAGCCACGGCTGAAGAGCTAGCCTCACCGATCTCCCGTGCATCTTCTCTTCTAGGTTCTTTGCAGAACCTCTTGATATGTCCTCTCTTCCCGCAGTTGAAGCATATGATGTCTTTGCGGGGCCTCGACATCGAGCGTCCTCGAGACCTGGCTCTCCCTTGAGAACCATCACCACGGCTCTTATTGCAGCCTTTCCTTTCATTCACCAAGGCTTGTGAATGATCCTCGCCGTGCTCCTTCCTCCTCAGCTCCTCGTTCATCATACTATCCTTCACGGTGTTGAGGGAGAGCGTTCCACTCGACGTGGAATTGCTTAGGGAAACCACCAGCGTTTCCCATGAATCAGGTAGTGAGCTCAAGAGGAGAAGCGCCTGCATCTCATCATCGATGTCCATCTTCAGGCTGGAAAGTCGGTTTACACAATCTTGGAACCGACTAAGATGCTCGCTGACGGAGGAGCCTTGTTGGTACTTCAGATTCACCAATTTTCGGATGAGGAATACCTTGTTTTGAGCCGTCCTTGGCTCGTACAAGGCTGTAAGGTTCGTCCACAGGTTGCTTGCATTTGTCTCTGTCGAGACATGGTGGAAGACGGAGTCCTCCACCCATTGGCGAATGAACGCCACGGCCTTGCGATTAAGCTTGGCCCATTCTTCATCCGATTTGACATCTGGCCTCTTCTCGTCTCCTTTGATGGGGTCGTATAAACCTCTTACAAATAAGAGATCCTCCATCCGTGGCTTCCAGATGGAGTAGTTGGTGGAATTCATCTTCACCATGGCCGTCGACATCAATTGGTTGCTCGTGCTTGAATCCATCTCCTCCTATCAACACCACGACGTAGCGATCCCGGCTCTGATACCAGTTGAAAAGGAAGCCTCTAGGTTTCTAAGCCCCACGTTAGGCTAGAAACCTCTTTGACTTGCTGGATCGATGAGTAGAGTATTGGTGTGTGGGAATGTTAGTGGAAACAAGCAATTCACAAGAAGAGGGATGCAAAAGCTCACACAATTTTATTTGAGCAATCACAACTATATATATACATTGCGGGGGAAATGAAAAGACACAAAAAACGGACGTAGCCCACTATCTCATGTATGTCCTCTCCATAAGTTCAATCATGAATGAAACAATTATTAGCCACATAATTGTCTCATAAGTTATGCTCCAAAACGCATGTCAATAATGGTGCATGCCCATTATAAACACCATGCATGGCACTAATTTTAGCCCTTAAATGCGTATGCATTGATTTCAATCCATGCAAGGTGTGGAGGAAGGCGAGAGATCACAACAATATCATCATGCTTTTTAAAAGGGTTGAGATCCAGTTGACAAAGATCGCTGGGAGGGGGTATCTGGTAAGTGAGCGTTTTGAGCATGACACTCCATCTGGGAGAGTCAAAAGCATTTTTGAGATCTATTTTGAAGACCACAGCTTTGATTTTTTAAAATTCCAGTGTATGAGTATCTCAGAGGTCACAACAAAGACATCAGAGACCCTTCTATCGTTAAGAAAGAGGCACTGGAAGGGTGGAATTAGCTTGCTTAGATTTGGGGTCCATCCATTTGCTAGGATTTTGGATATAATCCTAAAGGGTATGTTAATTAGGTTGATTGAGCGATAGTTACCCATATTTTGAGGGTTTCTCTTTTTGTACAAAAGAGTAACAATGGAGTTGTTCACGAATTTCAGGTCTGAGATGTTAAAGGTGGTTGACCCTTCTATAAGTCACTGACAAATTTGTAATTTCTATATGATGTGATGTGTGATGTTGTTGACACTATGCAACTGCATTTATTTCGAGACCATATTCCATTTTGAAAATATTTCGCAAATTTCCAATCAATGCAAATGCATTCAGTCCATTTCAGAGATTTGTGTGTCTTAGTTATTCCTTTGCACGCACCTTATGGGTTAGAAGATATGGAAGCAAGGATAAAAATGAACAAGAATATATATACATATCCAATTTGTCACCGGATTCGATATTCATATCATTTTAACATGTGTAAGTATCGGTATATCCATTATAATATGTGTAAATATAGTTGTAGATTATTTATAATTACGTGTAACAATTTTATTGCTTTATTCACTATTATTGATATAATTGTTATTGAATGAATACATTTACTCTATTTGTATTATATATAGACCATCATAAAAAAGGTATATTGAAATTAATCTATTATGTATTTCAATTATTACTCGTATCTTACTCGTATTTGTTTGATATTCGTTTCCTTTTTGATGATATGGTAGTAGAGTTTTTTCACATTTGTCAATATCTGTATCGTATTTATATTCGTATTTTAAAATGAATATTGATATGATTATACTTACATTTGTATCTGTATCCAATCGTTTTCATCCATATATGGAAGTATGCCTTCATGATCACTATACCTTGTGCCTAGATAAATTCCGAATATTTCATTTCTATCCAAGTATCTTCCATTTCTTATTAAACCCAAACCCTATCAATTTCTATTTGCACATTTAACCACATCTGGTTCCGTCCTAAGTTTTAAATCAACCTTAATAATGGATTTTCATTTTGACAAAGGATTGCAACCTTTTAATTGTATTACAATTTCTAGACCAACCACCATCCTTTCATTATCAAAATTTTCAAATTCTTTGGTTTTTACTTTAAGCACATGCTTTTTAAAGAGTTTTATATTATGCCATGCCTCCAAGATGTCATCACTTGAAATAATAAGCCTTATTTTGACAATAATATAATACATTGAAGATGAAATATTTCTTTGAGAAGACTAATGTTTCAAAGCCATCAAACTAAAGTAAGCTGTCGATTTCTAATTCATCCAATGTATGCATCAAAGATAGGTTCATAGCCACTTAAAGCTACATCAACTTGAAGGTGACCTATTTTTATTTCTATAGAAGTAGTTTGCAATAGCATAACAATAAAAACTTATGTGCAAGGCATTCGAACTACAAAATCTAAATTGTAGGTTCTATCAGCACAAGATTGAGCAACACACATTCATCTTGCATCTAGGGATGAGCATTGGATCGGGCATGCCCAATCCAGTCTAGGAGCTTGACCTGTGAGCCCAATCTGAAACCTGACCCAATTTATATTGGGCCGAGTCCGGATCAAAATTTTGGCCTTGGGTCTGGCTTGGGTTGTCTTCGGCCCAAACCCATCATGAGCCCACTAGCCTGGCCCGATAAAAGCCCAATAAGAAACACCATACAATAATCTTTGATCTCAAATTATAATAGTGCACTTATGTATACTCCCAGCAGTATTTACTACACACATATACATAATTGTCCACTCTCTTTTAAATTTATTTCTTTTTAATTATTTTCTTTATTTACTACACATATATCTCCTATACATAATACCGGAATTTAACTACTAGCATTTTATCTAAGTAAATAACTCTTTTAAATGTATTTCTTTACCATTTATTTTCTCCATTTTCTATTTTAATGAAATGCATGAAAGTTACAATCTAAAAAAACTAAAACCAAACAAATATTGTGTTGTGATTGTGTATAACTTTGTATATATTTCTTTCTCTATTTTTATTTAACTGATGATATTGTGTTGATTGATTAGACTAGAGATGGAGTAAATGAGAAGCTTGGGATATGGAGACATGCATTGGAGACTAAATGATTTCGTATAAGTACGGCTAAGACTAAATATATGGAGTGCACTTTTGTTAGAAGCAATGGTGAATGAATCAAGGTGAAGATTGGTGATGATAACATTCAAACAAGAGATTCTTTTGGATACGTCAGATCTATTTTGCATCATGATGGAGAAATTGATGGAGATGTTACTAACAAAATAAATGATAGTTTGGCTAAAGTGGAGAGGAGCCTCTACGGTTCTCTGATAAGAAAGTTCCTTTGAAAATCAAAGAAAACTGTTACAAATCAACCATGAGACTTGTTATGCTCTATGGATCTGAATGTTGGCATGTGAGCCATAGACATGTGAAGAGAATGGCAGTAGCAGAAATAAAAATGCTAAGGTGGATGTGTTGACACACACACCCATGTAAAGATCGAATTTGGAATGATGCAATCAGAAGGAAATTTGGTTGCAAAGTATGTCAGTTGATACATCAGTTAGGAAATGCGTGTTTTGGGATGTTGAGCAGGCTAATAGAGGGCGAGGAAGGCCTAAGAAGTGTCGGAACGAGAATATACAAAGGGATCTTAGTTCTTTGGATATAGACCCAATAATGACCCGAGATTAATCTGAATGGAGGTAAGAAATCCATATAGCCGACCCTACTGAATGTGGGAAAAGGATTTGTTGTTGTATTTTTATTTAACTATTTCTTAATTATTAAAATCTAAAAAATAACATTAATGTGTGATTAGTTTTCTACTATTTTCTTTTCTTATATGTATTAAAAATCAAAGAAAAATAAAACTATAAAAATTGTTATTTTAGACCACTAAAATGCCTAAAAAATATCGCACTTTGTACATATACGGTCTTTTTATTTTGATCCATTCATGGAAGTTGTAGATCTCATCGAGATGACTAATTTCATGATTGAATTTTTTTGTTTTGATTCAATTATTATTTATATTTATTTTTCTTGTGCTCTAATTTTTTTAAAAAAAATAAGGCAACACATGACGGGTTTAGAAGCCACCACGTACCATATGTAATATCCCGAGCTTAGGTATCCGGTCCGTTATCGAGGAAAACTAGTCCTGACAACTTATTGAGTACGGACCCAGATGGACCCGTTGACAACCACCCAAAATGCTTAAGTTCAAGTTATCAAGTAGTAATCACTGCTACTTATAACCCACTCTGACACTTTGTGTGCTTTAGAAGTAGAGCTATGTTTCGGGATATGGGTGTTACACCATCCCCATAGCCTACTCCACCATCAAGTGGCCAACACTTTTGTCAACCCACCTTTCACCGTCCCAACCAATAGGAGGGGTTGAACTGTTGACCTTTGGGTCAACTAGCACACCCCCTCCCTTCCCCCTAGTTCTATTATCTCTCAGCTCCCCTCTCCATCTTCTCCACGATTCCCCTCCAGCAACTATCGCACAACCAACTCATCGAAGCCCTTCGACCATAATTGCCCATCCTCGTCGCAGCACCTCACCATACACCTCCCACAAACATCTCCTCAATAACCACAGCTCCCATTAAAATCCACCGCTATGTAATTGTTCGAGTATCCACCAAACAATGAGAGTGACAGAGAGAGAGGCAGAGACATAACCTCTCCTAATTTCAGCTCCAGTCGGTGAAGATTGGGTGACAACACTCCTCGGCTCTCAAACGACAATGGCATTATTATCTCCAACGTAATCTAAGGAGGATATGTTCCCCCTTGTTGCAGCCCCTCTCCCGAACATTGCTGAGCCTCGACCTTTTTGCCAAGGTCTATAGGTGACTGTTGGAGTATTTGGTTGTGCGTCATATGAGTTGTAGGAGGGTAAATAGATCTCTCCAGGATCCATTTATCTCATCCATATGTTTAGTCCCATATCTACTAGTGGTGGGACTTGGAGGTTTTGTGGATGCTATATAAAGAGCCCCATACCTCCTGTATCAGATGAGAAAAAGCAATGAAGCATATGCCCCTTTGAGGGCTTCTCCTGTGGTTTCATCCCGCTCCTTAGGAAGTAGGGTTCCACGTAAAAATTGTTATTCTTCCAGTTTATCATTCTAGATTATGCTTTGTTTATCATTCCGCTTCCGCTTCCTATTTTCTAACAGTGACGGCATGGACCAGTTTAGACCGTTTAGTAGCTCCACTCTCCTGACGATACTTTCAGTTAAACATCATCCTTCCTCCTTATGTTCTTCTTCTTCCTTGATCTCTTATTATCCTTTTCTTTTTTTATGCTACTTATTATTCTCCTTCATTACTATTTCTCCCTTATTTGTTTGTCTGCCTTAAATCCAGAGTTTGAGACACCGCATCGATGCACTCCGACCACCACTCATTGGATTTCTTAGGCTTCTTCTTCCCACAAGCATAGAAGCTTCATCCCATTGATATCCCTCATCATGCCAGAAGTTGAGTCTATTGATTGACGATGATTGTGTACTTTTTGTATACAAATTGGTCTTCTACCTTATAAAACTACCTTCTTTGAAAATCATACACTCTATATGCTGCTAAAATACTATATATTTTCAAAACTCCCTTTTTATAACTAAACAAGTTGATAATGATAGTTTAGTTGAATTTTGTTTGAAAGATTTTTTTTCAAATGTTTCATTCATGCATATTTCATGTCGAGTAGACCTTATCATTGTGAGAATTTTTAATTCACGGGTTGTAGGGAGGGACTTGTATCACTACATGAAAACTGTTGAATCCGTTGCAACGAACCGGTACGCAAAGATAACAACTTCTAGTCATGGTTACTTATATTTGGGGTTTCATTTTTAATTCACATTAAACACCATGCGTCTTTGTAATGTGAGCCAACACTGAGGGAATGGTGGACGAAGAAGCATATGTGTGGAAATTACTAGTCAACCAATGGATCCCAAAATATGGTTGTGACTTCCTTTCTCTTGTTCCTAGTCATCTCATTCATAAGTAGAAAACTTGGAGATGATTTCTAATTATTGACTTTAATAGAACCGCTACGACTCCCTCTTCGACGAGAAGTATGAGTCCACTCTTGTTGACGAGCGTCCACATTTTGATGCTAAAGTATGACGCGCAGGAGGTCATTGATCAACGACAGGAGGGGCCCAACCAAAGCTCAAGCTTTAGTGGGGCTCCATCCCATTTTTTTTGTCGGACTCCAGCTGCAGCACTCCTAGTTCTATGAGTGTCTATGGTCCACCCTCCTCATAATACATATAGACATTTGGGTTTACAGTAGATCCGAGTCAGATTAACCAAATGTATATTGATATTGAAAATATTTTGAGCATGATGGGCGGTGTTCAAACAAGACTAGATACCATAGAGGGATGGGTGGATTCCAAGCAATAGGCTATACAATCAATTTGAAATTCTTAATCCAGTATAGAAGTACTTATATTTTTAAAATTCTAGGACCATTCATGTGGCTGGAAAGAATGTCATCATCGATGACAATGGTGGAAAGGACGGTAACGAGGATGTCAACGAACATGACGAAGAGGAAGATCAATAGGATGTCACAACGCTAAGAGTGATTCGTAGTGGAGTCGTCATCCGCAAGAGGAATGCAAATACGAAGTAAAGAGAGATGGTGAGGCAAACGAAGAGGAGAAAGGAGAATGTGAAGAGTATTCTAGTGAAGTGGAAGAAGTAGCTAGCGATTAATGTTATTAATTTGTACCTCATTAAAACTCTATCATCGCATATCTACATGTCCTTCATGAATTCCTATCAAGATACAATAAGGTACTCCTACACCCTTCTAACAGATGCCATACCTCTTTTATTTTTAACAAATATTTCTTTGTGCACCACATCATGCCATTTAGGCACTTGACCAATGTAGTCACCTATCATCAATATGCAAATTCCTTTTGCATTACTGATAGGGAAATCATGTGAGGTGTATAGCATGCTTATAACGGTCACATCCTTATTTGAGCACCTCTGGAAGCTAGCAAAGTTATTCGACCTTCTCTGTCATAAAAGGAAGAAACTCGACCCATAGAAATGCATCTTCTGTGTATCTGTGGAAAAGTTTGTTGATTTATTACATATATGAGGGATTGAGGTAAACCTCTACAAGTTCCAAATATTCATGGAGCTACAACCTCTAGCAACATTCAAAGGATTACAAAGCTTGATGTAGAAGTTCACTATGGTCAATAGATCCCTCTCCATGTTTTTTTGGATATGGTGCGAACTACAGAAGCAAATACACACAAACTCGATCAATCAAGCAAGCACACAAACACATGGGTTTACAAGATTCATCCGTAACTGGACTGCGTCCTTGAACGGTGACGATCATTTTCGCTATGTGAAGAAGAAGAATACAGAGGATATCAGAGCCTTAACCCTAGGAAATTTAGATACTACTCCCATACAAATGAATTCCGGATGCATCAGACGGTTCTTCTTCAACTATGAGGAGGAGGGGGAAGGGGACATCATACGGTTTTTCAATTGGGTTCAACGGAGCATATACTTAACACTCAAGGCATATCTACAACATGAATGTCTCTCCTTCGATTACGTTGAAAATGCCAAGAGATACATCATTTTGCTTTAGACTTGAAATGCCAATGTTCCTCTTAGAAAAACTAAAGGGACATCTTTAGTCACCACACATTCTCTTAGCCCACGGCATACATTTATACTTACCTATTTTTCACCACACCAGCGATATCTCGTCCTTAGATGAACATCTATACTTCTTCTTCACAATGTTAGACCTCATCGTCAATATGACTCTAGTGCGCAAGATACCAAAAGTACAAAAGGCCAGTACACTTTGTAGGCATGGCATACAAAGAGGTTGAGTCTAGATACAATGGTGGAAACCCTAAGCATGACCCTTGTCTGTGTGGTGCGCAAACTTCAGCCTTACCTCTAGACTTAGTAAATCGTTGTCCTCATCGACCATCCGTTATGCAAGATGATGGATTATATCCTTCATTTTATATGTCTCTTTCTTCTCTAGATTCATTCTTCCATCTAGGGAAATGAAGATTGTGATATCTCTAAACAACTCTAAAATCAACTATAGCTGCAAAATTTCTCGGACTATTTTATTGCAAATACTAAAGAAAAAGGAATCTTGAGATTCATGAAGTTAGACTTGGAGTGCACCAACTTTGCATATCTAATTATCGAGAATATGCCTTGATGTGTACTGAATGCTTTTACATGTCAATTTGCACACCTAAATATTGATACTTATTTTTGTCGTTCTCGTCTTCTTATTTAATAATTCCAACTTGGCATAGGTAGGCTACGCTATCTTTAGCTATTTGATAGTGTAAGATGTCCACTTGGCCACATGCAAGTCGGCATGTACTATATGGCTTCTAAATTGGCTATTCTGATTTTATATTGTTGTGACCATTGAGACCCGATTTAGTACTGTTGAAGACAATGCATGGAACCGTATTGGAATGTGTTTGTGATATCCATCAATTAAGTTAAGCATATCATTAAAAACTAGCACAGATTAATTATCATGACAGTTGAACATGTAGTAATAGATCGATGTCGTATACATGTCGGTGAGGAAGGGGTGATGAAGGAGGTGGAAGAGATGCCCTAAGATGAGAAGGTTAGAGGATGAGGATGGTGCATGAGAAGGAAGAAGAGCGGCAAAGGAGGAAAGGTTGGAGGAGAAAATGAGGAGGTCTTGACTGGTTGGTGGAAGTGGAGCGGCGAAAGATAAGTGTTGGCAAGGCACGAAAAGTGCTCGATTAGCAAAGAGGAGCAGCCGGTGGAGGAAGAAAACAACAACTGGACTTTGAGGAGGGATGATTGTGATGGTAGGAGAAACTATTGAAGAAGAAGAATGCCAATGAGAAGGTTGGAGGAGCGATGTATCTTCATTCCATCACCTTTGTTCTTTCATTTTGGCCTTAAAACTATAGTTAAATGCATATGTATAGCATCTATTTATATAAAATAACACTCAATAATGACCTATAAATATTTTATAAATACATATATTTAATCCAAAAATGAAAAAATAAAGAAAATAAAAGAAAAATAAATGAAGTATCAAAGATACTGAATGACCCTGAACTTCGAGATCAGATCAATATTAACTGGTCGATTATCAATAAAGTAGGGGGAGATATAGCCAATTAATTGTACAGAGCACGCCGTAGAAACCCTAATTTTAGTCATCAATAAAGGGTCATTTTTACCCTATTTTATTTCACATGTTATGTACCTCAAATAATAAAATGATCTAAATAAAACTTGTACATAAATATACATAAAAAAATATAAAATAAATTGCACATAAAAATAATGTACAGTGTAACTGGGACACAAAGAAGAAAAAACATAAACAAAACTTTATAGATCAATAACTCCTTCATACAAGCTCAAAATTATCCAAATCCACCTTTATTGTTCATAAAATTAATTTATCTATCTAATGGAGTAGTTTCATTAAAAATAGAGTTAAGATGCAAAAGCCAGCTTTCTGTGGTCACATTGTCTTGTATACATGTACATTTTTACATTTATTATATTTTTACATACTTGTAAATATCATTTGAAATATATTTAAAAAGATAAATACAAAATAAAAGCATCAAAAATACATTAAAATAAATAAGGTATTAAAATACATAGATATATTATACATATAATATATATACTCCTATTTATTTAAGTACTTAAATAAAATTAGAAAATTAAAATTAAAATATTTGCATATGTATTTTAATATATTATAAATATATAATTTTTATATATATTATAATAATATATAAAATAAAAATAAAATAGTTGAAATATAGGTAAATATACCTTTAAATATGTACTTAAAAATAAAAATCTAATAAATAAGGTTGTAAGAACAAATAAAAATCAGCTAAAATAGTACATAAAATAAGTAATAATTTTTCATGTTTTGAGTTTTTTTGTGAATAAATCACTCTCTATGTTATTTCCTTTTATTTTCATTTTTTCTCTTTTGTTTTATCATTTTGTAGGTCTACGTGGCCCAATCAAGACCCATGGACATTGACCTCGGGTCAACTGTCCGACCTACTCGCCACCCTCTGTCTGACGTGAATCTTCACCTATCACCCCCATCTTCGCAAATATTTTGGCCTTGATTCACTGCTCGAGGCGAACCCATTCCTTCAACAAAATCATGCACCTTACGATCCTCCATTACATCATGTCCTTAACCACTTAATCGATGGGATTCATGTGACTCATATACCCATGTCTGGTGTTTATAAATAAAGAACCCAAACCATTCTTGACTTTTTTATCCCATTTTCTTCCCGTATCGCTGATAGGAACATCTAAGTTGAGTTGCTTGTGATAGAAGGAGCTCCTCGGCCCTTGTCGGCGTGGAAAAGGGAGGGAAATTGGTGGTCCAGCTCGTTGGAGACCTCTTCAGGTGGAGCTCCGTTGCTCCTTGACTTCCAATTATGTATGAGTTACTAGCCTTAGGTTTTCTTTTCACATTTTAATCCAGTATATTAGTTTAGGTTTTAATTCCAACAATTAGCTATAACATAGGCTTAATTTAGGATCTTTGTTTGTTGGAGCTTCAAGCTCCAGCCCTGATTCATCGTGATCTCGATTGTAATCTAATGAATACCCACTCATCACTCTTTATTCTTATATTTTAGCTACAAAAACCTATGCAAATGCATGTAGATACTTGTAAATAGGAATAATTAGCAAAAGCATGCATTGTGTAAAAACCTATAATTAGCATGTTTTTGTGCAAAAATAAAAGAATAAAGATTAAAAAGAAAAAGAGGGAAATATTTAGAATAAATATTGAGCAACCTAACCCAAGGGAGGGCTCAGCATGGGCCTGACCGCATAAAAGCCAAGTAGAGGGAGATAGGGGCTCATGTGTAAATATTTGTACATAAATAAAACTATATTTTCCTCACCCAAAAATATGCTTGTACATATTTGTATATATTTAGAAAATATTAAAAACAAAATAAAAAAGCTAAAAACCAAAAAGACCAAAAATATCCTTTCACCATGTATATAGACCATGCTTCTACATGTATTTAACCTTATAAATAAATTTATTTATTTTCAAAACTTCTTGTAAATATCCTATATTGTAAATAAATAAAATAAAAAGAAGCAAAACAAAAATCAAATAAAAATTACAAAATTAAAATATAAAAATACATTGTATATATACCATGTATATAAGTATATATATCTATTTATTTCACCTATGTATATAAATAATTAAAATCAAATAAAAATACCCTTTTATTCCTCATTTTATTCTATAAATAAATAAAATATAAAATAGGAATAAAATTGTACAAAAATAATCATTAAAAATCAAAAATCAAAAACCAACATATTGTACATATACCTATATATAGCTATATATTGTAAATACCTTATTTTTATTTCCAAAAATTAATTAAAAATCACCAAAAAAATAGAAAAAAATAAAATAAAAATATTTCATGTTTTGGGTTTTTACAAAATCGGGCCCTAGCTACCTTGAATTTGAGTTTCAAAATCCGGCCACGTGGCCCATCCTCATTGGGTCCCGGGGATGTTGACCGCCCGGTCAACTGCCCCCCCCCCCCCAGGACCACTTCCCACGGGTTCGAGCGGCCAACCCGATTTCTCCATTTTATACCCGCTCGACCCGATTGCCTAACACCCAAACCCCGGCTCCGTTTACCACCTCCCACATCCGACACCCTCGCCGGGCGTCAATCTCGGGGTCCGCGCGCCACCGTGACCCTACCCGAGCTCATCTTTTCGGACCCCGAGCCACTTAAATACCAAGCTCCGCCTCCTCATTCTGCATCTTTGGCTAATCCACTCCACCCCAGTGAGCTCCAGCACCCGAGCGTGAGTGACAGCTCGCTCCAGGTGCCGTCGCAGCGAGGAGAGGGGCCGGTTTCCATTGATCCGACGACTTAGCACCGCCGTGCTCCGCCCAGAGCAGGAGCTCGAGCCTCGGGCGGAGACAACCCTTGAGGCCATGACCAGGAGTTCCCCCAGCTCCAGCATAGTCTCCTTGACCGCCCAGGTAATCCCTTAGCTTCCCTATTTAGCCTAATTTCCATTTTGCCCCGATCCGCTCCGCCGTCGCGTTCCATCGATTCCGACCACCTCCCGCGTCCGTTCGATCATCGGAACCCATATTCACCTCCGCCTGCTCTCCACGCACCTTCTCCACCCCTCCGTTCAACCCAGCTCGCACAGGAGCTGGGATTCGAATCCCCTCGCCGTCGCTTTGCCGGGATTCGTCCGCACCGACGCACACACCACCTCCACGATGCCTAACCGGGTCGAGGCACTTTGCCCTCGACCCGCGAATCTCCTGGTTCCATTTGCAGGTCAGTGCGAGCCCATATGAATGCTCGAGTCTTCCAGGCCAGGAGCTCTCCTCCGCCGACCTCGCCGGAGCCCCTCCAGGGCTCGGCTGGGTCATCGGAGCCCACCATCAGCCGCGGAACTTCATTGCGGAGCTTCTCCGATCTCCAGGAGCGGCAGACGAGGACCACCGCGCACGCACGAGGCCGGCGAAAGTCGCCGGCGACTTGTTCTTCCAGGATCCTCGCCGACCGTCAGATCGACCTCGGCGCTCCAGTTTTAATCGGGTCCATCCATCCACGGAGCTGCAGTCACTGTCCGATTATCCAGAGGATTGATCTTGACCGTCAGAGCAGGGAGAGAGAGGCACCAGCCACCCGTAGCCGTCAGATCTGCCACGTGCCTTGCTCTCAGACGTCGATTCGGCCATCGTTCGAAGGGTTAAAGGCGCCGTCGTCCAGAACCGTCAGATCAGCCACGCGTCAATCATCCGCCCGTCGACGTTAAATAAGGGGTAATTTGTCTTAGGCCCCCTCTTAGTTTATGCTTTTAGTTTCAGTCCTGTAAATATTTTGCGTATTTTATTTACGTTGGGTTATTTGCACATTGGACCTCATACTTTAATTTATTTGCATGTATGCCCCTGTCTGTATGAGCCACGTGCTTCGTCACGTGTGATTTTGGTGTATTTGCAACTTTAGCCCCTATTGTTCTGGATGTTTAGAAATGAATGAAATCTTTTGTGTATTTGCATCCATGCCCCTGTGAATGTTTTAATTGCGCATGTGCGCTTATTTTAGGGTAAATTGCATGTGAGATCCCTGGACTTTTGGTACGGGTTACCAAATAGTCCTCGGACCTTATTTTCATTACAAAGAGGTCCCTGAGTGCCCCAGGCACGCGCCGCGCGCGTGCGTTGCTGGGTATTTTGCACCTGGTTCCCCAGAACTTTGGGTATTTGCACTTCAGTCCCTGTGCACATTGCCCTCTTTTGATTTTTGAATAAAATATCAAATCACCTCCAAATTCGATGAAAATTTGACACATGGCTCCTGCCATGTTGTAGGATTTTTGAGAATTTTTGAGGACATTTTTGAGTTTATTTGCTATTTTTAAAAATTCAAAAACCTTTATTTCAGCTACTGTCTAGAGTTAAAAATCCAAAAAAATATAAAAACCCCCTAAAAAATTCTATAAAAATTAGGTACTGTTTCTTTTGTGTTGCTTGATTTTCTAGCCAATTTTGGCTATTTTTCATTGCTTAAAAACCGTAAAAACTTAAAAACACCTAAAAACCCATAAAAATTCTAGTAAATAATCTAAAAATCCAAAAAACAATAATTTTGGTACTCAAATTTTCCTTGTTTTATCTAGTTTACAGGAAAAATACCTCCAGGTCCTTTTGAGGTCCTTAGGTATTTTATCTAGGGATTTTGGGCCTGGCTGGACAGTACCTTGTTTCTTTGCTACTGTTTGATTTTTAGAAAATAAAATAAACATCAGAAAATTATCAAAAATTAACCAAAAACATTAAAAAACCTAAAAAACATAAAAACATTTTTGTTTGAATTTTTGCTTGATTTTTGACACATTTAATAATTAGCTAAAGCTTGCTTGCTTTTGTGTTTCCTTTGTTTTCTTCACATTTAAAAATCCAAAAAAAAAATATAAAAATCACTAAAAATCATTAAAAATACTTGTCTTTTATTTTATTTTATTTTTACTACTTCGTAGGCCTTTGGACAACCCGTGCTCCTTGAGTTCGACCCTGGGTGCTATACCAGGTTAATCTCATAGCTGGACCGCTATCCGTTGTTTTGATCGATCTTTGATTTATTGAGTGGTCCGATTTTTCTTGATATACATGGTCTGATTGCTCGGGTCACAACGACCCTATTTCTGTACCTCATACTCTAGTGATCAGGCCTGTCATCAGAATGGCGCCGTTACCGGGGAGCACGGCTTAGTAGTTCTTTTTATTTTCATTTTCGTCTTTGTTTTCGCGGCTTTTCGCGGCTTTTCGGAGCTCGCGGCTTTTCGCGGTTTTTGTTTATAGTTTCTTTTGTTTTATTTTGCTTTATTTTTGTTTTCTTTTGTTTTTGTTTTTGATTGATTTTGTGTGTTTATTTTATTTTATATTTTTTTTTTTGCATATATAGCCTTACCTTTATTTTCATTTCTTTTTCCTTTTTATTTGATTATTTTTGCTGGTCTGACCACTTGTCTCTGTCTCTTGCGAGGGCCCGAGGACCGCGGAGGCGACTTTCGAGGAGCCGACGCAACCGTAGAACTTGGAGGCGGCTTCTTTCTCTACGAAGCCGCAGGAGAGAGCGAGAGGGAGAGAGTTGAGTGGGTGAGGTTAGACTAGGTTTTTGATTTCTTTTATATTATCGTTGTAATAATACAGGGACAGGACTTGGACACTCTTGTGACTTGACCGTAGCGGGTCTGTTTCACCGAGCACCGGTGTGCTTGGGGGACCCATTAGGACCTTCGCGGTTTTTTTTTCGCGGCTTTTTAGCGGTTTTATTTTTCTTTTGTTTCTGTCTTTTCCGGTTTTTCGCGGTTTTTGCTCGAGCCCCTAGATTTAGGATTTTCTGGTGAATGTGCCGTAACTAGTAGGATCCACACACCTAATTGCATATCTGTTCCCATAGATCGATAATTGGACCTACTTAAAAAATATAATAAAAATAACCGATTCATTTGCCTCCGTAGCCTACGTGCCGCAGCCCGTCCTGTAAAGCGCTTACTCCTACCCCCGATTTGTCGGACAGAGGAGGGACGGGCCAAGACCGGACTCTTTTGGCTTGGAGGTCGGTGACCGGTTAGACGGTTCTTCGCTAGAAGTTGCTCATCTAGGACTCGGCTTTACTGCTGCATCATTTAGATTAGTTTTATTTCTGTCTTTACTTTTATGCGTGGATCATCTTGCATGTAGAGTGCTGGAGACAGGTATGCATTTTTGACTTTGCATGCATCATTGATTTATCGTGCATCGGCTTTTTCGTCTTCTCCCCCCTGTTTTGGACTTAATAATCAGGAGAACCGAAAAATTCGTTAGGCCTTTTGTTTGCTTTGAAAAATATTAAAAAAGTGAAACCATAAAATTGGGACTGCTAAAATTATTGATCTTAAAATCTGCTCACCCTAAAAAATTTTGTCTTGGGGAGAGCAACCCCCTCATTGTTTGGTTTGGATGCGCGAGAGAGTGACCCGCACCCTAGGTAGAGCCCCCGTTGCTAGTCCCGACTGACTACCGACTCTTCCGTGCGGGCCAGTCGGTTGAGTTAGCATCGGATATCCCAACAGGTCACGTAAGCGCTCTGATATTTTGTTTGTTCACCAAAATAAAATCGACAAGATAATTTGACCGAACTTTCACGATCTTCAGTTCGCGTTGCGTTGGTGAACCGGGGGTTTGTTTTCTGATCGTAATTTTTCCAGATCTCATCCGCCCTACTCGCCAGATCAAGATGATGGGTAGACGATCTCTTAGGCAGCCTTTGGTTGCACCGCTTTCGGGCGCGTCTACCTCATCATCTAGGTTGGCTCGCGAGAGCTCAGACCCGCTCTCCGAGCCCGAGTACGACTCCACCCAGTTCCCCCTCGACCCCCTTTCTGACCTTCCTGAGAGACACGAGCCCGAGGAGAGATTGATACATTTGACAGCACCTGAGTTGGGCTCGTTTGGTTTTGCAGACGTCGCCATGGCCGGCAGTTCTGAGGATCGCTCCCGCACAGAGCACGTTGTGATGGATCAGGGAGCGATCAACTCCACCTTGATCGCCTCATTAGAGACGGTTCAGCAGCAGCTACGCGATCAGGGAGCATTTATGATTGAGATGAGGAGAGAGTTGGAGCGCCTCCGATTAGAGCGAGATGAGCAGAGCGAGCCCGAGGAGATACTGGATGCAGAGGCACGAGCCGCAGCAGCAGCAGCAGCAGCCGCGGCCGCCGCCGCAGCGGCAGCAGCCGCAGGAGGAGGAGGACCACCTAGACCGATGCGGGAGTTGCACAACCCCGGATCTACACTGATGCACCATTGGGTGGTGGTACCTGCTATCGTGGGGGACTTCAAGTTCCCCCCGAACACCCTGCAGATGCTTCCTCATTTTCACGGACTCGCCACTGAGGAGCCCCACCTCCACCTCCAGGAGTTCCTGATGATTTGCAGCACTGTCCACGATCGCCACGTGGATCACGATACGATCCGGATGATAGCCTTCCCGTTTTCACTGGCAGATAGAGCAGCCACCTGGCTGAAGCACCTTGGGAGGTTTGTCTATACCTGGGAGCAGCTCCGCACCGAGTACTTGAACAAGTACTATCCACTCGGGCGGACGAATGCAGCGAGGGTCCTGATCAGCAACTTCTCCATGTTCCCCAACGAGCAGTTCCACGAGGCATGGGAGAGGTTCCGAGAGCTTCTGGACAGATGCCCGCACCACGACATCACGAAGTCGAACCTTGTGCAGAGCTTCTTCAGCGGGTTGACACCAGAGCTATAGGGCCTGGTGAATGCTTCTTGCGGCGGGTCCTACTTCGCCAAGGACCACGACCAGGTCTGGGCCATCTTCGAGGAGATGGCTGAGAACTATATGGTGATGTCTCAGACCAGGTTGTATACTCAGAAGACCCAGCCACATCAGCCAGGACCCGTGCAGTACCAGAGGATAGCACAGGTAGATGCAGGTCCATCCAGTTCGTCCGCAGCCGCAGCAGCACAGGCAGAGTCATCAGCTGCGGACATGGGCATTATCAGCGAGAAGCTGGACCGCATGGAGCTAATAGAGAAGAAGCAGTGCCAGAGTATCACGCAGATGGAGCAGATGGCACAGGTTCTGAGTGACATGAAGACACAGCTCATGTGTCTCCAGGAGGCACAGACGGCTTCTCAGCCCCGTCTTCAGTCGCGAGGCGACGCCGGCAGCAGCAACAGCTCGTCCCAGCACTCCAGCACCCACGTGCAGCCTAGACAGGTTCACCTTGTACAGGCGGAGCTGTACCAGCAGCCGCAGCCCACCTACCAGTCCCCACCATCTCCAGAGATGCAGATGGTAGTCTACCAGCCGGACCAGCCTCTGGCAGTACTCCCGCCAGCCCCCTTCGATGCCGAGCCGTTGATGGATGTCAACGGGATTTGGTACGACCGCCCCCAGCCTGGGATCCGACGAGACCATCCCGGATTCAGGTGGGGGAGTGGTGGTACCCAACCCCAGCAGCAGCCGTCAGGACAGGGAGGGCAGTACTCCCAGCAGAGAGACCAGCACCAGCCGCAGCAGCAGCCCCCAGCATATCCGCAGCACCAGTCATCCTTCGGTCCGCGTCCCTATCAGCAGCAGGGACAGTCATGGAGACGTGAGCAGCAGACTCACCCGGGATATCAGCAGCAGCACCCTCCATCATACCCCTCTTACCAGCACCAGCAGCAACAGTTCCAGCAGCCTCACCCACAGAGAGGCCACCCGTCGGGCTCCCACGAGAGCCCCGCTTTGGATGACATCGTCCGCCTCCTCACGGACCAGCAGGCCACATTCAGACGGGAGATGGACGAGTTCCGCCAGGAGATGCGGGACCTGGTGAGAGGGAAGGCCGCCATACCATCCCAGATAGAGCCGAATCCGAACAACCTCAAGAGGAAATCTGAGCAGGTAGTACATACTGAGTTAGCCACTCCTAGTGACCCATTTGATGATACATCTTTGGATCTATTTGATGCTGATTTTGTCACACTTAGGAGCGGTAGGACCCCAGCAGGCGGCGGCGCCTCATCTGAGCTTCACCACGAGGACATCCCAGAGGCGCCACAGGAGGAGGAGAGCGGTACTGAGGCCGCTCCATACGATGACGGTGGCACTGAGGCCACCAAGGATGCTGATCCCACCGACGGTACTGAGGCCGTCGCTTCACCAGATCTAGGAGGTGGTACTGATGCCGCCCGTTCAGCTGAGCCAGCCCGCGGCACTGATGTCGCGCGACGTCTACCAGCAGCAGCAGCAGAGCCAGCCCGTGGTGGTACTGAGGCCACCGGTGTTTGTACAGATAGAGATGATGTTTTTCCTCGTATTCCTGTATCTCAGAACTCTGTTGTGAATAAAGGAAAAGGTTTACTTTCTTCTGGTCCCACTGTGGTGCATGATGTATGTGTGGATCCGGTTCTTGAACCGTCTAGACCTTTTCCTAGTCCTTCATCTGAGAAGGACCCAGTGATCCCCTTCCCTAGAGCCCTTCAGATGGGGAAGGGGAAGAAAAAAGATCCAAAAAAGAGAGAGCTTGAGGAGTTCAGCCAGAGCATGATTGATCGATTCCACATCCAGCTGACCCTCCAGGAGGCTTTGCAGCACATCCCCCTTCTCCAGTGATCTTTGAGAGAGAGGACTACAGTCAGGAGGAGGAGGAGGAACCACACTTCCGAGATCCATGTGCTGACGAAAGCCACGTGCTTCGCGATCCAGAACCGCCTGCCAGCCAAGAGGCCAGATTCAGGGGCCCCGTATGTCAGATGCCAGATCAGTGAGCAGAGGTTCGACCGTACTCTTCTAGATAGCGGATCGTCGATCAACCTTCTTCCGGCAGCCCTTCTCGACCGCTTCGAGTTGGGCACTCTTCGACAGAGCAGGACAGTCCTTCAGTTCGCTGATCGATCTGTCAAGAGGCCGAAGGGGTTATTACGAGATGTTATCGTCACGATTCAGGGCCTGAAATTCCCCGTGGACTTCGTAGTGTTGGACATGGAGATCCCTGAGTCAGTGGCCGATACCCCCATCATCCTTGGTCGTCCGTTCTTGGCCACAGCCAAGGCGGTGACTGATCATGATAGCGGGAAGGTGTACTTTCGCGTCCAGGGCGAGAGTATACAAATAGAGACGGTCGAGGACTACAGAGCTAGATTCAGAGCCCGCTCAGATGCGAGTACAGACTCAGAGCAGCTGACAGACGCAGAGCCAGACATCCACCAGGATTGTGATTTTGTGATCACAGATGATGAGGCAGCTTGGGCAGATCTTGAGACACAGACCATCCTCTCACTTTCAGATACAGCTGATGTAGAGACGACAGCAGAGGAGAGTCTGGAGAGCACAGACCTGGTTCAGGATACCATTGAGGCAGCAAAGCCGGTCCTTGATCGCAGCACGATGATTAGTGATGGTGGTGCTGAGGCCACCTTGTTTTTCGGTGGTACTGATGCCACTGATTCTGATACAGATCCCTCGGATTCAGAGTCTGATTGGGCCGATTGTTATGATCAGATGCCAGACCTGAGTCCACCTGAGCCTACAGATGAGGAGGAGGTAGAGGCAGAGCCGAGCAGAGACAGTATAGTTGAGCCGCCTTCTCCCGATCCAGTTTGCGAGAGTACGCTTTCACTTTCCCAGGCAGATTTGGCCGACCTTGCAGCTTTCACTCAGTTTCTTCCACAGCCAGATTTGTCGGCGCCCAGCATTCCAGAGCTGAAGCCGCTCCCTACTTCGCTGAAGTATCGATTCCTTGTGGGCGAGCCAGAGATGTACCCAGTCATCATCTCCGCCGAGTTGACTGGAGAGCAGGAATCCCGTTTGATGGGGGTTCTTGAAAAGAACCGCAAGGCGATCGGATGGAGCGTAGCAGATCTCCATGGGATTAGTCCATCAGTGTGCTCCCACCATATCTATCTCGAGGATGGGGCAAAGCCGTCGCGTGAGTTCCAGCGGCGTCTTAACCCCAACCTGAGAGAGGTTGTGATGAAGGAAATATCAAAATGGTGGGGTGCAGGTTTTATTTATCCCATTTCCGACTCTAAGTGGGTTAGCCCCTTGCATGTGGTGCCCAAGAAGACGGGCATCACGACTGTGATCAGTGAGTCTGGAGAGGAGATTGCTACACGAGTACCCACCTCTTGGAGGGTTTGTGTTGACTACAGGAGACTCAACCAAGCCACCAAGAAGGACCATTTCCCCCTGCCTTTTATTGACCAGATCATTGAGAGACTGGCAGGGAAGAGCCATTATTGCTTCCTGGATGGGTACTCGGGCTACAACCAAGTGGCCATCGCTCCTGAGGATCAGGAGAAGACCACCTTTACCTGTCCCTTCGGCACATATGCTTTTCGACGCATGCCATTTGGGCTATGCAACGCCCCTGCGACTTTTCAGAGGTGCATGCTGTCAATCTTCTCGGACATGGTAGGGGAGTGCTTGGAGGTCTTCATGGACGATTTCTCGATCTACGGCGACGGATTTGATTCTTGTCTTGACTGCCTAGATCGAGTACTCCAGCGATGTATTGAGTATCATTTGGTGCTATCTTGGGAGAAGAGTCACTTCATGGTGACTCAAGGGACGGTGCTTGGCCATATCATCTCCAACAGGGGCATGGAGGTTGATCCGGCCAAGGTTGATGTCATTAGGAAACTCGCACCGCCGTCCAATCTGAGGCAGTTACGGTCATTTCTGGGGCACGTTGGATTTTATAGGAGATTTATTCATGATTTCAGCAGGATTGCCCAACCGTTGACTGACCTATTGACGAAAGACACCGAGTTCCTTGTCGATGACAAGTGTCTTTCGTCGTTTGCTACTCTCCAGCAGTGCGTTATTGAGGCTCCTGTCCTCCAGCCGCCTGATTGGTCTCTCCCATTTGAGATCATGACGGATGCCTCCGATTTTGCCGTAGGGGCAGTGCTGGGACAGAGGAGGGATGGAGTGCCATTTGCTATACACTATGCTAGCCGTACATTGGATTCCGCCCAGCGGAATTACACGGTCACAGAGAAGGAGATGCTAGCCGTAGTGTTTGCCCTGGATAAGTTCAGATCGTATATCATTGGATCTAGAGTGACTTTGTTTACAGATCACACCGCCATCAGGTACCTCATGGCAAAGAAGGATGCCAAGGCCAGACTGACTAGATGGATCCTTCTACTCCAGGAGTTCGATATTGAGATCAAGGATAAGCCTGGAGTCAAGAATGTGGTGGCGGATCATCTCTCCCGACTAGAGCAGCCTGAGGATTCTGAGCAGATTGACCCTATTAGAGATACCTTCCCAGATGAGGCGATCCTTGCTATCGCCTCACTTCCATGGTACGCCGATATTGTGAACTTTCTCGTTGTTGGGAAAGTCCCACAAGATTGGCCCAGGCAGAGGCTTGAGACCTTCCTAGCGAAGGCCAAGTCTTACTATTGGGAGGATCCCATCCTTTACCACGAAGGAGGGGATAGCGTCTGGCGTCGGTGTATTCCTCAGGAGGAACACCATAGCGTCCTCACTTACTGCCACAAGCTTGAGGCAGGAGGACATCATTCTGGGAGGAGAACGGCACAGAAAGTGCTCCAATCCGGCTTGTGGTGGCCTACCCTCTTCAAGGACTCAGAGGAGTTCGTGAAGAGGTGTACTGACTGTCAGAGGATGGGCACTTGTGGACAGCGTGATATGATGCCGATGCAGCCCATTCACTTCTGTGAGGTTTTTGACGCATGGGGCATCGATTTCATGGGCCCATTCCCTAAGAGTCAGGGATTTGAGTACATTCTGTTGGCCGTAGACTATGTGAGTCGTTGGGTGGAGGCTATCCCCGCCCGAGCCGCTGATGCGAGGACAGTTTGCATATTTTTGAGGAAGCATATCATCACGCGGTTCGGGGTTCCACGAAATCTGATTTCTGATGGGGGATCTCACTTCATCAACGACCAGGTGAAGGCACTTGCTAGCGAGTTCGGCATAGACCATCGTGTTGCTACACCTTACCATCCACAGACGAATGGTCTAGCCGAGGTGTCGAATAGGGAAATCAAGACTATATTGCAGAAAGTCGTCCGCCCTGACCGAAAGGATTGGTCACAGCTTTTGGACTCGGTCTTGTGGGCATATAGGACGTCTTTCAAGACACCTTTGGGCACATCTCTCTTTCGCCTCGTATATGGCAAGCCATGCCATTTATCTGTTGAGCTGAGACACAAGTCACTTTGGGCAGTTACAGACATTATCATGGATCCAGATGGTATGGGAGACCAGAGGAGGGCAGAGCTAGCTGCCCTGGAGGAGCTTAGAGATGCAGCTTTCTCAAGCAGCCTACATTATAAGGAGAAAGTCAAGGAGTGGCATGATTCTCATATCAGCCACAAACATTTTGAGATTGGACAGAGAGTATGGCTGTTCGATGCGAGGCTTAGATTATTTCCAGGGAAGCTACAGAGCAAATGGAAAGGACCTTATCTGGTTCGAAAGGTACACGACAACGGTAGCATCGACATATCTGAGTTGTCTTCTGAGAGTACCTTTCGAGTGAACGGCCAGCGGCTCAAGCCATTTCTGGATCATGAGCCGCGGGTCGCTGATCTCGCCCCTATTCATTTTGCGTGAGACGTGGTCTTTGACTCACATCTAATGCATCTCACGCCTGAGTTTCACTGATCTTCCGCTGTATATAGATCCAGATGTCCATATCACCACATTCTTTAGTCCCACGTCCCTTTCTTCATCTTGTGATTACGCTATACTTTGGGTGCACTTTACCCTAAGTATAGGGGGATGTGAGACCTTTTGGGTATTCCTTTTGTTTCTGTCTACCCCTGTTTTACTGCCGATACTTAGGGATACTTCACCCTAAGTATAGGGGGGGTAGACCCTGTACATTCTCCACTCGGTTTCCCCTTCGTGTACAGCCTACTATACTTAGTATTACTTAATCCTAAGTATAGGGGGAAGACCTGAGTCCCTTTTGACTTTTCATTCCCCTTTTGTATAGCCTTTCTTTTCACTTCCCTATACATAGCACGAGTTATGTCTTCTTTATCGCTCTTGACTCCGAGGACATCGTTCGAGCTAAGTATAGGGGGGTGTGTATATATTTCATATATACTTTAGCCATAACTTGTACTTTGTGTGAGTGTGTTAATAAATAAAAATGGCTAAAAACCACAAAAAATTAAAAAATTTTCATGTACATAATCTTCTTTTATTTGCACATACATAGCTAGTGTACAAATTATTTTTGTAAAAATGATTTCAAAAATCTTTTGTGTAAAGCTTGTGTAAATATTTTTGTATCAAAATTATGTATATAGTACAAAATTTTTCCAAAATGTTTTAAAAATCAAAAGTTTGCAAAAATCTTGTGTAAATGTGTGTAAATATCTTTTTTGCAAAACTTGCACTTCATGCATCATCATTCATGATTTCAAAATATTTTTCAAAAATTTTGCATGATTGTAAAATATTGTGTAAATATGCATCTTTTTGTACATATGTATATAGTTTTTCTGGATGATAGTTGACATTTAAACTAGCCTGGAATCAAATTGAGAAATGGAGCTTGATTAAGATCTTAATCCACCTAACTTCTAAGAGGAACCTTATAGGGCTTAGGTTTAAGGCTTTTCAGGTCCATGGTGACTTAATTCTTTGAGTCCACTAGGCTATGATCACATGTCATCTCAATGAGCCTAAGTAGAGCACTTAACAACAACACATGACTCATATAGATTATGGCTTTACTTGGACACCAGCACTATGCACCGAGCTCTCTACGGATGAGGTGGTGAGGAGGCAGTCTTCCTTGACTTGGGGTAGCATATGAGGGTAGTACTTCTAGGCGGAACCTCTCTTCTTCTTATAGTGAAGGAAGTGCGTCTCAACTTGGTCTGGTTGCCATGAGGTCTAACGACAGGAGTTGTGGGTTGCAATAAAGCTTCAAAAGAGGGATAGTCTACTGGCTCAAGAGGAAAAACTCCTTGTATATATGCTGCACATGTACATGTTGTATAGATGCACTCGAAAAAAAAATGCAAAAAAAGAGAAAAGAACTCCAAAAAAGTGGTGGGTCTGAGAGAAAATGATAATCCCACCGGAGTATGTATATAAGTGCAATAAGCAAAGCTTGGTTTCATGATCCACCTGTTGTAGCTTGCAGCAGGGAGACTTGGCTACACTGGTCAAGCTCCCAAGGGTACTTGGCTACACTGGCCTTGACCCATTCTCTTCTTCCCCCTCTTCTTGAGCCGGTTGAACTTGAACTTAGAAGGGAATACCCCGCTCCTCGAGGAAAGAGTGGCCAGATTGAGGTCATAGAGTTACCTTGTTGGGGAGGGTTGTCAAGTTGCCATTTCTGAGGTGGAGAGCTTAGACCTCACTTTCACAGGACAGGAAAAGATTCATGGTCTTCAGGGTTTGTGATTGATGACTTGTTCTGATCTGGAGCATTGAGGAGTCTTGGTTATAGATTAGTGGAACTTAGAGGCTGTTAGGTTTTAAGCTTAAGTCTAAATAAGGTTCCGACACATTAATAATCCAAAGATCTGATTGAGCTCCATACCTCAATTTAATGAAGGCAAGTTTAATAATCAACCTTGATCCATGTACATCCTCTTTTTCTTTTTCTTTTCATTTCTTTGTCACTTCTTTTTCAAATAAGTGTTTGCTAAGGGACTAGCAAAGTTAAGTATAGGGGGGTGATGAATACCCATTCATCACTCTTTATTCTTATATTTTAGCTACAAAAACCTATGCAAATGCATGTAGATACTTGTAAATAGGAATAATTAGCAAAAGCATGCATTGTGTAAAAACCTATAATTAGCATGTTTTTGTGCAAAAATAAAAGAATAAAGATTAAAAAGAAAAAGAGGGAAATATTTAGAATAAATATTGAGCAACCTAACCCAAGGGAGGGCTCAGCATGGGCCTGACCGCATAAAAGCCAAGTAGAGGGAGATAGGGGCTCTTGTGTAAATATTTGTACATAAATAAAACTATATTTTCCTCACCCAAAAATATGCTTGTACATATTTGTATATATTTAGAAAATATTAAAAACAAAATAAAAAAGCTAAAAACCAAAAAGACCAAAAATATCCTTTCACCATGTATATAGACAATGCTTCTACATGTATTTAACCTTATAAATAAATTTATTTATTTTCAAAACTTCTTGTAAATATCCTATATTGTAAATAAATAAAATAAAAAGAAGCAAAACAAAAATCAAATAAAAATTACAAAATTAAAATATAAAAATACATTGTATATATACCATGTATATAAATGTATATATCTATTTATTTCACCTATGTATATAAATAATTAAAATCAAATAAAAATACCCTTTTATTCTTCATTTTATTCTATAAATAAATAAAATATAAAATAGGAATAAAATTGTACAAAAATAATCATTAAAAATCAAAAATCAAAAACCAACATATTGTACATATACCTATATATAGTTATATATTGTAAATACCTTATTTTTATTTCCAAAAATTAATTAAAAATAAACAAAAATAGAAAAAATAAAATAAAAATATTTCATGTTTTGGGTTTTTACAAAATCGAGCCCTAGCTACCTTGAATTTGAGTTTCAAAATCCGGCCACGTGGCCCATCCTCATTGGGTCCCGGGGATGTTGACTGCCCGGTCAACTGGCCCCCCCAGGACCACTTCCCACGGGTTCGAGCGGCCAACCCGATTTCTCCATTTTATACCCGCTCGACCCGATTGCCTAACACCCAAACCCCGGCTCCGTTTACCACCTCCCACATCCGACACCCTCGCCGGGCGTCAATCTCGGGGTCCGCACGCCACCGTGACCCTACCCGAGCTCATCTTTTCGGACCCCGAGCCACTTAAATACCAAGCTCCGCCTCCTCATTCTGCATCTTTGGCTAATCCACTCCACCCCAGTGAGCTCCAGCACCCGAGCGTGAGTGACAGCTCGCTCCAGGTGCCGTCGCAGCGAGGAGAGGGGCCGGTTTCCATTGATCCGGCGACTTAGCACCGCCGTGCTCCGCCCGGAGCAGGAGCTCGAGCCTCGGGCCGAGACAACCCTTGAGGCCACGACCAGGAGTTCCCCCAGCTCCAGCATAGTCTCCTCGACCGCCCAGGTAATCCCTTAGCTTCCCTATTTAGCCTAATTTCCATTTTGCCCCAATCCGCTCCGCCGCCGCGTTCCATCGATTTCGACCACCTCCCGCATCCGTTCGATCATCGGAACCCATATTCACCTCCGCTTGCTCTCCACGCACCTTCTCCGCCCCTCCGTTCAACCCAGCTCGCACAGGAGCTGGGATTCGAATCCCCTCGCCGTCGCTTCGCCGGGATTCGTCCGCACCGATGCACACACCACCTCCACGACGCCTAACCGGGTCGAGGCACTTTGCCCTCGACCCGCGAATCTCCTGGTTCCATTTGCAGGTCAGTGCGAGCCCATCTGAAGGCTCGAGTCTTCCAGGCCAGGAGCTCTCCTCCGCCGACCTCGCCGGAGCCCCTCCAGGGCTCGGCTGGGTCATCGGAGCCCACCATCAGCCGCAGAACTTCATTGCGGAGCTTCTCCGATCTCCAGGAGCGGCAGACGAGGACCACCGCGCACGCACGAGGCCGGCGAAAGTCGCCGGCGACTTGTTCTTCCAGGATCCTCGCCGACCGTCAGATCGACCTCGGCGCTCCAGTTTTAATCGGGTCCATCCATCCACGGAGCTGCAGTCACCGTCCGATCATCCAGAGGATTGATCTTGACCGTCAGAGCAGGGAGAGAGAGGCACCAGCCACCCGTAGCCGTCAGATCTGCCACGTGCCTCGCTCTCAGACGTCGATTCGGCCATCGTTCGAAGGGTTAAAGGCGCCGTCGTCCAGAACCGTCAGATCAGCCACGCGTCAATCATCCGCCCGTCGACGTTAAATAAGGGGTAATTTGTCTTAGGTCCCCTCTTAGTTTATGCTTTTAGTTTCAGTCCTGTAAATATTTTGCGTATTTTATTTACGTTGGGTTATTTGCACATTGGACCTCATACTTTAGTTTATTTGCATGTATGCCCCTGTCTGTATGAGCCACGTGCTTCGTCACGTGTGATTTTGGTGTATTTGCAACTTTAGCCCCTATTGTTCTGGATGTTTAGAAATGAATGAAATCTTTTGTGTATTTGCATCCATGCCCCTGTGAATGTTTTAATTGCGCATGTGCGCTTATTTTAGGGTAAATTGCATGTGAGGTCCCTGGACTTTTGGTACGGGTTACCAAATAGTCCTCGGACCTTATTTTCATTACAAAGAGGTCCCTGAGTGCCCCAGGTACGCGCCGCGCGCGTGCGTTGCTGGGTATTTTGCACCTGGTCCCCTAGAACTTCGGGTATTTGCACTTCAGTCCCTGTGCACAGTGCCCTCTTTTGATTTTTGAATAAAATATCAAATCACCTCCAAATTCGATGAAAATTTGACACATGGCTCCTGCCATGCTGTAGGATTTTTGAGAATTTTTGAGGACATTTTTGAGTTTATTTGCTATTTTTAAAAATTCAAAAACCTTTATTCCAGCTACTGTCTAGAGTTAAAAATCTAAAAAAATATAAAAACCCCCTAAAAAATTCTATAAAAATTAGGTACTGTTTCTTTTGTGTTGCTTGATTTTCTAGCCAATTTTGGCTATTTTTCATTGCTTAGAAACCGTAAAAACTTAAAAACACCTAAAAACCCATAAAAATTCTAGTAAATAATCTAAAAATCCAAAAACAATAATTTTGGTACTCAAATTTTCCTTGTTTTATCTAGTTTACAGGAAAAATACCTCCAGGTCCTTTTGAGGTCCTTAGGTATTTTATCTAGGGATTTTGGGCCTGGCTGGACAGTACCTTATTTCTTTGCTACTGTTTGATTTTTAGAAAATAAAATAAACATCAGAAAATTATCAAAAATTAACCAAAAACATTAAAAAACCTAAAAAACATAAAAACATTTTTGTTTGAATTTTTGCTTGATTTTTGACACATTTAATAATTAGCTAAAGCTTGCTTGCTTTTGTGTTTCCTTTGTTTTCTTCACATTTAAAAATCCAAAAAAAATATAAAAATCACTAAAAATCATTAAAAATACTTGTCTTTTATTTTATTTTATTTTTACTACTTCGTAGGCCTTTGGCCAACCCGTGCTCCTTGAGTTCGACCCTGGGTGCTATACCAGGTTAATCTCATAGCTGGACCGCTATCTGTTGTTTTGATCGATCTTTGATTTATTGAGTGGTCCGATTTTTCTTGATATACATGGTCTGATTGCTTGGGTCACAACGACCCTATTTCTGTACCTCATATCCTAGTGATCAGGCCTGTCATCATAATCCGCCCGACTATTATCCTCCATTCCGTCACCCATTGCCGCATCCATCTTTCCCTTATATTTCTACCTCTGATCTTGTGAAGATCAGAGCTTCGAGCTCCATCTTCCATCCTTCATCGGAGCCCCATAACCCTTCACCATCATTTGTTATCCAGCTTCACATTTGGGTTGAGGGAATCCCCCTCGAGCCCTCGAAAAATTTCCTCTAATGTTTAGAAATAAAATTCTATTTTTAATATTAAATATACATAAAATATATTTCTGGAACTAGCAGAGACATATTTGCATTTAAATAAAGTTTAAATGCATTTAATAACCATAAAAACAATGTCTAGGGGCATTCAAGCAATTTAACCAAATAAATTCAAAATTAATATGCTCCCGACAGGGGTATATATGCAATTAAACTAAAGATAAGGCCTTGCATAGTCATAAAACTAAACTCGTAGTGCAACGAGGCTTGGTCAATGCAAGGAGGAGGCGGAGACCATTGGGGCTCGACTGTGGGAATCGTCGACCTTTCTTGGCTAAGAAAATTGATGGGGAAGAAGGGTCTTGGGCTGTTGGATTGACCCAGGATCGAAGGGGACACACAATGACGTGGCAAAAGGGGGACTAAAAGAAAATAAGAATAAAACTAGAAAATAAATAATAAAAAGAGGGCTTTAACTAAGGCCGTTGGATGAAAGGAACTCATCCAATGACGAAGATTAGAAGCGAACGAGGGTTTTAAGTGGGGAGATGCATGGCAGCTCCAGTAGTGACCATGTGTCGTCCCCACAAAAATCAGACAATAAAATTAAATAAAGTTTTAAATAAAATATAAAAAGATCTCAAATCAAAAATTTTCATCCATGAAAGTTGTTCATCTCGATGATATATACAACTTTCATGAAGGAACCAAAGTCAAAAGAAGTCATCTACACAAAGTATTTTTTGGCGGTCTTCTATATGCATAGAATACCTGAATTTTTTGTTTTATATTTTTTTATGATTTTTAAATAAATTAAAATTCAAAATAAATAAAATATAATATAATCAAAATATTTACATATTATTCTATTTTTTTGGTATTTTTAATAATTAATACGATAAGGAAATAAAACACAAGGGACTTGTGTACAGACTATATATACAGACTATGAATGATTCATTTTCTGTAATTTTTAATTCGTTTTAGATTTGGATTTTTACACACATTATTAAACATAAATCAAAGAAAATAAATGATAAGGAACTAAATTAAATAGAGTTAATTTTCTACATAAAATAATAAGTCAAAATTAGTCAAAATATACAATATACAATGAGGACCCAAAACCCAAGTTTCACATATAAACTCCGGTTCTTTTGAATGTGGTCTTCTTGTGTAGGTAATTGAATGTACATTAATTCAAAAGTGAGTAGAGATTCATAAGAGATTGTGTGTGAGAGATATATGACTTTGTGACTTTTTATCTCAAAACTAAGGTTTGATTTTATTTGACAAATATACAAGTTAGTATTTCTCTGATATTTTTCATGTATTTATGTTAGTATTATTTACACAATGGCATTGATTTCTTTACGTTTGGAAACAGGATAAAAAAATAAAAATATGAGAAGTTAGTTAATATACATGTGATTATTTACACAGAATTTCTGACTGCTTATTAATGTAATTCTGAATGATAAAATACATATCTTATTTACACATGCATGAATGACAATAATACGATACTAATGCCTAAATGCATTTAATTACTTGGGAGCAGAACTCTATTTTCATATTTTAAAGTGATAAATCACGCATTCATCAATTAGACAGACATCTTATTGTAGATGCAATGAAGGCATATTGTTCACATCTTAAAGTGCTAATGGAGAAAAATGACATTAATGCTGACTTGGTAAAGTAACTGACAATGATGATCTAGACAAAGTAACTGACAATGATGATCTAGACAAAGTAACTCGAGAAAACTTGTTTATTTCAAAGCTACTGAGGCAGTTCATAATAATTAATATAGCTTATAGTTTCAATTTCTACAAAGCCTTTATAATATAAATGCACCAACACACATCTTGAGTACTGTTATCCATATTATCCAAGTACAAGTCTTTATGGATATGTATAGTCTTGGATACTCACTTTGTCAAATCTTTCATGTATTTTTGCACTGGTCATGACACGTACACTGATACAGGTAACATTACGTGAACTTGTATCTTAATACATCCGTATATACCTTGACAAGTTTAAATTCATGTGAAAACCTTGTTGTTATACAATGCATATCCATGTAAAATTGCACCATGTTGACTACTAATCATTTGAACGTAGTCTTTTCAGCGTGTATTGAATCATAACTGAAGTTGCATCAGTAGATACCTCTGTACACGAGTACAAAATAGTCGATGAACAGTATAAGTGTGTTTCTTATTGTTTCATCGATACATGACAAGATGCACAGTAGACTAGTGAAGAGAGTTGATTTTTCAGTCATTTCTTCATATCGTGAATTGAATAATTCCTATTCTTTAAGTCCCTCTACATTATAAAAGTACCATACTCTTCGCCATTTTAATATGGGTTTTTATCGGTTGTGCCCCTTTGAGATATTGCAATTTCAGTTATGCCCCTCCCTTCTTTGGAATATCAGTTATGCCCCTACCTTCTTGCAAAATTCACAGTTCTGTCCTTTTGCTAAGGTAAAGTAGGGGCATAACTGATATTACAAAAGGGCAGAAATGTGAATTTTGCAAGAAGATAGGGGCACAATTGATATTTCAAAAAAGAGAGGGGCATAACTGATATTGTAATATCTCAGAGGGGCACAATTGATAAAAAAAACCCTTTTAGTATATACCAAGAGCACAACTTTTCTACTCATCTATACTATTCTGTCTTCAGTTGAAAATTATCTCGTATGCTTAAAAAAGAACTAGCCTTGAAAATTACTCTCACTCTATGTGTTCTCCGCGCTCTCAAGCTTTGTTTTCTTTAAAGCCTTCACGTATATTTTACATTATTCTTAGCTAAGAGGTATTCTATGTGAAGGCATTTCTTCTGAAATAGAAGATAAATTGTTTTATGAGGTTTCGCTCCTCGGGGCATTTTATGTGAAAGCATTTCATCTTTTGAAGAAGATAAACACTAGTAAGTGGGGTGCTCGCAAATGGTTTGCAGTACATCAAAAGTAGTTCTTATAAGCAAGAGTTTTTAAATCATGGGTATGCCAATTTTATTGCAGTGATAGTAGGGGGCGGATTGGCTGTTGTAGACAACCCTTGTTGTAGCGCAGGGGATCGTCGGATGGGGAATGGACGTCCCCTGATAGGAGGCCGGGGATAGTGGGCCTCCTATCATGGGCGTCCATTCTCCATCCGACGAATCCCCTGCGCTACAGCAGGGTCCTCTACAGAAGACGATCCACGCTTGTGATAGTAAGCTAATTTTCTTTTCCGAGTTTTTGTTTACTTCTAAAGCAGGAAACCCATGCTAAATTATCTTCATTGTATGCATGTTATTATTTTCATGCTAAATTATCTTCATTGTATGCATGTTATTATTTTCATTGTGGCATATTCAAGCTATGAAATGCAAGTCCCATACCAACAATGCATTCCCACAAGATCTTCGGTTACTGCTGAGAAGGGGCTATGAAATCGAATGTTGATCAAAACACGGACACCAATTCTTCAAAGAAAAAGACTTTCAGATGGATTTCAGTTCAGCTTCTGTCTATTTGAACAGCTTCATGGAATTGAAACGAATCAAAGTCAGTATTTCCGCATGAGAATCCCGTGATAATAGATGGATCAAACCTGGTGACTAATTTCTGATGCTCGAGTTCCACAAGATCTTGGAATCTGCAGGAGAAAATTGGACGTGGGGGATTAGGGTTCGATGCTCGACGTGGATGCGATGTGACCACTTGTTCTTCTTCCCCATTCAAAGTGCAATGACAAGGACCTCTGTTGGCCCCAAATTAGTCCACCAAATGTTACCTGTGCTATACCACATTCTATGTCCACACCATTCCTAAACCAAGTCAAAAATAACCTCACTTTGATTTTGAATTCTACCGTTGTTGTGAAATCAAACATTGCGATTAGAGTTCTATGGTCAATTGATTGCATGTTCATCGCCACCAACGTTAGCAATGTGTATGTCAACTGTTATTCATAGTTGTCAAAAATGCTCTGGAACTTCTTCTCCCCCCTTATTATTACAACAACTGCTCTCTTTTCTTATTCCACAATAAGCAACGTTAGTAGATCTTCCTATTTGACCTTTTTACATCAGCAGAAAAGATCGAAAATGGGAATAAACTTCTTTACTCTTTATCACACATTACATTTCTCCTTTCTTATCCCTCAAGGTTGCATGATAGTAACTATTTATCTAAAATAAGTGGGCTTTATCTTAAGATAAATTATCTCAGGATAAATTATTGTATCATCATTATATCATCAGTTATGCCCCTGCCTACGTACACGGTACTTATCCATTTATTACCCTCGAATCAATGGAATAAGAACGAAGGATGAACCTCACTGTCAAACATTAGTGACGTGCGAGAGGTTGTAAGGATGGAGTTTTTCTTGTAAGTCTAAGCCTCGGTAATCACGTCAATTGAACCTAAGGAGTGACCCGATAGCAGCGCAGTGTGCCTACAGTGCGTTTGGTTGGGGGGTTACCCCCACTTTGGGTGGGTAACCCTCCAAAACCCCCACTTTTACCCACTTGTGGGGCCCACTCTCTTCCCATAAAAAAAAGTATATATTATACTATCATATCATCTAAAAATCATAAAATACTCAACTTCTACTCACTATTCCGAACTTCTATACAATCACATCACAACAACCACCCACTTTTTCAAATTTCAATACAATCATATTATAAAAACTACCAACTTTTCAAATTCCAATACAATCGTATCACACAAACCCTCCCAACCCTTAACCCATCAACCAAACACACAAACATAAAACCGGGTTATCCACCCCTGGATAACCCACGAACCAAACGCACCCTAATCCGAGCTCAACTCCCAAGGGGGGTGTTCCGGACCATCGAAATTAACGGATCTACTATTTAAAACAATCACGTCAGTTAATTATATGGTTATCCCAAACAAACCCCAGAGATGAGAGGTCAGAAAGGGGATGGGGAGGATGTGGCTTTTGGTGAGGGATGGCTTCCTACTAAGGAAGGGCACCCCGTCAAAGCTTTCTGACTCTGTCTTCGAATTGATTGCGGCAATTTCCCCACAAGGAGAATAAGAGGTGTGATTGATTTCCACGCCTCACATTCTCCTGATTGTGCAAAAACCTATGAATCCCCTGAGACTAATAGATCTTTTGTGGGCACCTCCTCTTTTCTAACCAAATCTGGTTCTCCCTCTCTCTCTCTCTCTCTCTCTCTCTCTCTCTCTCTCTCTAAGAAAAGGCTGCATATGGATTTAAGGAGAGAGATAGTATTCTTAAAAAAGGTCAAATATACTTTTTTTCCTCGAAGGCTTTTGCAACCAAAGAGTGTGATTGATACCTGATTTTGATTTCTTAAAAGTATGGCACATCAAAGATCTTTCTTTTGCACAGGAAACTAGTTACTCGACCACCAGATCATTTAAGTGGATTCATGTATAAGCACGCTCCGTCACCTTGCTCGTTGAAAACCTGATTTCTCGTTCGGCTACATTCGAAGAAACAGATCTGACCAGCTATGCAAAATTGATCGTATGTTCCTGCACTCCTACATAAGTACAACCCAGATAATAGTATTGCCAATAGACCTATTCAGGTCAGGGGTCGGGTCGGATCGTACTTCAGACCAACCGGACCGATTAGGATACGCACTCGGCCCGTGTCTGGATTGGGCCCATCTAAGATTCTTTACCCATGGCTCAGGCCCTAGTATTACGGGTCGGGGTCAGCCCATTTGTCCTTTAGATTAACTCGATCATCTGGTTGAGTTAATGAACTAAAGTAACGGAGGGTTATGGGTGTACGACAGCGCATTTATTTAGGGTCTTCATCGTAATTCACGATTACGAAGGTTTATTATGAATGTAATTACAAAATTACTCAAGGTTATGGGTGTAAATATCCCTTTCCAATATCTATAAGTCAATTCTTTAAAAAATATCTATAGTTTTAAGTTTTATACAAGTTAACAAATAGAGAGAACCATTAATTAGGCCCATGTCTAATAATAAGTATAAATATAACACAAAAGAAGACGATTTATATTGAATATAAAATACCAACATCTAAGTCATGGATATGTTTTGGTGGGAACTTTCATTAGGACACAGTTGGAATTAAACATACAAAATTATACGGTTAAGATATTTTATTTCTTTTGCAGATGTGTATATATGAACGTGGATATCGCTTTCATTCTTTCAAGGATAAAGGTGGGGATGTGGTGTCTCTACATGGATAATTATATCCGTAGTGATGGATTTGTGTGCATAGATATATTGTACTTTGAAGTCATTTTGAACGGTAAGAAAAAAGTACATATTTTTATGCAAGTTGGTTATATGTTATATGTTAAACAAATTGTTTCATTTAACATATTACTCTGTTTTCTCTTTTTATTCGGTTGCTTGTGTATTCTATTCAACTTTGATTTTGTTAGCTATTAATTACAACTTTGTAAAAACATTATTTCTGCCTATAAGTGTGCATATGCAATATATCCGTCCTTTTAGTATTAGTATATGAATCGTAATAAATCATTTCAATATCAATAACCATATTTAAAATACAACGTTTGATATTTATTCACATGACATTGTCCAAATTTAAAAGAGATGAAGATACCATGACACACAGTATCTATTCGCTTGCATCCCTAGTTGACACTTGCAGGGTTGCACTCCAAACTTGTATTGAACTCACATGAAATAACCCTGCAGCCAAACACGGCAAGAGAGGCTCCTCGTGACGCTTATAATTTTGACATCGTGAATCTTATAATTGTGATCAACTGGAACTCAACAGATGGGAGCAGGGTCCAAGGCCCTTAAGCATTGAGCACAGAGAACCCAAAGGCTACTTATTAAGCTTCTGTCATAGATTTATTATTTATTGTCAGCAGTACAATTTCATACTCTTCACTTGCTGATTTACTAGTCCTGATTTCTCTTCCTGTAGATATCTGTCTTCGTAATATTCCACGCGAGTTAGTATACCTTGCAAAGATACTTCGCTTGCAACTTTAGTGCGGCTGGCGCAGGACGCAGCTTAACCTCATAAAGTGTAGGCCACAATTTCCCAGTGACTGTGATCACAGGAATAGGTGAGGAGTAAGATCGGCATTCACAGGTTTGAACGGGAAGTCATTGCATCGATATACACGTATATGGAGAAAACATACCAAAGAGGCGATCATTGACCTTGTCCCATGCAATACCATTAAGAACATCGATACCCTGAAAGCCACATATAACTGCATATTGTTAATTGCACACAGACAAGTTTCCAATGTGTAAGTTGGAAAATTGTAGGCCCTTAATGATGATTCCTGGATAAATTGTACAAGAACAACGAATATTGCATCACCAGTTGATGATAGAATTGTGTCTGCGGTTGTGATGCCTTAAATCCTAACCCGTTCATTGGACCGATAAATTGTAGAGTCCAGTTATGTTACCTCTCCGACATCGTTGCCAGAAGAAGCATGCAGTCTCACAAAAGAGATTTCCTGTACGGGGGTGATATATAAATCCGTAAAATTAGGGCTTCTAACAATCTCCTATATACTACTGTTTCACCACCAGACGAGAGAGAGAGAGAGAGAGATCCTCTGCTGCTGCTGAAGAGTAACCCAATTAAGGGTGAACCGTGCACATATGTATTGTGTGGTTGTCTTTCTTGCTTATTTGTTAGTTTGGCTTGCATTTTATTTCCTCTAAGTGCAACATCTGCTTAAACCGTGCACATATGTATGTAAGCTTGGTTTACATTTTAAGGATGACAAACAAAAGCATGTGGTGGATAACAAACAAAATCACTCGCACAAACACAAGGATCCATAAGTCTCACTGGCAATGGGGCTACATCTTTGGGCAGTGGCGATCGTTCTTCACTATGTCGTAAAAAGGAAGGGCAGCAAAGGGTTACAAACGACATAAAGTTAACGGCCTTAGCCTATGGAGTTCATATAGGCACTACCATTACAATCAGATCCAAGGAGGATCAGAGATTGGGATGGAGCGGGTGAGAGGGGAGTCGCGGCGGGGACCGGTGGAGGTCGTGAGGGGGGAGAAAAGGAGGGCCACCATTAGAGACTCTCGCGAGAAGAGTGATTGGGGGCAAAGGCTGTAGGGCCTTTGGATCCTTCAGGCCGGTTGTTTGCAATTTTGCAACTAGGGTTGAGCGAGGTCAGTACTTCAAGTGTGGGTTGGAGGGGCACAAGGCATTTCAATGCTTGGTTGGTGGCCTGATGTGCTTCGGTGCCGTAGAGAGGGACACCTGCATAGGAAAACGGATGCTGCAGATGCAAAGAGATCGGGGGAGGAGGTGGGGAAATAGGGAGAACCGATCGACGAAGTCCTTATTGTAGAAGGAAGAAGGGAGGACATGTTGGTGCTTGAGATGTTGGAGAAGGGGCTAGTGTCCGGCTGCGTGGAGGATGCGGTCTGGATCTCGGAGTCTTTGCTATGTGTTCGCAACATTGAGGAGGAGGTCGAGGGTTTCTTGGCCAACGGCCAGGGTTTGTTTCCCATGGGGGTGGTTTGGTGGAATCCACGACTGCGCGATGGAGCCATTGAGGTGAGCCCGAGGTGGTTGCAGGTTCGAGACCTGAGGTTAGGTGTCGAGCCTTTAGGGTGGTTCGTGATTCTCTCCGGCCAATGGGAGTGGTAAAGGTGGTGCTCCAATCTGGGTTGTGTCATGAAGAAGGGTGGGAGGTGCTGGTGCTGACGAGGGTGGCTCTTCGTGTGTTGCCGGTGGCGGTGTGGTTACGGGTGGGCTACGTTTGCTTCAAACTGGGTTTGGCTTCGGTTGATGAGGTGGATCAACTCGATGAAGGTGTTGTGCGGCCGGAGAAGATGGATGAGGGTCTAGAAGCTGTGTGGGGACAAGAGAAGGTAGACGATGGGCTGGAAGATGTGTGCAGTCGGAGAAGGTGTCACAATTGGTCCATGGTAGGCAACAGATGGAGATTCCCTAGTCGGTGGTGGGGCGAAGAGCTCCGATCAAAGATTCCCCAACCGCGCATGCATTATTTTTGAGAGCTTGCGGTGGTTTCACCTCGAGAAATCCAGGATGTGTTTCTTATTTTGAGGGATAGTTGCCATATTCTCCCTTCGAAGCCAGCGGAGAATTTGAAAAGGGATTTTTACACCCATAACCCTGAGTAATTTGGCAATTACAATCATAACCCTGCATAATAGAGAATTACACCCCAGAATCCTGAATAATGCTTAACTCTTACATGATATAACCCTATATTAGATGCCATCTATATTCTCCGTTAACTCTCACGGAAAAAGTTACTGTTGGGAAAAATGAATGAGATGATCTATTCCATAAGCCCTAGGCTCTCTTATATAGGAGAGTAGCCTATGGGTAAATTACATAAAGAGAATAACAGGAAAAATAAAATAACAAAGAGGTACAGTTATTCTATATGCGTCAACACTCCCCCTCAAGATGGAGCATAGATATCAATCATGCTCAGCTTGGACGCACACTTCTGGAATGGGCCTCTAAGTAATGCCTTGGTGAAAATATCAGCAGTCTGATTCTCTGATGTGACGTGAGATGTAGCAATGAACCCCTTCTGAATCATGTCACGTATGTAGTGACAGTCGACCTCAATGTGCTTGGTCCTCTCATGAAAGGCTGGGGTTATTTGCAATGAACAAGGCGGCCTGATTGTCACATTCCAACATCATAGGAAGAGGTATATCAAGACATAGATCTGCAAGTAAGGATTTCACCCACATCATTTCTGTGCTAGCCTGGGCCATAGCCCTGTATTCGGATTCAGCACTGGATCTAGCTACCACTGTTTGTTTCTTGCTCTTCCACGAAACTAGAGCATCTCCAACATAGACTGCAAATCCTGATGTGGACTTCCTGTCCTTGGGGCATCCTGCATAGTCTGCATCCGCACATGCCGTGATAGAGATCTCCTTTCCTTTCTTAAATAGCAAGCCTGCACCTGGAGATGATTTTAAATATCTCAGAATCATGTGTATTGCATCCATATGGGTCTGACGTGGTTGCTCCATGAACTGGCTCACACGACTCACTGCAAATGATATATCAGGTCTAGTGATCGTGACATACAGTAGTTTGCCTACCAGTTCTCTGTACCTTTTCTTATCCACCTCTTATGTGTCATCATCATACAGCTTCATGCTAGGATCCATTGGTGTCGTAGCAGGTCGACACCCTAGCATACCTGTCTCACTCAGTAGATCTGTAACATACTTCCTCTGTGACATGACTAATCCATATGGATTTCTAGCAAACTCCAGCCCCAGAAAATATCTAAGGACTTCCCAAGTCCTTGGTGACAAACTCGGTCCCCAGCCTTTCCTTTGCCTGCTTAATGCCCTGGTCATCATCACCTGTAATCAAGATATCATCAACATAAACCATGATTACAATGATACCTCTAGCCGTCTTCTGTACAAACAAGGAATGATCAGCATTGGAGCGCTTATATCCTTGTTTCTCAAAGAGGTCCTGAAAGCTTCTGAAACCATGCTCTGGGGCTCTGCTTAAGGCCATAGATGGCCTTATGTAATCTGCAAACCTTGGAACACTCCCCCTCAACAGCAAAACCAGGTGGCTGTTGCATATAGACTTCCTCCTGCAAGTCACCATACAGAAATGCATTCTTCACGTCCAGTTGATAAAGTGGCCAGTCTCTAGCAACTGCAACTGATAACAGGATCCGTAGAGTGGAATGACGCGCCACAGGGGAGAATGTGTCAAGGTAATCTACCCCATATGTCTGTGTGAAGCCCGTGCAACCAGGCGTGCCTTGTACCTGTCAATGGAACCATCTGCATTGTGCTTAACTGTAAACACCCATTTGCAACTCACCGGGCTGACATCTGGAGGTATAGGAACCAAACTCCAGGTTCCTCTAGACTGAAGTGACGCCATCTCTTCTTCCATTGCTAGCCGCCATCTAGCATCCTGCAAAGCATCATGATGATTCCGTGGAATGTCTGTAGCTGAAAGTGCCAATGCAAACGTCTTGAAGTCTCCAGATAGCCTCTCAAAAGACACAGCTGCTGATAATGGATATTTGGCACAGCTTCTCTTCGGCTTGCGTAGAGCAATTGGAACATCCAGATCATCTGTGTTATCACCATGCTCCTGTAATGCATCCTGCTGAGAAATGTCGTCAGATCCATCAACATTAATATTTTCATTACATACCATAGGCGAGCTAGTTGACGGGTCAGGACCATGAGCTGGAGGAGGCCTGCGGGTGTAATGGAATGGTAGCGGGGATACTAGCGATGGCGGTGGTGGTGGCGGTGGTGGTGGCGGTGGTGGTGACGGTGGTGTTGTTTGTGGCAATGGTGGTGGTGGTGCCATGAATACGGCATCAGGAGATATAAGTGGTAGCTGCATGTTTCCAAATTCTGAAAAGTACATAATAGATTCAAAAAATGTAACATCTGCACTGATCATATACCGCCGACGCACAGGATCAAAACACTTGTACCCCTTTTGAGTTCTGGAGTACCCCACAAAGACGCACTTGACAGCCCTAGGAGAGAGCTTGTCAGTACCAGGCGACATCTGATGGACAAATGCGACTGACCCAAACACACGAGGGGTAAGAATGAACAAATCCTTGTCAGGGTAAATGAGTGAAAAAGGAATCTGTTCATTCAAGACAGACGAAGGCATACGGTTGATTAGGTAACATGCAGTAAGGACTGCATCACCCCAGTAGGAGTACGGAACATGACTCTGAATAAGAAGTGACCTTGTGACATCAAGAAGGTGACGGTGTTTTCTTTCAGCAACCCCATTCTGTTGAGACGTATGAGCACAAGATGTTTGGTGAATAATTCCTTTTGAGGAGTAGTAATTGGCTAGAATGTTGGTTCACAACTCTAAGGCATTATCACTTCTCACAATCTTGACAGATGTGGAAAAAACATTTTGAATTTCATTAAGAAAGTGAATAATAATATTTCCTGCTTCAGATTTATTTTTCATTAGAAAGACCCATGACGCTCTAGAGAAATCATCCACAAATACAATATAAAACCTGTGTCCCTGATGATCGGGAACACGACTCGGACCCCAGACATCGACATGAAACAACTCAAACTTGGAGCTACTACTCCGACCTTGACTACTGGGAAAAGACGACCTGTGATGCTTTCCCAACTGACATGCCTCACACTGGATAGGTGTGTGAGAGAGACCATAGGGTAGAACTAGACGCAACTTCTGAAGCGGTAAATGACCAAAACGCAGATGCCACAGGAGAGGAGATACTTGTCCAGCAGGAGAAGATGTGGTTCCGGCAAATGGGGTCTGGTTCAGACGGTAAAGGCCTCCTTGCTCATAGCCATGACCAATCACGTTGCCCGTACGGATGTCCTGAAAAATCAAAGAAGATGGATCAAAAATAGCTCGACAATGGAGATCCTTCGTAATCTGACTAATTGACAACAGATTCATAGAAAAATGCGGTGCATGTAGGACATTCTTGAGCTGCATAGAAGATGTCAATCTAATCTCCCCCTGACCCGTGATAGGGGAGTGCGTGCCATTGGCAATCACTATTGTCCGTCCTGGAGGAATCTGAGTGTATCCTGTAAGTAGACTCTGGTCGCCACATAGATGATGTGTAGCGCCCGAGTCCATGATCCATGGCAATGTATCAGATCTACTACTGTGGAGTGCAAGTGTACTACCTGAAGTACTAGTAGAGGCAGAGGCAGAAGCAGCAGCATCAGTATGACTCTCTGTAGTCGGTGCTGGACTAGATGGTGGGATAATGCCCCTGAGGCGGGCAACTAGATCATCAAATCGTTGATCCAGTGTAGCAGCAGATGGGGGCTCTATCTGCTCAGCGGCTCGTGCGGATGCAGGGAATCCATACTTCGAGTAGCATGTGTCTTCATTATGTCCGACTCGGTGACAATATGAGCATGTTGGCCTAGTGCGGCCACCCCTTCCACGAGGAGTACGTCTACGGCCCTGGTGATGAAAACCGCAGCCTCTGTTGGCCGCCATAGCTGAGGAATTCCGACTCGCAGCTGCTGAAGGCACTGTGATCCTACTCAATCTGTGAAAAGCTTCCTCCATGGGAGGAATAGTCGAGTCCGCCAAAATCTGAGAACGTGCTGCCTCATACTCTGGATCAAGTGCAGCGAGAAACACACCCACCATCGTCGCATTCCTGTATGTCTTCTGCTGTTCTGGCGTGGCGGTAAGAGGCATGAAGCTATAGAGCTTCTCGAGCATCCCTCTCAGTGATGTATAGAGAGAATGTAAAGGACGGCCGTTCTGCTTTATTGTGAATATATCATGTTGTAGTTGCAGGATCTTCGTCTCGTTCTTCGCCTGAGAATATGTCGCTGCCAGGATATCCCACATGTCTTTGGCTGTGGGTTGATGTAGAATGTCATTGGCAATTTCAATAGCCAATGTGCCAGATAGCCACACCTTAGCATATGCATCATCGGCCTCCCATGAGGCATGGACTCCAGTCTTCTGTGCAGGCTCGGGCTCGATAAGAATGTGCTTCTTACCTGTAGACTTCATCATACTCATGAACTGCATTGCCCACAGTTCATAGTTCGTACCATCCATCTTGACAATGGGCGCTGGACCACGAAACACGCCAATAGACGGGATATCTGCCTTGCTTTCTGACATACTGGAGACGGAAGACTGGAGCGAATGACAAGAGATAATCTTTGTCTACAATGACATAGACGGGATTAGTTGCATGTGTAGACCTCAAGCAACTATCCCCATGAATTTGCGCGTGCTACAATCCACACACGCACAGGAATGACAACGATGCACACAGTATGCGCACGCGGTATGTAGCCTTCACGCGCAGGTGCACTGGAGATGGAGCCCCTCACGCGCAGGCGCACTGGAGATGGTGCGCTTGGAGATGATGCGCGCTCGTGGCGTAGGCGCAGATGTGCTACCTCGTGCGCAGGTGCGCCTGTGCGCAGGCGCGCAGGTGCGCATGTGCGCAGTTGCGCAGATGCGCAGGCGATTGACGCGCCGATCGATGTGCTGGAGAAGATGTGCGAAGATCGCAGGCGCGCCGGAGAAGATGTGCTGGAGAAGATCGACGCGCGATGGAGGAGAGGCGGCGGTGTTGGAGGCGCGCCGATCGAGGGAGAGAGAGATAGGGTCGGCGGGTGGGGTGGGTAGGGTTAGGGTTTCGAGAACTCCGGTCTAGGACCGTCGCTCTGATACCATGTTGGGAAAAATGAATGAGATGATCTATTCCATAAGCCCTAGGCTCTCTTATATAGGAGAGTAACCTATGGGTAAATTACATAAAGAGAATAATAGGAAAAATAAAATAACAAAGAGGTACAGTTATTCTATATGCGTCAACAGTTACATTTGACAATTTTACCCTTAAAACCATATCCAACATCCGCATCGCCCTCACCATCCGCCATGTCCTACCTCTGCACCACCCTCGTCGTCTGCTCCGTGCCCAACCTAACTCGTCTGGGCATAGAACCCATAAACTGTGACAAATCCCCATTATGTAGGGTTATGATTGTAATAGCGAAATTACTCAAGTTACAAGTCAGCGGACTAGTCGAGTCGGGGGGGAGGGGGGGGTAGCCGACTCGACTAGGCCTAGTCGGCCGACTTTTACATCAAGGTTTTATTTTTTTTAAGTTTTTTTGTTTTTTTTAAAGCAAACGTATTCTAATATGCTTCATGTTATACTTAAAGTCAATTATTTCTTTTCTTTCATTATGAATGTACAGAAAATGTACAAATCTATGTTAATATATAAGCAAACTTATTCAAATATGCAATAATGTCATATTTAAAGTCGGTTACTTCTTTTGTTTCATTATGAAAGTTTAGAAAATGTACAAATATATGTATACAAATGATTTATATATTTAAATAATTTAAAAATTCAAAACGACTAATGGCTAACTAAATCTGATTTCACCCGACTGACGATTAATCCTTAGTCAGTGACCCCGCCGATCAAGTACCGACTACCGCTTTCTGCAACCGTGGTTATGGGTGTAAAAATCCCATTTAAAAAGGGGTGGTTTCCGGATCGGGGAGTTTTCCGGGTCGGGTGGTGGGTTAGACCCAATTAGCTCGCAGGAAGGGGCTTTGGATCGGGTCTGCTCGAGAACCGTTTATTCGGGGGGGGGGGGAGCGCATTGCTTGGGACAAGGACCCGATTGGCGATGTGGCACAACCTTCCTCGAGTTTGAATCTGAGCCATAGCGTCGAGAGGGCCTATTTTGTGCCCGACTTCATTGGTTTGGGCCCTAAAATAGATTCTCCTATGGAGCCTGATATTGGGTTTGGTCCAAGAGATTGTTTGATCAAAGAAACGCCTCCATCTCGGCTGGTGGATACTGCGGGGAGTAGCTTTGTTGGAGGTGGGGTTGCTAGACAATATATGGCTTGGTGGAGCGGATGATTTACGTGCTTCAAATGCTAGAGCTGGGGGCCGACCTGATGGTGCAATTGGTGGTGGCGGAGCTACGAGTGTCTCAAATATTCCCGGTGCTGTGAGTTTGAAGTGGGTGTCTCGGAGCGAGAAGCAAATGTTGCCGGTGGTGCGAGCTTGTAGATTGAGGCTTGCTTTGGGAGATGGCTCTTGTAAGGCCCAGACGAGTCCACTTCTCTCTTTCTTGCTGAAAGAAAGGAAGCATGATGCTCATTTATGGCTTGAATGAGAGATGGAGGACAAGGAGGTTGGGGGGATCGCACAGTCAGGGGAAGAAGATATCCAGGTTCAAAAGCTGGTTGTGGAAGAAATAGAGGGGGGCCTAGAGCGGTCTGGAGACGTGGCTCTTGGAATTGATATGGTAGACATTCAAATGAGCCACTTATAGAAAGTAGGACTTTTTATCGAAATTCTAGTTCCTACCTATTGCGATAACAAATCAACTACATATATAGCCTCGAATCTAGTTTTGAATGAGCACGCTTAGCATATGGAAGTGGACGGTCAATTTATCAGATGTTGTGTAGAATAGGAGATTAATTGCTCATGTTACAACTGAGCACCAGTTAACAGATATACTACATCGAAGCGCTTCCAAGAAAGCATCTCTCTCTACTTCCATCCAAGTTAGGCATCATCGGCGGATATGATGTAATTCGAGGGGAAGAGGGTGTATAGACACATATATATAATAGTTTCTCTATTTAGTATTTGCTTTTAAAAAACATTTTTTTGTAGAAGGGATTGGGGGATTCAAACCCTGCTCCTTTTGAAGTGGGAGCCACTGCTTCTACCACCGGACCATTAGAGGGGTTCTTTTTTAAAAACCTTTGCCTCATTATCTTTCCTTTTCAAGATTACTTCTGAGTATGCATCTAAGCATTATTGTACCTTCCTTTTGGACGCTAGAGTCTCATTTTATATTAGAGATCATATAGTTGTCTATCTATACAAGAATTGTCTATTACTTTTCCACATTATTGTTTTCAAGAAGGATCATATGCCTTAGGAGCGTTCTTCATACCTCAGAGACAACTAATGCACCCTCTACCAACAATCCATATATATGCAGTCGCTATTCAAAGAAAGTAATTATCATTAGTAAACTTGGTGGAGGTAACTTGGACACTCAAGTTGTCAGGTGCCTTCATAGATGTAATGGGTCCAACCTTATCGCCCTTTACTTCCATTTCCAGGTCATCCATCTTCGATGGAACCACTAATTGATTGATCATGACAAGAATCTTGATTAGTCGAGCTGGAAGAGTTGAACAATTAACCCTAGCTCATGATCAAAAAGGGACCGACCAAGTAGAGTGGGTTGATCGTTCAACCAAAGCAACACCACCACGGCTACAATAGTACGGAAGGTGGTTGATCGACTAAAGAAGTCAATCAATTCCACCCTCAATATGATTGATTAAAGGAGGAAAAATTGATCGATCACAACAGATCCCTATTTAGATTACCAAAATGTATGAAACGTTCATGGGTAACAATGTCCATTCGGTCATTGTATGATTACCGATCAATCACGATGATGATCCACAAACTCTACATGTCCCAAAGAACCCAAGAATGCCCTTTCGATACAAAAGATTTTGGTGTGGAACCTCTACCCATGAGTGATGGTCCTCAAACCATGCTCAATTAACCATCTAGATTTCCTCAACGTGTAGCGAGTATGCTAGAAGCTTCCACCAAAGGCACAATTCCCAATCGAAAGGGCATTGATAACAAGTAAAAGAAGCGATTACATGAACACACAGATTACAAGGTCCGCCCGTAATTGAGTTCTCTAAGCGATGGTGATCATTCTTTACTGTGGAGAGAATGAAGAGAGTCTAGAAAATTACAAATGACATACAACCAAAACCCTAACCCTTGGCTCCGGAACCACGCGGCAAAACCCATATTTTGGACAGCATGCTTCATCCCTAGTTCTTACAGAGGAGATCGAACTACTCTGCAACCCTGATGAATCTCAGAGACATCATATTAAAATGGGATATTTACACCCATAACCATGAGTAATTTCGTAATTACCCCGGAAACCCTCTATAATCACGAATTACACCGAGGACCCCCAATAATGCTCCGTTTTACACCCATAACCTTCCATTAGTTTAGTTCATTAACTCAACCATATGAGTGAGTTAATGATTACTCTAACCAATCCGCTATCTAATGGTTAGGATTAACCAAAAGGAAACAAACAAGCGTGGGGTCGGGCAGAAAGGTTGGAAGCGGTGGGTCGGGCATGGAGGGGCTTGCATGCAGAGCTGGACACAGTGGGTCGGCCTTCCACCGGGGCTCAGGAGGCGCGAGGGGAGGGGGGCGCTTGCCAGCGGAAGGGGAGGAGGAGGTGTCGGTGGAGGGACGACGGGCGGAGGGCTTGTAGGCGGTTAGAGGGGGGTACAGGGCTCTGTGGATCAGGCTTCCGCCCTGGGGGGGGCTTGCAGGCGGTGCTAGAAGCGATGGGTCAGCCTTCGGAGTGAAGGCGGAGCATGCTTGCAGGTGGAGGGGGGTGTAGGTGGGGGGTTGCAGGCGAAAGGGGAGGAGGTGGTCGGGAGGAAGGGAAAGTTGGCGGAGGACGTCGACGAGGGGACAGGGGGTTAACTGGCTAGAGGAGGAGGTCGGAGGGGGTTGGTTGGTTGGAGGAGGAAGGGGAGTAGCCATTTGTACATAATAGGAAATAAAAGGGTATAAAATGTAAAATACATGACTGATACCCTCATAGTTAACGGGAAATGGGATGGAAGTTAACATGAGGGTTGTGGGTGTAAGAGTTAAGTATTATTGGGGGTACTGCATGTAATTCGTGATTATAGAGTGTCTCTGGGATAATTACGAAATTACTCAAGGTTATAGGTGTAAATATCCCTATTAAAATCTATTTATTATCCTCTTAACTTAAACAAATCAATAAAACCACAATTAATTCATTGTTATTAACTTTTATTAACTCTGTGTATAATTAACACTAAAATACTAACCCTAATTTGTGTATTTAATACTAACATTTCCTTATTTTTCTTTATTATTAAAAGTCCCTAAACTATTGAAGCCATCCATTTGCTGAGGAGAACAATGGAGATTTATAGAGCTAAAAGGAAGAATCTCCATATGATCTTTATTGATTTGGAGAAGGCTTATGATTCCGTCCCACGAGAGATACTGTGGAGAGTTTTAGAGAAGAGACAAGTACCTGTCCTATACATAAATCTCATAAAGGATATGTATGATAGGGCTTTATCTTGTGTAAGGACCCCGACGGGGAAGACTGACTATTTTGATATCAACATTGGTTTACATCAAGGTTCAGCTTTGAGTCCATTTCTTTTTACTTTGATTATGGACGAGTTGACAAGTCACATTCAAGATGAGTTACCTTGGTGTATGTTATTTGCTGATGATATTGTGTTGATTGACGAGACTAGAGATGGAGTAAATGAGAAGCTTGAGGTTTGGAGACATGCATTGGAGACTAAAGGTTTCGTATAAGTAGGGCTAAGACGGAATATATGGAATGCACCTTTGATGGAAGCAATGGTGAAGGAATCGAGGTGAAGATTGGTGACGATAACATTTAGAAGAGAGATTCTTTTAGATATCTGGGATCTATTTTACAACATGATGGGGAAATTGATGGAGATGTTACTAATAGAATAAATGCAGGCTGGCTAAAGTGGAGAGGAGCCTCCGCTGTTCTCTGTGATAAGAAAATTCCTTTAAAAATTAAAGGAAAGTTTTACAAAGCAGCCGTGAGACCTGCTATGCTTTATGGTTCTGAATGTTGGCCTGTGAACCATAGACATGTGCAGAGAATGGTTGTAGCAGAAATGAAAATGCTAAGATGGATGTGTGGACATACACGTAAAGATCAGATTCGGAACGATGCAATCCGAAAGAAAGTTGGTGTAGCTCCGATCGAGGATAAGATGCGAGAAAACCGTTTAAGATGGTTTGGTCATTTGCAAAGAAGGTCAACTGATGCACCAGTTAGGAGATGCGAGTGTTGGGATGTTGAGCCGGTCAAGAGAGGGCGAGGACGGCCCAAGAAGTGTTGGAAAGAGACTATACGAAGGGATCTTAGTTTTTTGGATATAAGTTCGAGATTGACCCAAGACAGATCTGAATGGAGGCGAAGAATCCATGTAGCCGACCCTACTTAATTGTGGGAAAAGGCTTTGTTGTTGTTGTTGTTGATTAAAAGTCCCTAAAAATTAGATTGAATATTGTACACATTTGTTTTGGTCTTTAAAAGAAATAAAAAATACAAAAAAATAACAACCCTTAAAAATCAAGTGTTTTTTATCTATAAAAATACTTACCAAAAATATTGCTTTGTACAAATGATCTCCTTTGACTTTTTGTTCAACATGAAACTTGTAGATCTCATCGACATCTACAACTTTCATGTTTTGACTTTTTTTATTCGATCTCCTTCTATTTCTTTCTTAATTTTCTTTTTTGTATAATCTGGGTCACCCACGTGGCCGCTCCTTCTTGCGCCACCCGACCTCTCCTGGCTGTTGGATCCACCTTCACCTGCCTCAATCACAACCGCCCATCTCCCTTCTCCTCTCAGCCATCAGATCTTCCCTAAGATCTCATCCTGACCGCTCACTTCCGCCTCATCTCGAGCCGTTGGATGCGCTAGCATCCAACGCCCCCTCTGCCTCCACGTCAGCCCTCCTCTAGTGACTGTTAAGTGAGTTCAACAGAAGCCATCTCATAATCCCCCAACATCGCTCCATCAGCCCTCTGATCTGATCCCTGATCAGATCTCAGTCATTCACCCCCGCCGTTTCTTTTTTGAAAGATGATATCCCTATTTGAGAATTGCGACGTAACGGAGGTTCTATTTTTAATTTACGCAAATCTCTTTAATCGGTGAAGTCATATTATGGAGATCACGTCAGAAATCTGGTGAACTCCTATTCGCAGATTACGACCAAAATCTTCCAACACAAGTATAAACACCAACACACACAGTTTTCTCTTCAGTCTCTCATCAAAGCAATCGAGAACCGCATTCGTTAGAGTTAGAAAATGAATGGTACGAGCTTCAATCGTGACAGCCTCCCCCCATTCTACGACGGTTCTAGACCCGATTAATCGTTTTTCATAGTTCGAGTCAATTGACATAATTTTGATTCAATTACCAATACGATCGATTTACCTCTTCATGACCTAACGGTCCCCTTGCGCAGCCCTTCGATCCACCTTTCTCGTGCACCCACCATTGCCCTCAGTCATTACTCCGAGCCTTCATTATCACCGTTGCAAACACCACGCTCCCTCTCCTGTAACGGCCTCCTTCACCTATAGAGCCACCCGCTCCGCCACCTTCTCACTTCGTCCACCATTTTCCAGGCTCCCTCCTAGCCATCTTCCCCTCCCTGTGACATAGGGAGGTGGAATTGATACGCGATAATGGATGGAGTTCATGTGTTGACCAACGGTGGTTCTCATTGTGCCACGGCTACCCACGGCACCGTAGAGCTCCGAGGCCCGGCTGACCTCGATGTATGACGACTCGAGCTTCGAATGAAGCTCAGTCCAAGCCTCCGTCTGTCGTCCTTCTCCTCCAATTCTCCAGGTAACTTATTTTATTTTTTGTTTGAGTTTTCTCCCCTTTTATTCGCACTACACCGTCCACTTCACCCCAAGCCGACCACACTATCAGCTCCATCAAACTCCTCCGACCTTCGCGGAGGGTCCCGATCACCTGCTTCCTCCGTCAAAGCCTCCTGCACCTCACCCCTTTTCTCCGCCTTCAAGGCGAAGGAACCCACCTGGGACCTCCAACTTCTTCGCACCTCGGTCCCCCATTTCACCTCCATTTCACTCCCTTCGTGCACACACACGCCTCGGCTACGTGACACTAACCTTTTGCAGGTCAATGCTCGCGTGCCTCTACTCCAATCTAGAGCAGCGACTCCAAGCTCTAGAAACCCTTCATCGACAGCACATCATTGTAGGTGTCACACCTCCATCTCCTCACGAGCTTCATCGTGGAGCTTCCATGAAGCTCCTAGGATCGTCACCAGGCGAGGAGGAGCACATAGGAGGGAACCCATCATCGGAGCTCCAATCGCGTCTCCTCTTCAACGACGGAGAAGAAGCTCCAAGACGTACATGTGCCGTTGGATGGCACCCCTCCGGTGTCCATCCAACAGTGCTCGAGAAGCCACGTAACCCGCATCAAGCCTCTAGGCTCGGGCAGCCCAAACCATGTCACGAAGCACTCGAACCGGCCACATCGCCCGAGCCTCCTGCTTGGGAGCCACCGATCCTCCACCCGAAGCTGCACAGCCAGCGAACCTAGCCCCCACCTACGTGCCTCATACGTGGGGTTGGGTTATTTGCAGGAGGACCCCGCCAGCTTCTCCAATTTGCATCCAGGTCCAAGACCCCAGGGGCGTGGACCACGTGTTGCACCTAGGGAATTTACATGAAGACCCTACCGGATTTCACAATTTGCAGATGTGCCCCTGCACGCAAAGAAAAAATTACAATGGGATCCCTCCAGCTTTTGCAAATAGGTCCATCCAAGGACCTATTTGTAATTATTTATCCATTTATTTTCATGCATTTTATTACAATTATTCCCTTGCATTGTTTTATTCATAACTTGAGCATTTGAACTCTGATTCAGTAGATTTTGGTCTAATTTGTTGCTAATTTCATCATATATCAAATCAAATGGCATACTTAATTTCATGATTTGACACTTAATTGAATTTGATAATTTCTGAGATCCATAGTGTCTCGTGCTCTTTAATCTAAATGCCATTAATTATCCTTATTGCTCAATGTGACTCTGAAATCGACCCTTATTATATTGCTCTTGTATATAATTATTTTTGGGAATATTTCTGCATACCTATCTGTTTGCATACTTCTTTGTTTGCATTTCACATTACATCTCATACTAATTGCATAAATCCAAATAAAAAATGGCATGCATCGTATTATTCTATATTTGCATCACTTTATGTGCATAATATATCCGAATATCGTCATGTATTGTGCATCACCTCTGCATATGAAGACCTAGATTTTAGATTTAATCGCTCAATACTTAAACCATAATTTTCGATGAATAGACTAGGAGGCTCATGTCCCTGTGTTCGACCATGGTACACTTACCAAGTAAAATAAGTGCCACATATTCGAAGTTGTGGTCTTTGCTGAATCAAAATCTGTCTCATGTACTACCATAATACGACATTATTAAAGAGACATTTTTCGCGGTTCATCAAACCCTTGAACACCCAACCCCCATTGTCCTATGCTCACAAAGATAGCAACAAGAGGGCCATTGGCTTCGTCCCCAATTCTAACAAAGAAAATTGACCAACTTTGCAACTGATGAGTTAGGCTTCAAGTCATATTTACAGAACATTTTTTCATATCTTCCTAGAGTATAATGCTACCAAATTTCATCCAAGTCGCATCCCCATTCTCATGGTAGATTGGTCAAATCCCGAGAATGGAGGTTGAAAATGCCATTGATAGGGTTGGGTGTTATTTAGGTTCACCAAAACAACCCACCCAGACCTGTGAAAATGGTTGAAATGGTTGGACTACTTGGATTTTGGGTCGGATTAGACCCAAATCATAATATTTATTTGATTTTTAAGTTGGATGGTAGGTTTAATGTATTCCACACAACCCACCCAACCCAAATAAACCAAACTGAAAGCTTGTGCAACCCATAACTTCATTTGTTTAAGCAAAAAAAAAAGGAAAAACACGTAAAGGTGTACGCCCCAGAAATTTTTATTAAAAAAAGGCGATGTGAGTCTTAGCAGAAAGTTAGCCTTTCTACAAACTTGAGATTAAGGAATATATTTGTTATATGACCTTAGTTTTATATCTGAACACCTACCTATAGATATGTTCTGATTTTTTCCCGCCATAGATGCATTCTAAAGTTTGGTTTTTGCCCAAATCGATCAGTCCAAACCCACAACCCAGATAACTTAATCCGATTTAATTTGATTGGATCATGCGTCGTCACTTTCTTAACCCAAAACTAATGCAACCCAAATTATTTACCCAAGCCCACAAAAACCAATTGAACGCCCACCATATGCCATTCTATCAACAGAGATTGGATGACATGTAAAATAATGGAGGTGCCAAAAGACATGTGAAAAGAAACTAGCAAGCAAAGCATGCAATCTAAATTCATTAAGCACTTAAAAGTAATGACACTCACGGAATAGCCAGCTTCTATCAAGGTTTGCCTGGAATAACAACAGTAAACATGTTAGACATGCCATTCAGATAAATTTGGTATTGGAAATTTAAAGGGAAAACAGAGTAATAAAAACTGAACCTTAGTGGATGAAGAAGAATCCAACTCAACACCTTTCCATCATTAGGTGAAATTCTAGCTATGCAGTCGGTCTGCACAAAGCACTCATTTTAATTTATAAAAAAACCATTCAAACAGAACTGTTTCCAACGTGTGTGAACATTTAATTGAAGAATCAGAGAATAATTATTATAGTGAGAACATAAATTTAGGCAGCGAGTGAAGCCACAAAGGTCATACAAGCTGTCTTTTGATCTATCAGCATTTTTAGTAAGAAGCTGCCTTTCAATGTTATAACGTTCAGAAGTATGAAAATTCTCCAGAATAAAGAAAACTAACCCATACCTGCCATACATTTGCCCAGACTTCGCCTTTTATATACTCCAACTCGTTTAGATAACGAACTTCACTGTCTTCGTATTTGACAGTTAGCTTTTTCGTAACTGCGCCAACAAAAAAACACTAGTGAGGCACGAACCATAAAAAATGAGCAAAATCATCAAAAACATGAAGACCTCTAAAATTTTGAGGGTCCATTATATATAGCGACGAAGTTCCATCGCTGCCAAACAAAACATTCCCATCTGTAGCCAGCCCCCACCCATCCTGCATTTGATGAGTGAAGCGACCTAGCTGCAAAAGTACATTTCATGATCTCAATAACCATGGATTGCAGAGCATAATGCTGAGAATGTTTATGCACATGCTTGTTTTTTAGTTGAGTCCTAATCAAAAGACATGTAATGAAATACTTTATATTAAAATGAGATTTTCGTTGAGATAGTTGTTTTTATTTGTCCTTTATTTATATTTTCTTATTCTTATGCCTCTGTTGGACTTGTTTTGTTTGTGGTTGAAAACTCTCTTTTACTAAGATGAATGACATTTGAACTTTTTCTTTAAAAAAATTTATTCCTATGTCTACTTTATGTAATTTTCTCATATGGCTTTTCTCCGATATAAGAGAGCCCTAGGGTAACAATGGAATGTATCAAATCTTTTTCCCTTTCCACATGGTATCAGAGCCATGGTCCTAAACCGGAGCATGTGCCCTATCCCCCTTCCCCACCAAAACCTTAAGGGGACACGTCCCATTCTTGTCCGCTGAACAGCAGCATCGACAGCCACCTAGTGCCACCGCCACCACCTTGAAGCGACTCTTCCTCTCCTCTCGAATGGTCTCGGTCCTTGTGTGTAACACCCGCATCCAATTAAACTCAAACCCAGCCCGATTAAGGTCTGATTGATCCAATAAAATTATCAATCAATATTAAATAACTCAGATCGATCCATTGATCACGGATCAAAAGTCGTTCAGGTGAAATCGACCAAAAGTTGATCGCACCGTAATGCGTGCCGTGAAAAAAAGCCGTGACGCAAATTGAAAACCACAAAACAAACCGAGATCTCCATGAGATCCGATTTGACGAAATAAGACAAACAGAATCGACCGTTCGTCAATCGGAGATCGTTTGGTATTTTAAATTCATAAAATTTAACCCCAAACCAAAACCGTATCTCGAGAATTTCAAGGATTTAAAACCCGATCAAAAGTATATCAATAATATACTCATTTTGATTGTCGTTCAGAGACGATCAAATCGAGATATTACGTATCAGAAAATGAGATTCAAGGCACGAATACGGTTGACTTTTGAGATTTTCACAAAGTATAAAAAGGACATTAATATACTATAAGATTATGATGTCATTAGGAATGATGTCATTTATTGACATCATTTGTGCCGATGTCATTATAAAAAAATCTTTTGGAGGAAGGTTTCTGGAAGGAACCCTCCCTCTCCTCTCTTTTTCTTTTCTAACGAACTCCACATTTCATCTCCTTATTCCCCATTTTCCCCCAATTCCCTTCTTTCTTCTCAACGAGAATCCCCTTCTCTTCCTCTTATTGTCTTGTAATTGGGACTGCAAATCTGCTGAAGCCCTTGCTCCAGATTTCAATTTGGAGCTATTTGGAGCTCCTACTGCTGCTCCAGGTTCTGCCAAGCAGGAACTGATCCAAAACATCAACTGTAGCATGCAAAAAGATTTCCATTTGGAAATCTAATTAGGTACAACCTCTCCATTCTAATTGTTTCCATGCATGAATAAACTCCTCTCTTTATGGCCTTAAGCATTCTTCATGATGATAGCTACAAATCACCACCTTCGATTGAGATTAACATTGAAATTTATAGTCTCCATATCATAAATATCACCTACAGTGTACTCATGTACACTGAAATGGGTCTTTAGAGCAATCATGTTTCCTAAACATCTAAACGTATGAAAAATTTCAATCAAAATTTAAAGCAAGGTATTGGTTGCAGTTTCTGTAAACACTTCAAGAAGGAGAAATGTAACATCCGGATCCGAATGAACTGAAGCTCCTGTCAAGAAAAGGATGTTGCAAGCAAGTTTGGATCTCCAAAGTGGAGATATTCAAAGGTACATATCTCTCTTCACTTTACTTTCATTAAAGTCAATGTTAGAGTCACTAATTCAGTTTTTTTTATGTTGCTATCCATCAGGTATTTTATCTATTGTTGTATGTTAGATAAAGCCACAAAATCCCTCCAAACTTAGAGGATCAGAGGTACAATCTTTCCCCCTCCTCTTGCTGCCTTCCATGCATGATTCAATCACTTAAATTGCCTCTGAAATTGGATGACAATGTGAAGTTTTACATGGAATTCAACAAAACATTACAACCATTATATATGCTCTTGATTTCTTAAAATTTTGAGGATAAAAATTTGGGTTTAGTATGCAAATTAATATAAGTTCAGGCCATTAATTAGCCACAATTTTTAGTACAGAAAAATAGAAATTTGGGGGAAAATGACATGAATTTTCTTATGGAATCCTGAAAAGGATGAAACAATTCATAAATAAAGAATCTAATATAAGTAACTGAGCCTCCAAAATTCCTAAAAAAAACTCAACCTCAAAACAGGATGACTTACCTTTATAATTGAAAGCAATGACTCCTATTAATCAACTGCATGTTCTTTACATCAAGGACATGTTCAATTACTATTTTCAATGATAAAGAGAGTCCTAAAGTCGATTATAAGATACTTTGATGCACTTGTGGCTAAAGATGCATTATTTTTGGATGAAATCCTAATAAGGATGATGTCAATGCTTATAAACTAAACATATCAAAATACTGTCATATCCCCTAACAGATGTGTTGTAGACAACAGCTCGAGACTGTGACTTGTTCTACATATAACAACCATTAGATCACACCGACCAAGAATTCCAACTGCTAACATGGACATTCATAGAGTGATTGTTATGAACATGCTCGAAGAGATGGTCACGTCCCATTAACCTCCATATGTTTGGTCCAAGGTGGAAAACAATATGTACCTATGAATAATGCAGTATAAATATCACAATTTGGTGGCATGGGTAGATGCTCCTATAAGAACATATGCCTTTAAGGATCTATCCATATAGCTTTTACAGTTGCTTGAGTCGCAATGTGATGAGGTTTCATCCAGGTTTCAAACTAAAATTTGTTATGGGTTTCTTGTCTACAGGACAACCTATATAATATACATATGCACAAATGGTGAAACCCAGAGATTCCTGGCTGAGGAAATCATAATGTATATGTGTAGCATTATAACAACATCCTAGAGTGACCCATGAACTAATCTACTTTGCTATCTACACGAGCAATGTCTACGCGATTCACAGTGATAGGTAATAGCTTCCCGATAACCCCTTTATAGTATATAGCATTGACATTTTCTGAGAATTCATCTTTTAAAATATTATAACTCTTCTCTCAAAGTCAATAAATGATTTCTCAATATCTTTACGAATAAGAAGTCATCAATCAATTGATCATTATGTATAGTCTACTATTCATACAATCTATTATATATATAGGATGTTATGGCAAATGATCAGAAAACACCCCTCTTTTGATGTCTCAACTGGAACTGGTACAATTGAGACATGATTCTTGTTTAGGTACCATATAAAACAAAATGATAAAGACTAACTAGATCCATATCCAAAGCATAGATGGTGATCTTATGATTTAGAAATAATAAGATGTGACCATAAAGACCGATCATCTCCTTAAATTAATCTTTTATGTATACTCTACTATTTATTCATATCACCAAAAATAGGTAGTGACAAAATACCTAGATTTATAAAGTCAACCATTGAAGAGATTGAGAAATGATGTGGTAGTTGAATAAGTGAAATCAATGATGAATCAGTTATAACAATAAGATCGTTGATCAAAAAGACATAGACCTGTACAATCAACCACAGAAAGGATTAAGAAAGGATGAGTGATCAAGTCATTGATGACTGATAATTAAGAGTGCCAGTCATGGTGACCTTTACGCCTGACTATGCAAGGGTGCGGTGACCCTCAGTTGGGCGGGAGATTAGGAAGCCCAGTTAGGGAAGCGACCGCTTAGTGCGCGGGTCTAGGATCCCAGTCTTTTTCTCGGGTTTTTTTCGTGAGCGCTCGCAGTTTTTACGCCTCTCTGGGATCCACAGGTTTTCTTTTAAAGACCAGTTCCGCTGACCCTTGTTCTTTAGGGTACCTAGGCTGGAGGACCCTTGGTTTTAGTTTTTCGAGCTCGTTAGCCCGTACCGGTCGGGCCGGTTTTTCTTTTAGAGCGACTTTTCCGGAAAGTCTCTCTCACCCGTCTTAGTGGCGTAGTTTTGGAGTAGACCTATCCCTCTATTGGACCGCCTTCCAATTAGAGGGCGAGACGGAAGAGCCTTTTGTAGGCTACTTCACCGCTTGAGTTTTGTTTATTTTTCGCCTGCAGACTTGGCGATGCTACATCCGAATCATCCATGTATACATCTGAATCCTCTATGGCTACATCTGAATCAGTTACAGTTGAATTTGGAAAAGTTACATTTGAGATTGGATTGAGTCACAAATGAGTTTGTCTAAAGTTGAGATGATTTACAGTTGAGTTGGTTTCATGGAAGCTTGGTTACTGTTAAGTTGGTTGTACTTACGGGCTCATCTCAAAGTTGATTTCATATTGTTCTGACGATCATTACTAGTTGGAAGTCCTAGTATGGATGGGAAGGATGGCAAGGAGGTATACTGGCGGAGCAGGAAGATAGGCAAAGGGGGAAGCGGCTAGAACTTCTCCTCCATCTTCGCGTAGCGCTATTGAGAAGGCCAGTGTCATACCGCGGATCAAGCGATTAGAAACTCATGTCTGGAGTTGGTTAGCTTGTGCTAGTTACTTTCCCGCCAGTAATTCTTGATGAAGAGAAAAGATCAATTTATGAAAATCATCCTTATTAGATTTCGATCTACTACCACAGCCGTTCGAAATAGCTAGTGGACGTGTTGGGAACTTAGTTAGGATGCATTTTACTCCGCCGCATGCCTACGGAGGCACCCCAACCCTAAGGCTTCTTTACTGCCTTAGAGTCATAGTGTGAGGTCTTATCTAGACCAAGACCACAGACTGTCTACTAAGCTTGCGAAATTCAATATGAAAAGAATCAAAACATCAGACTCATCATCTACACTTACTATGGTCTATCCTCATGACTCACAAACATCAAAATAGACCCGAATCATCTTGACCATGTCAATCATTAAATACTCAAGATATCATGATCAATTCAATCATGATAGCCATTGAATAAATCATTGGAACATGAAATTGATGGGGAAGAATGGAAATCATATACAGTTTTATACTGGAGTCACATCTTAGAATCATGATATGAGGTCACACTCAGATCAAGATCCCAGATTGTCCACCAAATCTGATTGATTGGATAAAAACCAAGAACAAAGACTCAACATCCACATCTCAAGATCCATAAAACATGATTTATAATTAATTAAAAGGTGACAGTTAAATATGGATCTTATAATCTTTGTATAAAAATGATTAATATGGGTAATTAATGTAGGATGAGTAGAATGGGGTTTTACATACCAAACAGCTTGAAAGCATGTTTCATTGCAAGTAGCTTTAAATTTTAATTGTCAAGGCCAAATTACTTGCTTTCTTTTGGAACCACTAAATTTCCTGTTATTTTTAATTAAGTAAGATTTACTCAACATTTGTTGATGTTCTTTTCTCCCTATTCCATGGATTGCAGGCATAATACCTGCACCGTTGTATTGGGAGAGTTGAATGTCAGTTTCTGAAGCAAAACATACCAGGTATGGATGTTATAATTTTGTTCAAGGATATTATAAATGCTTTTATTTCTCTTCTGATAAAATTTGGGATGCATGTACATAATGCAATTTCTGTTGTTACATGTTAACTGCTATGGAATTTATGCAATATAAGTGTGACATGTTATAATTCTGTGACCTGTTAGTTAATGTGAATGTCATTAAAGAAAAATTTCCCTAATTTGCAGTACTCTAATGTGGTCATTAACGAACATGATACTACGACTGTTATGTAAACGGGTTTCCCAGATCCGCGGGAGCGGGCTTCACAGTTTGGTATCAGAGCCGTGGTACCCTGCTACATACATTCGTAGTATTATAGTTCTGATTGCATTAATAATCAGATAGCGACAATCCTCTGACTTGTCGCGAGTCTGAAGGGGAATATAACATTCAAAATCAATGACTACATATGTCACCAATTGCAACTTATTTCCATATTGTATCCCAAGAAGAGAAAAAGCATAATAGAATTATCCGCGAACATCAACTATTGTAATTACGGATATTGATTCTTATACAGAACCATGGCGTCTAGTGCCGACCTTTCTATCTTTTTAATTGATTCTGGAGCGATGAATGAACTTTGACTTTCTAACTTCAATAGGTAGAGGTGTAGATGCCCTTGATCATCCTTGTCACATTATGGGTCATGTGGCTAATTGATCATCATAAGACTAATAGTAAGATAGCTACCAATGTTGATTGGTGGACATAAGACGATAGCAGACTGTCTGCTAATACAGCTCAACAAGTTTGACCTAACTTTTGGTATGGATTGAATGCCAGATCATCATGCCATGAGTAATTATTTCATGAAGACGATTGTTTTCAGGATTCTTGACTTAACCGAGTTTACCTATAAGGGTACACTACATGACTCCAAAATGGAGTATATCTCAGTGTTGAAAGCTCGAGGACTTGTTGATGAGGAATGTGATTCATATCTAGCAATTGTCCGAGAGACATCTGATGGAGAGCCGATGGCTCAAGACATCACGATAGTGTCAGATTACCCTAATGTGATCTTTAATGATTTGTCAGGTTTACCACCTGAAAAAGAGATTGAGTTCAAGATTACATTATTACCATATACACTACCAACCTCGATGGCTCTGTACCGCATGGCACCAACCAATTTGAGAAAGGTAAATGTGCAACTACATGAGCTATTTGACTTAAGTTCGAGAGGCGAGCACTGCATCTTGAGGTGCTCCCATTCTTTTTGTCAAGAAGGATTAACTAATGAGATAATGCTTTAGCTACTAATAACTGAACAAGAAAACGATAAACAATCATTATCCACCGCCACACATTGATGATCTGTTTGATCAGCTACATGGATCTTCGATATTTTCAAAGATTGATTTCCGATCTGGCTACCATTAGCTGAGGATTCAAGAGTTGGATATTTGGAAGACAACATTCAAAAGCATAAGTAGTATGTTAAGCTGAACAAGTGTGAGTTATGGTTATCCAAAACCTCATTCCTTGGACATGTCATTTCTGGAGCAGGTATGTCAGTTGACCCTACGAACATTGAGGAAGTTATGTCTTGGGAATATTCCAAGACAGTCACTCGAATTCGAAGCTTCCCTGGACTAGCGGGTTATTACAGACGCTCCGTTAATAGTTTTTCCTGAGTCATTCTTTTCCCGATACGAGAAGAGAGTCCTTTCATTGGAAATGATTTATGCGAGCAAGCATCAGGACAATGAAGGAAAGATTGACGACTGTGCCTATCTTTGCACTTCCTTCAGGCACCCAGGATTATGCCGTATATACAGATGCTGCAAGAAAAGGTTTAGGAACGGTTCCAAGTCATGTGAGTGTTTATGCATCACAACAATTGAGGCTGCATGAGCGGAATTAACCCATCCATCGCTTGAAGTTGGTGGCGGTTGTCTTCTCTTTAAAAAAACTAGCGTCACTGATGTAAAATAAGGGTTCCGGCGTCGTCGATAAAATAAATCTTTTTGGTGGAAATTTGGTGGAAGAAATAGAGGGGTTGAGAAGAAGAAATTGGAGGGTTGAGAGGAAGAAAAACTCGTCGGAACGAGGGGTTTGGAGAAGAGAACCGCGGAGATCGCGTGGAGGGAGAAGAGAGAAGGAGAGGGGATAAAATGAGATAAACTCAAATATTACTTCATAATTCACTGACTAAAACAATGGCCTACCCTCTCTTTATATAGGAGAGAGGGTTTACAAAAATAGTAAATAAATCAAATTAACAACTAATTTAATCCTAATTGACCTCTAACTACCTTAATTGGACTCTAAATTATTTAATTGACCCGAATTACATTTAAACTCTACGAAATAAACGTTGAGATCACAGGCGATCTCAATTATTTAATTAGACCAATACGACCGCTAAAAATGTAAATAAAATTGATTATTATTTAATTAGATAAATGTGACCCTATAATTTGGGGTCACGCTGCATCAGTCACTCTCTCTATGAGGTGAATTTTGATATCTTCATAAATCGCAAGAGTTTGAAGTACATCTATGGATAGAAAGAGCTAAACATGAGACAACATCTGTTGTTTGAACTACTGAAGGATTTGGATACATGATCTCTTACCATTCTGTAACATCCGGAAACCACCAAACCCGAACTCGTCCGATTTTGGATCCAATGAACCCAAAAACGTTGTTGGTCAATGCCAAACAACCTAAAACGACCAATTGATCATGAATCAAAAGTCGTTCGAACAAAATCGACCGAAAAACGGTCGCATCGTAGCGCGCGCCGTGAAAAAGCCGCGACGTAAATTCGGAAACCGTAAAACAAACCGAGACTGTCATTAGATCCGATTCGACGAAACAAGATCAACGGAATCGACCATTCGTCAATCGGAGGTCATTTGATATTTTTAAACCACAAAATTTAGGCTCAAACAAAAACCGTATCCGAAAATTTCGGATATTGAAAACTCGACCGGAAGTATATCAATATTATACTCATTTTGACCGTCATTTTGAGACGATCAAATCGAGACATTGCGCGTCAATATCTGATACTTGAGGCATGAGTACGGTCATCTTTAAACATGGCAAATAAAGAAGAGTTTTGGCAAAATAAATAAATAATAAATCAAAAATTTAAATCCTGCTACTGTAAGTTGTGTTCGGAGGGAAATATATATACATATATATATAATCCATATATATAATTCCAGCCATGTAAACAGTGCAATTTGTTTTCTAGAAAAGCCACATGGCCTTCCTTCTCTATATACACTTGGCTACTTCTTAATTTCCCTTGGCGACATCCCAAGAGCTTCTCCTCCTTATAAATAACCCCAAACCTTCCCTCTCACATCCCAAATTCCAACGGCACCTCTCCCACAAGTTCTTTCCCAAATTCCCTCTTTCGTTCCTTATATTTCCCCCTTTCCAAAGTCCTCCTCTACGGAGGTTGCTGTCCAGCAACATGGGAAACTCCTGGAGCAGTCCAATAGCTTGGGGATCTTGCATGCAAGCATTCTCTCTAAGCTTTGGAGGAATAGGTACCATTCCTATCTCAACCTCTCTATTTTCTCCCCTCCCCATTTCTAACGTAATTCCAATTCCTCTACTACTGCTCCAGATTCCAGCCCTATCTGCACAAGAGTTTCTCCCATTTTTTGAGAAAATTAAGGTACCTCCTTCCCCACTTTGCTGCCATGCATGCCTATTATCCTTGTTTCTCTGTACATTCCTTCATCATCGTTTGCTGCCATCCATGTGCAATTTCCCCATATCTTTACTGCCATGCATGATGATCCAACCATTTCTGCTGACCATATATGAGATTTGCTATACATTTTGTTGCATAATCAAGAGAGAAATCTGGGATTCTTTTAACTATACTTGAAAGTTCATGACTGGAGTGATAAATTTCTAGAACTACTTCATTAAATAAGCTGGAAATACTGATGCATGTGGCAGCAGCTTCTGCTGTTCCATCCCTATCTAAATCTCCATCGATGCAATGTTGGAGAAACCCCCAATTTCCTGGACAAATCAGGATGTACATTCAAACCTTTCCTTTGTTGCTATTCATGGAATAGCTTCCTATTATTGAACTTATAAATGATAAGGATTTCGTGCAAGCATCAATTTAGGAATTTCTCTCTGTCTGTTCAGATTGAATAGTTGAAAGTTTGATATTGGTGAAAAGAGGGATTTTGTTTACATCTATGGTGACGGTGGTAATACATGCACTCCCAGGAAGTGCAATAAAAAGAACATATCTCACAGTTGATTCTACATTTTTCTTAAGTTTACTTTGTCATATCACTTTCTAAAATCCAAAATATCACTTTCCCCTATCCAATTGACAGATGCTTTCTCATAATAGAAATTTCTAACAAATTGTATAGTAGGTAGAAATATGGAAAGAAACAACGATTATAGATGTTAATACACATCATCAAAACCCTATAATCCAATATAAATTTCAGTATCTGGTTTCTCTTTTGTTTTTATTAAATAAGCATCTCAGATCAGTCCATATTAAAATAAGTTTCTCCAGTAAATTAGGGTTATAAATCTAAAATTTTTGTTGGAAAAAAAATATAAGATATGTAAAAAGGGGTAGTAAAACAAATTTTTATATACTATCAAATAAGAGCAGATGAAGCTCTCTTGCATTACTAATAGACAGAATCTGGAAAAGAATAATTTCTTATATATAAATCAGTAAACCCCCAAATTATGAGAAGGAATATGTCAATTTTTTTTAGAAATTAATCTATTATTAAATTAAGGTTGGAATTTCATACATATGCAATGTGAGTGTTGAGTAACCACTTATATTATCACAGTTCCTGAATTCTAAATACTATTTTGATACGTTTATAAAAGGCAACTTAAATTAAGTTCCAGTATGAATAAATTATGAAACCCAATGTCAGTAGTATATGTTTATTTTATATCTTTGAAATTTTGATAGTATAATGTGGAAGTACCGGATTTTGTTGCCCACTTCTAGCAGCTTTCAAGTATTGAGATGAGACTTGGTTGTCCTAGAATTTGTGTTATGACACTATCTTCATTAAGACCCTCACGTTTTTGAGAGGAAAGTAAACGAAAATAAACTCAGATTAATGCTTGAGTCACATGTTATAAAGGCAACTGTTGTATTCTGGATTTACCAACATATCTTTCAATAAAGATAACTATTAGGGTTAGAGGTAAAATACAAACTTTTGATACACCCAAATTGTGAAAGCCTCATATAATGTTATGGCACAATCCAAGTATGGAAAAGTGTTGTCTTCAAGCTAGGTTGAAGTACATAGAAACGTCGATCACTATTGAGAAGAGTTATTGACGAATATACCGAAGTGGCAATTGAAAATCAAATGCCTTGTTATTTAACATATTCATGATAAATAGATAAAGATTTGAGGTGATTAATATGAAACTTAAGTTCAAATTATTAATCACTATTAATAAGATCGCTAAGCAGATGTCTAGATTAGTAAGGTTAACCACATTGGAGATGAAGAATGGATGAAGAATCAAGTAAGAGATGTTGAATCATTGATAGTAGTTAATAGTGCCGATCATAGAGAGGACATGCTTCATGGACAAGGATATAAATTCAATGAACATGAAAAGAAAGGGACAAATATTGATTAACCATTAATGTTACATCAAGTGTGCATAAATTCTTCCTCATAAATTAATTCATTATCATGATATAATAATTACATATCTTCAAAATAACCAAAGACCTAGATTGTTCAGCCTACCATAAATTAATATCAATAAGATCATTGACCAAGAGATCTAGATTTAGAAGAATAACCACAGGAAAAGTTGAGACAGAAATGAGTAGATAAACAAGGGGTGATCATCGTGAATCATGTAAGGAAGCACGAACTAGTGATGACTTATAATTGATTATGCCGGTCGTGATGACTTTTACATCTGACTGTGCGAGGGCGCGGTGACCCTCAGCTGGGCGGGAGAATAGGAAGCCCAGTTTGGGCAGCGGCCGCCAAGCGCGCGGGTCTAGGATCCCAGTCCCATTTCGGTTTTTACGTGAGCTCACAGTGTTTTTACGCCTCGTTGGGATCCCGACTTTAGACCAATTCCGTTGACCCTGTTTTAGGATACCCAGGCGGGGGATCCTGGTTTTTCAGTTTTACGTACGAGCTCGGTTGCCCGTTACCGGTCGGGCTGTTTTTCTAGAGCGACTTCCCGGGAAGTCCCTCTCACCCGTCTCAGTGGCGTAGTTGGGGAGTAGACCTATCCCTCTATTGGACCGCCCTTCCAATTAGAGGGCGAGACGGAAGAGCCATTTGTAGGCTTCTTCACCGCTTGAGTTTACCCTCGCCAAACAGACTTGGCGATTCTACATTCAAATCATCCATATCTACATCTATATCTACATCATTGAGAATACATCTGAGAGAGTTACAGTGAAGGTTTGGAGGAAATCACAATGGAAGTTGAGTTGATTAGAAGTGACTTTAATATGATTCAAAAACCCTATAAGTTAGTAGACGTGTTGGGAACTTAGTTAGGATGCATTATACAACACCGCATGCCTACGGAGGCACCCCAACCCTAAGGTACTTTTAATACCTTAGAGTCACAGTGTGAGGTTTCACACGAACCAAGACCACAGACTATCCACTAACTTATAAGAAGTAAATAGAATTAAGGATCAAATACATCATCATGATTAGTCCATTATCGAAAACCACGACATAATCTCAGTGACAAGCAATTGGCGTTTACATGTGCCATCAAGTTCCACATCATGATCTTCAATACCCAGAACTATGATCTCTAAAACGTAGAAAATCATTATATGTTTAGGGTCTATCTTCTAAACTTTAAATATATATATATGGAAAAATGGGAAAAGGGGGATGAACAGGTGTACTACATACCAAACAATTGAAACCATTCTCTACGCAGGTAGTGGTAGATTTTTCATCATATATACCTTTCTACTTGCTTGCTTTTGAAAATAATTAACTGCATGTTATTTTATAAGTTTTTAGGAGATACCAGCGATTGCTGACTCCTCTTCTTCCTTGCACGCATGGCAGGCAAGAGGTCTGCTGATTAATAGCTATACATGGGTTCAGGAGATAAATTTTATACCCAACAGGTATGGTTTATTTTGTGCCAGTTTTTGTTCAAGTTATAATATATTATGTTTCCTTCTCTTCAGTCAGATTTTGGGATATACTGTATGTACTGTCAAACTTTGTACATCTAAAATATATGGAAGTTAATGAAACGAAATAAGATTTTGGTGACCATTGTTCTATGTGTTTGTGGTTATAAATGTGGATTTTGAATGTCAGATGAAATTATTTCATTCGCAAATATTTCCCCGTACTTTCAGTTACTTAATGCGATAAAAATGAATGTTGTAATGCAAAATGTGTGATTAACGGGTACCCGGATCCTAGGAGGTTTACACATTCTGGTAAAGGAAACGTGGTGGCATATGCGCTTAGCAGGAAAGCTCATGCACATACGACAAACTAGCTATATACATGAGATATACTCGTAACTTTGACTAATGGACATCCTCGTAAGAGTGCGTCTACATCTACTGTCATACCTCCGCGATTCAGCAGTCTTTGGGATTGCATAATATAAGGATACAGGACATATCCTTGAATTTGAGACAGATGCATGCATGCCATCAAGGACAAACGTGATGATTTTGTGGGGACTAAGTCTATTTTGTGGAAGGTTGGCTGGGTAATTGCGCCCAACAATGAGTAGTTGCGCAGAGATATTCTTGATAAGGCACATAGTTCACGATTGTCTATTCTTCTTGGCAACACAAAGATGTATCGAGATCTAGGTCTACATTCTGGTAGGACGGAACGAAACGAGATGCAGCATGTCATGTTAGCAAGTGCATGATCTATCAGATGGTCAAGGCTGAACATAAGAGACCACCATGGTTATTACAGTCTCTCCCCTTTATCGAATAAAAGTGGAAGAGTACTTCTATGGATTTTGTCACGGGACTAGTAAAGACACTAGGTGATAACGATGCTATTTGGATGTTGTTGACAGATTCCAAGTCTTTCCATTTCATACATATCAACATGACCTACACTCCATCTAGGCTGGCTAGATTACATGTGCAAAAAAAATATTATCAAATTTTATGATATACCACATGGGGTAGTGTCTGATGGAGATTCGAGGTTTATATCTCACTACTGGTACCGACTTATGTCAACACCACAGACAGAGCTGAAGATGAGTTCTGCATACGATACACAATGTGTTATTCAGACACTTGAGGATTTGCTACGTGCATGTACTTTAGAGTAGAAATGATCCTGGAAGGACCACCTATCATTAGTAGAACTACCGCACAACGACAGCCATTATTCCAGTATTGGTATGGCATCATTCGAAGCCCTATACGGGCGGAGATGTCTCGCACCTCTCAGTTGGCGTAAGGTAGGTGAACAGACTTTTTACTCTGTAGATCTTTTAGGGAAGGGACTACGAGAACTGTTGATCGATCTTGTAAGAGGAATGCTTCTGATGACTCAGAGCTGCTAGAAGAGCTATGCAGACCGTCAGAAAAGAAATTTGGAGTTTCATGTAATCCGATCCTCTTCTCTTAATCGATTCAAATTGTAACTTATCAATATTTAACTTAATCCTTCATATTTATGGAAATTCCTGAAAACACAAGAAGGAGATTGAGTGTTTCTACGAGTATCTCCCATGAAGGGAGTACAAAGATTTGGTGCTCATAGCAAGTTGACACCACGATACGTTGGATTATTTGAAATTTTTAGTCGTATGTGTAAGGTGGTCTATCGAGTAACCCTTTCTCCACACCTATCAATTTAAGGAATTCCGAGTACGACCTTCACCACGTCATCAGCTATGAGAACCTTGACGTGGAGTCAAATTTGATTTACAAAGAGAAGGTCAATACAAATACTCGATAGTGTTTTGAAAAAAAAGCTTCACAACAAAGAGATTCTACTAATAAAGGTGCTATGGCACCGACATGATGTCAAAGAGGCAACATGGAAGACAAAAGTGGATATACGGGCACGATACCTACAACTCTTTCAGGTAATTGTCAAAACAAGCCCATTTAATTATATATATTGAAAGAACACAGCTTGTTTTCCCTTTGAGGTTTTTATGTGTTCAAAACTCTTTGAGGTTTTTATGGCCAGATGAGATCCAAACAAGACACAAAGTGACCTTGACCCGAGTCTCGAGGACGAGACTCCCTTTGAGGTTTTTATAATTGTAACATCGGGATCCGAATGAACTGAAGCTCATGTCAAGAAAAGGATGTTGCAAGCAAGTTTGGATCTCCAAAGTGGAGATATTCAAAGGTACATATCTCTCTTCACTTTACTTTCATTAAAGTCAATGTTAGAGTCACTAATTCAGTTTTTTTTATGTTGCTATCCATCAGGTATTTTATCTATTGTTGTATGTTAGATAAAGCCACAAAATCCCTCCAAACTTAGAGGATCAAAGGTACAATCTTTCCCCCTCCTCTTGCTGCCATCCATGCATGATTCAATCACTTAAATTGCCTCTGAAATTGGATGACAATGTGAAGTTTTACATGGAATTCAACAAAACATTACAACCATTATATATGCTCTTGATTTCTTAAAATTTTGAGGATAAAAATTTGTGTTTAGTATGCAAATTAATATAAGTTCAGGCCATTAATTAGCCACAATTTTTAGTACAGAAAAATAGAAATTTGGGGAAAATGACATGTATTTTCTTATGTAATCCTGAAAAGGATGAAACAATTCATAAATAAAGAATCTAATATAAGTAACTGAGCCTCCAAAATTCCTAAAAAAAAACTCAACCTCAAAACAGGATGACTTACCTTTATAATTGAAAGCAATGACTCCTATTAATCAACTGCATGTTCTTTACATCAAGGACATGTTCAATTACTATTTTCAATGATAAAGAGAGTCCTAAAGTCGATTATAAGATACTTTGATGCATTTGTGGATAAAGATGCATTATTTTTGGATGAAATCCTAATAAGGATGATGTCAATGCTTATAAACTAAACAGAATTCATATCAAAATACTGTCATATCCCCTAAAACAGATGTGCTGTAGACAACAGCTCGAGACTGTGACCTGTTCTAAATATAACAACCATTAGATCATACCGACCAAGAATTCCAACTGCTAACATGGACATTCATAGAGTGATTGTTATGAACATGCTCGAAGAGATGATCATGTCCCATTAACCTCCATATGTTTGGTCCAAGGTGGAAAACAATATGTACCTATGAATAATACAGTATAAATATCACAATTTGGTGGCATGGGTAGATGCTCCTATAAGAACATATGCCTTTAAGGATCTATCCATATAGCTTTTACAGTTGCTTGAGTCGCAATGTGATGAGGTTTCATCCAGGTTTCAAACTAAAATTTGTTATGGGTTTCTTGTCTACAGGACAACCTATATAATATACATATGCACAAATGGTGAAACCCAGAGATTCCTGGCTGAGGAAATCATAATGTATATGTGTAGCATTATAACAACATCCTAGAGTGACCCATGAACTAATCTACTTTGCTATCTACACGAGCAATGTCTACGCAATTCACAGTGATAGGTAATAGCTTCCCGATAACCCCTTTATAGTATATAGCATTGACATTTTCTGAGAATTCATCTTTTAAAATATTATAACTCTTCTCTCAAAGTCAATAAATGATTTCTCAAGATCTTTACGAATAAGAAGTCATCAATCAATTGATCATTATGTATAGTCTACTATTCATACAATCTATTATATATATAGGATGTTATGGCAAATGATCAGAAAACACCCCTCTTTTGATGTCTCAACTGGAACTGGTATAATTGAGACATGATTCTTGTTTAGGTACCATATAAAACAAAATGATAAAGACTAACTAGATCCATATCCAAAGCGTAGATGGTGATCTTATGATTTAGAAATAATAAGATGTGACCATAAAGACCGATCATCTCCTTAAATTAATCTTTTAGGTATACTCTACTATTTATTCATATCACCAAAAATAGGTAGTGACAAAATACCTAGATTTATAAAATCAACCATTGAAGAGATTGAGAAATGATGTGGTAGTTGAATAAGTGAAATCAATGATGAATCAGTTATATCAATAAGATCGTTGATCAAAAAGACATAAATCTATACAATCAACCACAGAAAGGATTAAGAAAGGATGAGTGATCAAGTCATTGATGACTGATAATTAAGAGTGCCAGTCATGCTGACCTTTACGCCTGACTGTGCGAGGGTGCGGTGACCCTCAGTTGGGCGGGAGATTAGGAAGCCCAGTTAGGACAGCGACCGCTTAGTGCGCGGGTCTAGGATCCCAGTCTTTTTCTCGGTTTTTTTTTCGCGAGCCCTCGCAGTTTTTACGCCTCTCTGGGATCCACAGGTTTTCTTTTAAAGACCAGTTCCGCTGACCCTTGTTCTTTAGGGTACCTAGGCTGGAGGACCCTTGGTTTTAGTTTTTCAAGCTCGTTAGCCCGTACCAGTCGGGCCGGTTTTTCTTTTAGAGCGACTTTTCCGGAAAGTCTCTCTCACCCGTCTTAATGGCGTAGTTTTGGAGTAGACCTATCCCTCTATTGGACTGCCTTCCAATTAGAGGGCGAGACGGAAGAGCCTTTTGTAGGCTACTTCACCGCTTGAGTTTTGTTTATTTTTCGTCTGCAGACTTGGCGATGCTACATCTGATCATCCATGTATACATCTGAATCCTCTATGGCTACATCTGAATCAGTACAATTGAATTTGGAAAAGTTACATTTGAGATTGGATTGAGTCACAAATGAGTTTGGCTAAAGTTGAGATGAATTACAGTTGAGTTGGTTTCATGGAAGCTTGGTTACTATTAAGTTGGTTGTAGTTGTGCTAGTTACTTTTCCGCCAGTAATTCTTGATGAAGAGAAAAGATCAGTTTATGAAAATCATCCTTATCAGATTTCGATCTACTACCACAGCCGTTCGAAATAGCTAGTGGACGTGTTGGGAACTTAGTTAGGATGCATTTTACTCCGCCGCATGCCTACGGAGGCACCCCAACCCTAAGGCTTCTTTACTGCCTTAGAGTCATAGTGTGAGGTCTTATCTAGACCAAGACCACAGACTATCCACTAAACTTGAGAAATTCAATATGAAAAGAATCAAAACATCAGACTCATCATCTACACTTACTATGGTCTATCCTCATGACTCACAAACATCAAAATAGACCCGAATCATCTTGACCATGTCAATCATTAAATACTCAAGATATCATGATCAATTCAATCATGATAGCCATTGAATAAATCATTGGAACATGAAATTGATGGGGAAGAATGGAAATCATATACAGTTTTATACTGGAGTCACATCTTAGAATCATAATATGAGGTCACACTCAGATCAAGATCCCATATTGTCCACCAAATCTGATTGATTGGATAAAAACCAAGAACAAAGACTCAACATCCACATCTCAAGATCCATAAAACATGATTTATAATTAATTAAAAGGTGACAGTTAAATATGGATCTTATAATCTTTGTATAAAAATGATTAATATGGGTAATTAATGTAGGATGAGTAGAATGGGGTTTTACATACCAAACAGCTTGAAAGCCTGTTTTATTGCAAGTAGCTTTAAATTTTAATTGTCAAGGCCAAATTACTTGCTTTCTTTTGGAACCACTAAATTTCCTGTTATTTTTAATTAATTAAGATTTACTCAACATTTGTTGATGTTCTTTTCTCCCTATTCCATGGATTGCAGGCATAATACCTGCACCGTTGTATTGGGAGAGTTGAATGTCAGTTTCTGAAGCAAAACATACCAGGTATGGATGTTATAATTTTGTTCAAGGATATTATAAATGCTTTTATTTCTCTTCTGATAAAATTGGGATGCATGTACATAATGCAATTTCTGTTGTTACATGTTAACTGCTATGGAATTTATGCAATATAAGTGTGACATGTTATAATTCTATGACCTGTTAGTTAATGTGAATGTCATTAAAGAAAAATTTTCCTAATTTGCAGTACTCTAATGTGGTCATTAACGAACATGATACTACGACTGTTATGTAAACAGGTTTCCCAGATCCTCGGGAGCGGGCCTCAAAAGAAAGCAGGATTGTGAGGAGAAAATACCTCTCTTGTGATAATATATGTGTAAATCTAGCATAGAATTCAGTTTATAAATTAACCAGACAGTCTTTGTGTTTATACTTATGTAAATTAGCACATATAATTAGTTCAAGGTAGCAGCTAAAAATTGGCATGTGTAAATTAGTATATAATTTAGTTCATAAATTAACAAGTCAGTGGCTGGTTGGGCATGTGCAAGATTAGAATATATTAAATTACAAATTAACAAGCAAGCAGTTGGGATTGGCTTGGGTTGGGATTTGATATGAGATTTTAGCAAAATTAAATGCTCTTAACCAAGAAGAAGGTGGAAAATGGTGGTTAGAATATTATATTTAGTGTCACCGTCTCCATATTTGGGCACTAGAAGGTATAAAAAATTAACTATCGATATAATCAAAGTGCTTGAACTGTATATAACCTTGAAGGGTTTCTTGAGTAGAAAGTGTCAAACTTGAAGACCAACTAATTTGACTAACTCGTGCAATGACAAATTAGGGGTCCAAGGATCATCGAGTGATAGTAAAGACTCAAGAGAAGCGTAGGCATGTAAGCAATATCAAACTACTCAAGAATCATGTAAGAATGTTTACCTCCTTATACCACTGCTGGGTTGCAATCATGGGAAGATGATCCTTCCAAATACACTGTAATGATAAGAAAATCCTAACGCCTAAACTCAATTTAAGGGAAAAGGGTCATGTTCTCGAATTCATAAGGGATCAAAAGATCTATGAACGGTATTCTATATATATATAGTTGGTATGGGGTTTAAGTCCTGTACTGATCATTTTCTTCCAGAAAAGGTGTTCTTCTCTTCATATAATTATCTTGAAGTGAACCAATTTCATATGGAAAGTGCCTCATTATTTTTTTCATGATTGTAGTAATCCTCAATATTTTTTTCTAAAAGTCGAACTAACACCTCAAATTGTTGGACTGCTGCATACATCAAGAGAAGTCTACAGGCGTGAGATTCTCAAGATTTATTATACATATATCATTAAAGAAAGGTTGTAACAGAACACCTAGACGTGTAAAAGTCAACCCTAGAAAGGACTAAGAATGAAGTGAATAATCAAATGATAAGTTGGGACAAAGTATCTACAATCAGAAAGGTTAAGCACAGAAGGAATTGAGAAAGAATTGAGAAATCAAGAAAGTAAGAATGATGGTGAATTAGTGATGTTAAATATTTATTAGTGATGGTTAGGGTGAACCTTACACCTGACTGTGCGAGAGCGCGGAGTCTCTCAACTAGGTGGAAGATAGGAAGCTCAGTTAGGGCAGCGGCCGCCAACTACGTGGGTCTAGGATTCCAGTCCTATTCATGGTTTTTACGCGAGCTCGCAGTGTTTTTACGCCTCGTTAGGATCCCGACTTTTGACCAGTTCCGTTGACCCTTTGTTTTAGGATACCCATGCAGGAGATCCTCAGTTTTAGTTTTTCGTACGAGCTTGTCTGCCTGTACCGATCAGGCCCGTCTAGAATGACTTTTCCAGAAAGTCTCACTCGTCTTAGTGGCATAGTTTTGGAGTAGACATATCCCTCTATTGGACTGCACTTCCAATAAGAGGGCGAGACGGAAGAGTCTCCTTAGGAGGCTACCTCACCGCTTGAGTTTTAGTTACTTATCCGCCAATAGGCTTGGTGATGCTACATCTGAATCCTTAAGGCTACATTTAAATCATCTAAGGTTACATCTGAAACGACTGCAGTTGAGGATTAGAGGAGTTACAATTGAGGTTGAATGGGTTATGTTGACGCATAATATAGATTAACTGTACCTGTTCGTTATTTTATTTTTTATGTTGTTCTCCCTATGTAATTTACCCATAGGCTACTCTCCTATATAAGAGAGCCTAGGGCTTATGGAATAGATTGATCATTGGTTTTTCCCAACATGGTATCAGAGCGACGGTCCTAGACCGGAGTTCTCGAAACCCTAACCCTAACCCACCCCACCCGCCGGCCTCTCTTCTCTCTCTCTCTACTCGCGCCGCCCACCTCAGCCGATCGGCGGTCTCCTTCTCCGATCTGCGGTGCTCCTGCGCACCTCGCGCATCGCGCGCGTCTTGCGCCTCGCGCATCGCGCCTCTCGCGCCTAGCGCGCCTCGCGCGCCTCTGCGCGCCTCTCGCGCATCTCCTCTGCGCTCTTGTGCACACTCCTACGTGCACTGCTGCGCGCTCTCTTCAGCGCATCTGCGCCTCGCGCCTCTGCGCGTTGTGCGACAGCGTGCGCCAGTGCACGCGATAGGCACTACATCACCTACGCCAGTGCACGCCTGCCCCTACGCCTGCCTGATCTTCTGTGCCTCGCCAGTACATCACCTGCGCCTGGACAGGTTCTAGTGCACACCTGTGCACCTCTAGTTGCGTTCGCGCGTGCTCCTTGCACGTGCCTACGTGCCCTAAGCCCCAAACCCTAGGGCACACACACATCTTGATCTACATGGGGTTAGTTGCTTGACGTCTACACACGCAACTAATCCCGTCTATGTCATTGTAGACAAAGATTATCTTCTCTCAGTCGCTCCAGTCTTCCGTCTCCAGTATGTCAGAAAGCAAGGCAGATATCCCGTCTATTGGCGCATTTCGTGGTCCAGCGCCCATTGTCAAGATGGATGGTACGAACTATGAACTATGGGCAATGCAGTTCATGAGTATGATGAAGTCTACAGGGAAGAAGCATATTCTTACCGAACCTGAGCCTGCAGAGAAGACTGGAGTCCATGCCTCATGGGAGGCAGATGATGCATATGCCAAGGTCTGGCTATCTGGTACATTGGCTATTGAAATTGCCAATGACATTCTACATCAACCCACAGCCAAAGACATGTGGGATATCCTGGCGGCGACATATTCTCAGGCAAAGAACGAAACGAAGATCCTGCAACTGCGACATGATATATTCACAATAAAGCAGAATGGCCGCCCTTTACATTCTCTCTACACATCACTGAGAGGGATGTTCGAGAAGCTCTATAGCTTCATGCCTCTTACCGCTACGCCAGAACAGCAGAAGACATACAGGAATGCGACGATGGTGGGTGTGTTTCTTGCTGCACTCGATCCAGAGTATGAGGCAGCACGGTTTCAGATTTTGGCTGACTCGACTATTCCTCCCATGGAGGAAGCCTTTCACAGATTGAGTAGGATCACAGTGCCTTCAGCAGCTGCCAGTCAGAATTCCTCAGCTATGGCGGCAAGCAGAGGCCGTGGATTTCATCAACAGGGACGGGGACGTGGACCTCGTGGAAGAGGTGGCCGTACTAGGCCCACATGCACATATTGTCACCGAGTCGGCCATAACGAAGACACATGCTATTCGAAGCATGGATTCCCTGCATCTGCACAAGCCGCTGAGCAGATAGAGCCCCCATCTGCTGCTACCTTGGATCAACGATTTGATGATCTAGTTGCCCGCCTCAGGGGCATCATTCCACCATCTAGTCCAGCACCGACTACAGAGAGTCATACTGATGCTGCTGCTTCTGCCCCTGCCTCTACTAGTACTTCAGGTAGTACACTTGCACTCCACAGTAGTAGATCTGATACATTGCCATGGATCATGGACTCGGGCGCCACACATCATCTATGTGGCGACCAGAGTCTCCTTTCAGGATATACTCAGATCCCTCCGGGTCGGACAGTAGTGATTGCCAATGGCACGCATTCCCCTATCACGGGTCAGGGGGAGATTAGATTGACATCTTCTATGCAGCTTAAGAATGTCCTACATGCACCGCATTTTTCTATGAATCTGTTGTCAATTAGTCAGATTACGAAGGATCTTCATTGTCGAGCTATTTTTGATCCATTGTCTTTGATTTTTCAGGACATCCGTACAGGCAACGTGATTGGTCATGGCTATGAGCAAGGAGGCCTTTACCGTCTGAACCAGACCCCATTTGCCGGCACCACATCTTCTCCTGCTGGACAAGTATCTCCTCTCCTGTGGCATCTGCGTTTTGGTCAATTTACCGCTTCAGAAGTTGTGTCGTGTTCTACCCTATGGTTTCTCTCATACACCTATCCAGTGTGAGGCATGTCAGTTGGGAAAGCATCACAGGTCGTCCTTTCCTAGTCGTCCAGGTCGGAGTAGTAACTCCAAATTTTAGTTGTTTCATATAGATGTCTGGGGTCCGAGTCGTGTTCCTGATCATCAGGGACACAGGTTTTATATTGTATTTGTGGATGATTTCTCGAGAGTGTCATGGGTGTTTCTTATGAAAAATAAATTTGAAGCAGGAAATATTATTATCCATTTTCTAAATGAAATTCAGAATGTTTTCTCCACATCTGTCAAATTTGTAAGAAGTGATAATGCTTTAGAGTTATGCACCCATACTTTGGCCAATTACTACTCCTCAAAAGGGATTATTCACCAAACCTCTTGCGCGCATACATCCCAACAGAATGGGATTGCTGAAAGAAAACACCGTCACCTCCTTGATGTCACAAGATCCCTTCTTATACAGAGTAATGCTCCATACTCCTACTGGGGTGATGCAGTTCTTACTGCATGTTACCTAATCAACAGTATGCCCTCATCGGTCTTGAATGAACAGATTCCGTTTTCACTCATTTTTCCAGACAAGGATTTGTTCGCTCTTACTCCTCGTGTGTTTGGGTCAGTCGCATTCGTCCATCAGTTGTCGCCCGGTACTGACAAGCTCTCTCCTAGGGCTGTCAAGTGTGTCTTTGTGGGGTTACTCCAGAACTCAAAAGGGGTACAAGTGTTTTGATCCTGTGCGTCGGCGGTATATGATCAGTGCAGATGTTACATTTTTTGAATCTGTTATGTACTTTTCAGCATCTGGAGACATCCAGCTACCACCTATATCTCCTGATGCCATATTAATGGCGCCACCACCACCATTGCCACAAACAACACCACAGCCACCAACACCGCCACCACCACCGCCACCGCTGGTATCTCCACTACCACTCCATTACACACGCAGGCCTCCTCCAGCTCATGGTTCTGACCCGTCAACTAGCTCGCCTATGGTATGTAATGAAAATATTACTGTTGATGGATCTGACGACATTTCTCAATTCTCAGCAGGATGTATTACAGGAACATGGTGAGCATACAGATGATGTGGATGTTCCAATTGCTCTACGCAAGCCGAAGAGAAGCTGTGCCAAATATCCACTATCAGCAGCCGTGTCTTTTGAGAGGCTATCTGGAGACTTCAGGACATTTGCATTGGCACTTTCAGCTACAGACATTCCACGGAATCATCATGATGCATTGCAGGATGCTACATGGCGGCTAGCAATGGAAGAAGAAATGGCGGCACTACAATCCAGAGGAACCTGGAGTTTGGTTCCTTTACCTCCAGATATCAGTCCGGTCAGTTGCAAATGGGTGTTCACAGTGAAGCACAATGCAGATGGTTCCATTGACAGGTACAAGGCACGCCTGGTTGCACGTGGCTTCACACAGACATATGGGGTAGATTACCTTGACACATTTTCCCCTGTGGCGCGTCATTCCACTCTACGGATCCTGTTATCAGTTGCAGTTGCTAGAGATTGGCCACTTTATCAACTGGACGTGAAGAATGCATTTCTGTATGGCGACTTGCAGGAGGAAGTCTATATGCAACAGCCACCTGGTTTTGTTGTTGAGGGGGAGTGTTCCAAGGTATGCAGATTACATAAGGCCATCTATGGCCTTAAGCAGAGCCCCAGTGCATGGTTTCAAAAGCTGTCAGATCTCTTTGAGAAACAAGGATATAAACGCTCCAATGCTGATCACTCCTTGTTTGTACAGAAGACGGCTAGAGGTATCATCGTAATCATGGTTTATGTTGATGATATCTTGATTACAGGTGATGATGAGCAGGGCATTAAACAGGCAAAAGAAAAGCTGGGGACCGAGTTTGTCACCAAGGACTTGGGAGTTCTTCGATATTTTCTGGGGCTGGAGTTTGCTAGAAATCCATATGGATTAGTAATGTCACAGAGGAAGTATGTTACCAGATCTATTGACTGAGACAGGTATGCTAGGGTGTCGACCTGCTACGACACCAATGGATCCTAGCATGAAGCTCTATGATGATAACACAGAAGAGGTGGACAAGATAAGGTACAGGGAACTGGTAGGCAAACTATTGTATGTCACGATCACTAGACCTGATATATCATTTGCAGTGAGAGTGAGCCAGTTCATGGAGCAACCACGTCAGGCCCATATGGATGCAATACACATGATTCTGAGATATTTAAAATCATCTCCAGGTGCAGGCTTGCTATTTAAGAAAGGAAAAGAAATCTCTATCACGGCATGTGTTGATGCAGATTATGCAGGATGCCCCAAGGACAGGAAGTCTACATCAGGATTTGCAGTCTATGTTGGGGACGCTCTTGTTTCGTGGAGAAGCAAGAAACAGACAGTGGTAGCTAGATCCAGTGCTGAATCCGAATACAAGGCTATGGCCCAGGCTAGCACAGAAATGAATGTGGGTGAGATCTTTACTTGCAGATCTATGTATTGATATACCTCTTCCTATGAAGTTGGAGTGTGACAATCAGGCCGCCTTGTTCATTGCAAATAACCCAGCCTTTCATGAGAGGACCAAGCACATTGAGGTCGACTGTCACTACATACGTGACATGGTTCAGAAGGGGTTCATTGCTACATCTCACGTCACATCAGAGAATCAGACTGCTGATATTTTCACCAAGGCATTACTTCGAGGCCCATTCCAGAAGTGTGCGTCCAAGCTGAGCATGATTGATATCTATGCTCCATCTTGAGGGGGAGTGTTGACGCATAATATAGATTAAATGTACCTGTTCGTTATTTTATTTTTTCTGTTGTTCTCCCTATGTAATTTACCCATAGGCTACTCTCCTATATAAGAGAGCCTAGGGCTTATGGAATAGTTTGATCATTGGTTTTTCCCAACAGGTTATAATGAAATGTGACTAGAGTTGAGATCAATTAGAGTTGACTATAGTTAAAATGGATGCGAAATCATTCATTACCGTCAACTATCAATCATCAATCATATACAATCAATCAGATCATAGAGTTACTACTCCGAGTGTTAGGATAAGTTAGTGGGCATGTTGGGAACTTAGTTAGGTTGCATTATACTCCACCACATGCTTACGGAGGCACCCCAACCCAAAGGCAGTCTTCATGCCTTAGAATCATAGTATGAGGTCACACATAGACCAAGACCACAGACTATCCACTAGACTTGAGGAGTTAGATAGAATTGAGACTTTGATCAGAATCTCATCTTTTCCATCATCAAGAAATCAAGAGTCATATCAATCATCATCTCGTTATCAAAATTCATATTTTTAATCTCTAATTAACAAGAAAATAATAATATACATATGGGTCATCAACTACTATATGAAATTGTTGTATATGGAAAATATAGGGATAATGGGTGAACAAGGGAAAATACATACAGAACTTTTGGAAAACCATTCTCTATGCAGGTAGTTGTTAAAGTTGAATATCATGCCTTCTACTTGCCTTCTTTTGTATACATTAAATTCTTCTTATTATTTTTTTATATAATTGTTGTACCGATAATTATGACATCCTTTTTCCCTTACATGCGCGGCAGCATGCATCTCAATAGCTGGTTGATGATTCCTGACATTCGTTACTATACCAGACGGTACAGTTACAGTTGTTACAGTTTTGTTCAGTTCATGATGTAAATACTTTTATTTCTCTACTGTAAATTTTTGGGATACATGTATACATTTGTCAACTTCTTTATTACATGTTGTATATATATGAAAATTAATGAAATGCAATTTGGTGGTACATCTTGTTGTTGGTTCTGGTTGAAATTAATTGTGAATGTCATTGCAAAAAACGCGAAAAATTTCCCCTCAAATTCATGAAGCTAATGCAATCACTTGTGTATGTAATACCGTGAATGCCGCGTAAACGGGTAGCCGGATCCGAGGGTGTCACATTGTTACATCCTAGAGGCCCTCGTCAACGTCTGTTGAGGTCAGAAAATCGTTCTCAAAAGCGATTTGATTCACTGTTCAATCTGATTTTAGGCTTTTAGGGTGTTGTTTGATCATCTAAAACTACATTACTTACCCAAAGAAGCCTATAACGAATGGAAGAGGTTGTTGCATGAGTCTACATCTACAATCTTCACGTATTCATGTGTAGACGTGTTTATTCTTGTCTACATCCCTAGTCTTCGTAGCAGTCATCATCATATCAAACAACATGATCGACTCCAAAGTCAACGTCCCATCCTTAGGTGCCTTCAAAGGTCCATCACACATTGTCAAGATGAACGGGACTAATTATGAATTATGAGTTATGCAATTCATGAGCCTAATGCAGTGCAACAGCAAGAAGTACATTCTCAAACAGTACGAGTCAATCGACAAGACTAGGGTTAATGCCTTGTGGGAAGTAGATGATGTATATGTGTGTGCCTGGTTGTATGGGATGGTGTCCTTGGAGATAGCCAATGATACTCTAAGTTAGCCTACAGCGAAGGCGATGTGATGCAGCATGATACCACCTTTTAGTCGACATTTTTTATTTTAAATTTTATTTACTTATGTAAAAGGCTCATTATACAATGCCTTATCATCTTTTATTTTCTGCTTGCTTTCTTTTTCTATTTTCAGAAAGTTTGTTGCTATTTGGGGGGAGTTTGGCCTCTATAAAGGCACCCCAATAGTTAGGGTTGGAATTAAGTTTGAATGACTAATTATTTCCCACCTCTAATTCTCCCTCCCTCCCCCCCCCGTTCATTCTCGACACCCCGCCCCCTTCTTTTCTCCCGTGCCCTAACTCCCCCCCCCCCTACCGCCACCGCCCTCCCCTCTCCTCCCTCTCCCTCTCGCCGCCTTCCCCCGGGCCCCCCTCCTCTTCCCGCTACTCACCAGTCCCTCCTGCGCCTTCCCTCCCCGGATCCAACTCGCCTCCTTCGCCTCCCACCCCATTCCCGCACCTACACGCGCACAGCGCCCCTCTCTCCTCTTCCTCCCCCTCGCCCGTTTCCCCCTGCCTCCGTGTGTTGCCTTCCCTCCCCAACCCCAAACTCCCCCGCGCCCTGCCAATACCGCCCCTCTCCCCGTGCGCCAACCCCACGATATCGCCTCACCGCGCCGCCACCCCCGCCGCCACGCCCCCCCCCCCCTTCAGCAGTCCCGCCACCACCATCCACTGTTCAATCGCCGCCAGCCGCAGCCTACTCGCTAGGCCTCCGCCTCCCTGGACCACGGACCTCCTGTGCTGCCGAAGTCGCCCCCAGCCGCTGCTCCCTTCAAGGACCAGATCTGAAACGTGCCAAACTTCCCCTTGCGGGTGTGGTATGAGCGTTTTTCTCTGCATATTATTCCACCATATGAACTTAGCGTTGTGGCATGTTATGTTGCTGTTCGGTTTGGTGATTTATTGAGGTTCTAAACTGTAACATCGCTATTTATTTCCATTAGTCATTAACTATTTGATTTGCCCTGAAATTGTGGAGAAACCGGTGCTAGAACTCGAGTATTTTGTTGTCTATTGTTGCTGATTTTCTTCGTATCGCACGTCATCTTAGTTGTTTTCGTCATTTAGTCCACTAATTTTCAAGTTTTAGGGCTGCCATTAAGTCACCCCTTAATTAGGTTGCATCACGATGTGGGACATCATCGTCGCTACTTACTCACAGGCGAAGAATGAGTCAAAGATAATGTAACTTTAGCACGATATCTTTACATCTAAGCAGAACGGACGTCATCTTCATACCCTTTACACTTCTCTCAGGGACATGTTTGAGAAGCTTCATAGTTTCATTCCCTTGACTGCTTCGCCAGAACAACTCAAGGCTTACAGAGATTCGGTGATGACCAGAGTCTTTCTAGCATCTCTTGATCCTGAATATGATGTAGCTCGATCACAGATCCTTACTGATGCCACTATACCTCCAATGGAGGAGACATACCGTATATTAAGTAGGTTCCCTATAGCATCCGGTGGCGCTACTCCGCAGTCACTGACCTCCTCAGTTATGGTTGTATCTCGTGGTAGAGGGAGTTCTACACAATATTGAGGGTGTGGTACTCGTGGTAGGGGAGGGGGTAGTCGACCTCGTTAGCCGTGCACTTACTACCACAGGTCGGGTCATTCTGAAGATGCATGCTACTCTAAGCATGTCTTTCCTGCTTCAGCTCATATTGCAGAGCAGACTCAGCAGGTTGGTGTTCCTCCTCCCGTATCTGATCAGAGGTTCGATAATCAGCACGACTGAGAGAGATTATGCATGCACCTAGGTCTTTTACTGCTCCTTCAGGATCTTCAGAGGTAGTTACATCAGCAACTGCTACAACATTAGGTACCGCATATGCTTTTACTAGCTGTTACAAAGCAGATTTGTCAGAATGGATTATGGACTCAGGAGCTTCACACCATCTCCATGGTGATAGAGGATAATTTAGTGCATACAGATCGATTCAGCCATGCATATCTGTAGTCATAGCAAATGCGACCCACTCCTCCATTACTGGATGTGGGGAGATACAGTTGACTTCGTCAATGCATCTACAGAATGTTCTTTATGCTCCTGATTTTTTTAAGAATTTATTGTCTATTAGTCAAATCACCAAAGATTACATTGACGTGACATATTTGATCCATCTTCTCTTGTGTTTCAGGACATTTGCATGGTGATTGGATCTAGCCACGAGCAAGGAGGTCTCTATAGACTGGTCTAGTCCCCATATGATGGTGCTTCGACCATTCGTACTGGATCAGCCTCTCTTAATGTGTGGCACCTCCAATTTGGTCACCTTCCTCTGCAGATTTTCGTGCCACGTGCTTCCTCAGATTTCTCCTTGCTCTACTCTCCAGTGCGAGGCTTGCCAACTTGGGAAGCATCATCGGTCTACTTTTCAGAGTCGTCAAGGTCGTAGTAGTTATAGTATTGTTAAGTTGACCCATCTTGATGTTAGGGGTCCGAGTCGTGTCCTAGACCATCAGGGACGCATATTTTATCTTATTGTTGTTGACGATTTTCCAGATTATCTTGGTTATTTCTACTTAAAAATAAATCTAATGTTGGTCATGTTATTCAATCTTTTATTAATGAAATAAAGAATGTTTTTTTTTCAAATGTCAAGTATATTCATTCTGACAATGCATTAGAATAATGTAATTTACAACTTCCATAGTTTTTCAGAATCCGTGATATTGTTCATCAGACTTCATGTGCGTATACATCCCAACAAAATGGGATAGTTGAACGCAAACATCGTAACCTTTTGTATGTCACCAGAACCTTCTTAACTCAGAGTCGTGCTCCTCAATCCTATTAGGGAGATGCCTATCTAACTGCTTGCTATCTGGTGAATCGCATGCCCTCATCTGTATTGGGAGAGAAGATTCCGTTCTTGATTATGTTTCCCGAGAAGGATCTTTTCTCCCTCACTCCTCGTGTGTTTGGGTCAGTTGCCTTTGTTCATCATACGTCTCATGACCATGACAAGTTCTCTCCTAGAGTTGTCAAGTGTGTCTTTGTGGGTTATTGCAGGACTCAAAAGAGATACCGATGTTTTGATCATGTTCAACGAAATTATTATATTAGTGTGGATGTCACTTTCTATGAGTCTATTGTGTTTTTCTCTCCTACAGGTGATAGGTTGATTCTTTCGTAGTCTGGAGAAGAGGTATGCATGCCTCTATCTCCAATTTCGACTACCACACCTATGACTCCTACACCTCTCACTCCTTCATCACCATCCTTACCACCACCTCCTACACCACCACCACCAGCCTCCATCTTTTACTCACAGGTTTACACGTGCCAACCTCGTGCACATGCGCCTCCTCCATCATCGAGCACACCCTAGATATGTTCTAAGCAATTGGTTTCTACTGATGGCACTGATGATTTGCATTTATAGAAGGATGAGCAAGCAGCTATATATGTTCATGTCTAGGTCACTGAGGAGGCTGAGGACTTTGATGTGCCCATTGCTTTATGGAAGCAGAGGCATACATGTGCTACGTCCCCCCTTGCTTTCCATGTTTCTCTTGCATGTATCGGAGAAGAGTTTCAGAGGTTTGTTGTTGGACTATCTGTTGTGGATATACCACAGACATATCAGGAGGCATTGTAGACTAGTCAGTGATGTCTTGCTATGAAGAAAGAGATGGCTATGTTACAATCTCGTGGCAAGTAGAGTATTGTTCCTGCTCCACCTTGAGTATCTATTGTGGAGAGTAAGCGGGTGTTTACGATGAAACATTGTGCAGATGGTAATGTGGATAGATACAAGGCCAGAGTTGTTACTCGTGGGTTCACCCAGACATATGGGGTAGACTATCATGATACGCATTCCCAAGTCGCTCGGCATTCTACATTGAGGATTCTTATTTCTATCTATGTGATATGTGATTTGCCTCTCTTTCAGTTAGATGTCAAGAATGCCTTTTTGTATGGTGACTTGCAGGATGAAATCTACATGAAGCAGCCACCAGGTTTTGTTACTGAGGGAGAGTCTCATATGGTTTGTAGACTTCACAAGACTATTTATGGCCTTAAGCAGAGTCCGAGAGCTTGGTTCCAGAAGCTCTAAGAGTTTGATTGAGCAACAGAGATTTGTCAGATCGATCGCAAATCACTTTCTTTCCATTCAGAGATCCCAAAGAGGTATTTGCTATTTTGATTTATGTGAATGGCATCATTGTTACAGGGGATGATAAGCATGATATTCATGCAGCTAAGGATTTCCTTGGACAGCAGTTTGTGACCAAGGATCTTGGAAATCTTCGTTATTTTGTTGGCCTCAAATTTGTGAGGAACCAACGCGGTATGGTGACTGATGACGCAAAGGAAGTATGTTACTGATCTCCTAACTGAGACGAGCATGACAGGATATAGGCATGCTAATACTCCGATGAATCCTAATGTTAAACTCTATGATGATAACACTGAGGATGTTGATAAGAGATGATATAGAGAGCTTGTATGGAAGCTTTTATGTATCACCATTATCAGACCTGATATATCACTCGCAGTGAGCAGAGTTAGTCAGTATATGGAGCAGCCCATGCAGGTATATATGGATGCGGTATTAATGATTTTGAGATATTTGAAGATTTCTTCAGGTGCAGGACTCTTGTTCAGTAGAGATACATCCGTTACAGTTACAGCATGGGATGATGCAGATTACGCATAATGCCCCAAAGATACGAAGTCTACCTCACGCTTTGCTGTTTTTGTAGGAAGCTCGTTTGTTTCATGGAAAAGTAAGAAACAGACGGTTGTTGCTAGATCTAGTGTCGAATCAGAATATACTGAGCCATGGCACAAGGTAGCACAGAGATGGTGTGGGTCAGATCTTATCCTGACTAACCTGACTATTAAGGTGCCACTTCCCATGCACCTCCAATGTGACAACCAAGTCGCCTTGTTGATAGCCAATAATCTAGCCTTCCATGAAAGAACCAAGCACATCGAAGCAGACTCACTACACTCAAGATATGATTCAGAAGAGATTTATCTCCACTTCTCATGTTGCTTCAAGAGATCAGACTGTAGATATGTTCACCAAAGCACTCTCTAGGGGGTCATTCAATCGTTGTTGTTCCAAGCTAAGCATGATATGCATATATGCTCCAGCTTGAGGGGGTCCATGGGGAATGTTGAGATAATTGTTTTTATTTGTCCTTTATTCATATTTCTTATTCCTCTATCTACTTTATGTAATTTTTCCATAGGGATTTTCTCCTATATAAGAGAGTCCTAGAGTCACAATGGAATGTATCAATTCTTTTCCCTTTCCACAATTCATGCATTTGATGAGTGCAGCGACCTAGCTGCAAAAGTACATTTCATGATATCAGTAACCATGGATTGCAAAGCATTATGCTGAGAATGTTTATGCACATGCTTGTTTGGTGTCACTTCGTGCCATTTTCACTCACTTGAAAGGTGGTTGAAAACAATGGATACGTGATGGTAGAGTGGTTGGAGGAAAACTGTGTATGGAGGAAAACTGTGTGCGCCATCACGGGTTAAGAATGTTGATCTGTGCGAGGGTTAAGTGAAAAAATTCTCGGAAAATGTAGAAAAAGATTTATAGTGACAGTTTCTCACCGTTAAATTGGCTGACAATATTAACAAAAAAGGAGGTGAATTTATGGTAATGTTGGTTGATGGGTGGATGGAAGAGAAAAGAAGGTTAATGTGAGAGGGGAGGAACAATCTGCATTCTATTGATATGAATTTCATACTGGAAGTGCTCTGAGGTGTTCTGAGATGGAGTTAGATGAAGGAGCAGAGGAAGAATATGGGAGGTGGTCAGAGGAAGCCTAACCGAGTAGGGAAACGAGCATCCCCACCACAAGGTTGGCTGAGAGATATCTCTTATTTTCGTTCTAAGGGAAGGGGTTACTTCGTATATATATGCCTGGACCTGGTGGTTTGCATCAGGTGTAGATCAACAATGTAGAGCAACAATGCACGTGAGAGTTGTATGTCCTCGAAGGTGGCATCATATAGGTAGCGCTTCTTCAGCATTGTGTTTGATGGAGGGTAGTATCCACGAAGTCATTGCATTCGTCATCTCGAAGGTGTAGTTTATTTTGGGTTGATGGAAAGCAGTATCCACGAAGTCATTGCATTGGTGGAGGTTTGCAGGCACCGGCCGAAAAATGTCAAGCCATAATCCTGCAACTGAAGTGATGTTGCTTCAAGAGATATTCCACATGAAGGAGGTGGATGCATGTGGGTCCTCAAGGTTTAGTGAATGTAGTCGGTAGTGCTAAGATGTTCGATGGCAAGGCTTTGTCGTCAGGGAGCTCCCATGCAGTGGAGGAGGTGAGAGGGACACGTAGTGGGTCGGGATCGATGTAAAGGCACCGAATGCCAAATGGTGGGGGGGATATCAACTGCATGAATTGATCAAACACTTATAACGTGGATGCCCTTTTCCTTTCAAAAAAATCAACTGCATGAAGCAGAAGAGATGGTTGCTAGCGAGGTCATGAGGACTAGGTGACGAGTCAAGTTGTCAAAAGTGGGTTCGACGAATGACGTGGCCATGATAGTCAGTAAGGTTGGTTGGGATAGGGAGGTTACATCTCCATGAATATTATAACGTGGAATGTCAAACACTCAATTTTGAAGGATAAGGAATTGCAGAGAAAATTGAGAAGCCGACTTGGTGAGAAGGTTGGGAGGTCTAGTTGTGGTATGGAGCAGTAGCGGGTTCTTTGAGGGAGATAGTGGGTACCCGTGTTATTGTGGTTAGGTAGAAAAAAAAGTTCAGATAGTCAGAACTCCGGCTATTTTGGAGTTTCTATGGTCCAATGGATGGGCTCGATAGGGATTACATGTGGGTGACTGATATACAGTTGTTTGTTGTTAATTACAAATGGGCTTTAACTGATGGTAATAAAGGGTTGAGGCTCTCAAGATAGCCGACGTCATGGACAAGGTAAAGGATACAAGAGATTTCCGATGCATAGTAATGCATGTTCTAGTACATTCTTAGAATACAACTACTGACCACAAAAGACGAGATTATTTGTAGCCCACAAAAGTAATCAAATATGTGTAAATGGCATTGTATAGTCCTCCTGAGAGTTGCCACAGTAAGCCCTGATTGAGTTTCAAAAAGGAAAATTATCGTAAGTTTTCAACCACAGAATATTTGTATGTCCTATGCATGGACAAGGTGAAGGAAAACCAATATCTTGATGTATGTTATCTGCATAGGAATAGAGATTCAGAGGTGTTGGATGAATTAGTAGCGAGATCGAGATAGCAAAGACCTGTGTCATAAAACGTCACGATATAGGCACGCATCCTCTAACAGGAGATGGATGTGATACTATATGTCTGAGTATGTACACTTCGTAAACCATTAAGTCGATGACCTAATCAAGGTCTATACACCAACGCGTTAGTGTACATATAAGGGCATATGAGTAATACGATCTCTCAAAGGAATCATAAAGGTTCACCATTGAACCAGAAGGCATGAGCTCACACATGAGATATTGGGAAAAATCAAATTCCATCGACAGTCGTTTTGTTTTGGAAACAAGAAAGGATTTATAGGTATGATATATGCTTTTGAAAAGTATGTGATCAGTACCAATTTGCAATGATCAACTGAGAAACTTAATGATAAAACTCTGAAGAAGACAACTAAAATGAGACCAAAATTTCATATTCATTATTGTTCCTCCAATATGCAGGATGTATGGGTATTAAGAATACTCGAGGGTGATGTGATCTTAATTAATTGTATACCATGACATTTCCATTCTCAGGGAGTGACGAAACATGTTTGGATTTTAGTGACCCTGCTTAGTGAACTAGTTATCCAATCTCGGTCCAAAATGTTGGACGTTGCACTGAATTAGATTTAGATGCAATGAGAATATAGGGATACTTTGTCTGATATGATCAAATAACACTGAGAGGTCTATTAGATCTCGATATGAGATTTGATCTCAGTATCGAAGTCATTATACATGGATTATACAATTACCCTGACCTTATCTCCAAGTATCCATAGAAAAGGCACACTATCCCTGAAAGAGTTCATGGATTGTTCCGAAAGAAACAAAATCCGATTATTAACCAAATAAAATTAATGTTGATATCCACAATAATTTGGGAATAGTGTGGATAAGAACCACATTATCGAAGACATATTTGTGAATAGGATTCACAAATTACATTGTGTACGTGAATTGGATTCACATTCCAATGTAAATAAAAATATGATTTACATTTTCATTTGGAACGATGAATATGATTCATAATTAGTAAATGACTAATTTGAAAATGTTGCAAATTATTTTTTATTCATTAAATTTGACAATAAACATGTGAATTAAGATTTGGTGATAATAGAGATTACTACCAAATTAAAATAAATGAGATAAAAGGATTATCCCCTCTTTTAAGGGAGGACATCCATGGTGGGTCCACCATGTTGGACGTCCACCTAAGAAGAGAAAAATACGTGTTGATGTCTTAGAATTATTAATTAAGATAATTAGAGTTGATAACTGCTATAAATCCTATTCCTGTTAGAAGTTAGTTAGATCTTTCAATCTCAACTGTTAATCAATTATTACGAGTCAAATCCTAACGATCTGAATCTCGATAAAAAGAGGTAGAGCCTTCTCTCCAAGCATAAAAGAAATCAATTGAAGTCTATATTCTCTCTCTCTCTTCTTGTGGTCGTCCCCTGTCCTAAGGCTGACGATGAAGGAATGTGGGTTGTTTCTCTGGATTGTGTGAGCAACGTGATTCACCCTTGTGCACACAAGTGTTGTCTCTGTAGGATCAGAATTCAGACAGGAGATTCCTTACTTTAGAGGTTACAGTATCACAGACACGCTTCAAGAGATTAATCCTATACTCATGAGAACTTTATGAAATGTATTGGGAAAGGTTCCCATTCATGTGGTTTCAACTTTTTAGAATTTTTAAATTCCTGCTGCTATTTAGATTCATATAATAAATCTCTTTATTTGATCGGGTGTGATTCGATCTTCACGCTTCCATGATGAGTGATGGAGTATTTGGTCGTGTGCCCATTACCCCATCCAGTTGTTTAGTCCCACATTGTCCAGTGGTGGGACTTGGAGGCTCTGTGGAGGCTATATATAGAGCCCCAGACCTCTTGTATTAGTTGAGAAGGTGCAATGCATACCATGCCCCTTTGAGGGCTTCTCCCGCGGTTTCATCCCGCTCCTCACGGAGTAGGGTTCCACGTAAAATCAAGTCTTCCATGTTTTATCTTTCTATCATTATGTTATGTTTATCACTCCACTTCCGCTTCCTATTTTATAACATGGTATCAGAGCGGGTTCGATTCTCGAGGATTTTTTTATATTCTTTGTTTATGTTCTCTGAGATTCGATTTTTAGAGCATGTGATTCTTGGAAGGAGATTATTGGTGTTCGGGGTTTCTTTTGTTCAAAGTTCGGATTTCTTCCCGAAACCCTAATCTATGTTCATGTGCTAGACTCCTGTCGCATCTTCAATCTTAGGCAGATTCCAGCATGTTCCAGGCTGGGCATTGGCGTGCCCTAGCCCTCCAGATCAGAGCAACAGCGTTCTTGAATCCAGCGCCATCTAGCCCAAGTTCCAAACCGATGGCGAACCCCAGGCCAAGCGGCGTGCAAGAGCATCGCCATCTTCTGGCGAGTCACCTCCAGCCACCATCGCTCGTTAGGGATGTTGCTGCTCCTCTCCTTCCTCGCTTCCAATCTGCAATGCGAGCTCTTTCCATGACGTGGCAGCGCGGATCGCCACCTTCAGGTCCAGAGCCTCTACGTGCATCCCAACGCGCAACCTCCATGTTGCGATGGTCTCGCGGGGCCGCAAGAAGCCCTTTTTCGCAGGCGAATGGCGGCCCCATACTTGCGCATCTCCCAGCAAATCGTCTCAGGCAGCATCGTTCTAGCGGCAGATCTCACAGGTGCTAAGGCGGTGCGGGTCTTCCTCCAACCGCAAAATCCATGCGGCGGGCCCGTGCCCTCACGCCTATTCTCGAAGCGCTTCTGCTGGCGGTGCGTCCCCGCGCGCGCGCATACTCCCATCTCCTGCTTCGAGCGCTCCAGGCAGAAGCACCTCCCCCCCCGTGAACCCCAGGTGCGCGCTCCAGATTGACTCCAGCCCCCCAACGAAAGCTCATGATGGTGGCAGCAGACCCCTCCAGGGCAATCATCACCGTGCAGAGGCCCCCATCATGCAGGGCAGCGCTGGCGTACAGGAGGGTTCCCATGTTGGGAACCCTAAATAGGGGGGGCGGCGCACATGAAGTGATTCCCCTTTTGGGGCGCCTGGCGATTAGCCCTAGCGGGCCGTGTCTTATTAAAAAAAAGGTGCCCTGCATTAAAAAAAAGGGAGAGGATGAGAATTCATGCAAGTATTCAGGCCCAATTGGGCATGCCTTGTATAAAAAAAGGGAGTTTGTTCAAAAAAATGAATGAGAAAAGGCACGTACATTTGAAAAGTCATACGCATAGTAAAAAAATTGATTTTGAAAGAAGAGGAGAGTACAAAAAAACCGTACGTAAATTAAAAAAATTTAAAGCCGGAAAAAAATGAAACGGCTTAAAAAATTCAAAAAAATTAAATGATGAATGATTTCAAAAAAAAGAAAAAAAATCTTTGCATTTGTGATGTTTTTATTTCTCTCCCCATATTTATGTATTTCATTGTCTTCTCCCAACTAGGTCGATGTTTGTTATTCCGACTAGTATGGGAGAAAGGGGGAGTATATATGTAGAGTCACAGGTCTTGATCCAGATTCAGATGTCAGTCTCCAGACCAGACAGATGTTCAGACTCTACAGTTTTTCAGACGAAGATTTTTCATGCGCAATTCCAGACTTGACGTTTAGATTTCGAGTCCCAGTTTGATGCGCAGATTCAGGCTCGACATTCAGATTGGTCAGAGTCCAAGTTTGAGGCACTCCATGTTAGAGTGACCCATTTTCGAGTTCTCCAGAGAGAGACTCATTTTTAGACACGCATATGTTTGCGGTCATTTTCAGATGAGCACATGTTTGCCATCTTTTGTTATGCTCCCATCTTTTTCTTGTTGTTTCGACCAGAGTTTTCATGTGAGCCGTAGGGATTCCAGAGTAGAGGACCATTCCCTATGCCATGTTGGCAAGGATTTTCATGTGGTGTCATAGGGATACCAGAGCAGTGTACCATTCTCTGTGCCAGATGGGAGAGACCCAGTTCTCCGACGAGGAGACTTCGACCGTGGACTCCGACGAGGATTGCACTTCCACGGCCTTTTCAGTTCGGCCCTTTTCAGAGATGGAGCAGTTGTCCACATTATTGTGGCGGGCCAGAGTACTCTGACGAGGAGACTCATTTCCAGTCGCAGTGACTCTAACAGACGCAGTTCAGAGCACATGCTCTCCGACGAGGAGATTCAGCAGACTCACACTCCAGCCCGTTCGTCCTCCTCACCTGCACGGCATGAGAAGCAACGTCCTCGACAGCAGCAGTTGTGCGCGTTGAGTTGATATTGTCCGTAGTGTCCTGTAGCTTTGAGTTCAATCTCTTTCTGTTTGTCCAAGCTGAGCATTGCACGCTCCAGCTTGACGGGGAGTGTTGGAGTATTTGGTTGTGCGCCTATTGTGTTGTAAGAGGATAAATGGATCCCTCCATGATCCATTTACCCCATCCAGTTGTTTAGCCCCACATGAGTACATCGAATCCATATTCAGTCTTACCGTGTGCGGATTGTATCCATTGGGAGGGTTCGATCGACGATTTCTTTCCCGAACGCGAGCATGTGTCCAGTGGTGGGACTTGGAGGCTCTGTGGAGGCTATATATAGAGCTTCAGACCTCCTGTATCAATTGCGAAAGTGCAATGCATAACATGCCCCTTTGAGGGCTTCTTCTGTGGTTTCATCCCGCTCCTCACGGAGTAGGGTTCCACGTAAAATCAAGTCTTCCATGTTTTATCTTTCTATCATTATGCTCTGTTTATCATTCCACTTCTGCTTCATATTTTCTAACAATGAGCAAGGCCTAAAAACCTCCCTTTGAGTGGTAAGAGACTTGATAGAAGGTCTTGGATATGATATAGAGTCCTACGAAGATAAGACTTTAGATATCGGATTGCAGGAACAATGTTTTTCCACAATTATGTGATTCCGAAATGGTTTTTGCAAACATTTTGATGTTGCTATTAGCCCCAATTATGAATGTGTTTTGGGATACTATATCATGTTTAGTATATCTAAATATGACCCTAAAGGTCAAGCCAATAGTTGGCTATGATCAGCCATTGACTCAGATAGAAAAAGTTCATGTGGTGTCTTGCATTTTTATATTTTTCGTAACTATAAATTATGAATTTTTAGTAAGTGTTTTCCTGTCATGAAACTTGATAAAAATACTTTTAATGTCATAAACTGCACGATTTTATTTCATATGATTCTGAGTCTGATAACTCAAGAATGTAATATTTTGTGGACTAGGGATGAAGAGTAATATGATCGTTTTGATGATGTTTTTTGTGAATATCATTCAAAATAAATCATGAAAATATGTGATATACACTGACTAATTATTGAATTAAATATTTAGAGAAATATTTATATTGCCAACAACTTTTGAAAGACAAATTCATGATAGGTGCCTTATTAATGATTCAATCATCGTGCAAACCCTAGTCGGAATGACCTTGATGAAGCAGTAGAAGATGGGAATGGCTAGCAGAACATGCTTTGGCAATACCAACCTTCCACCTCTTGAGGAAACCATGGCTTTCCAACCAACTAAATTCCTCTCAACCCTTTTAAGCATTGGTCGTCAATCTGCGACCCAAAGCCTACCACCAATCAATGGAAGACCCAAATAAGTAAAAGGGAGCAAAGTGCAAGCACAATGAAGTATGGAAACTCCCCTGAATCTCCAACTGTGAGAGCCCAAACAGAACAAATGCCGGCTTCTCTCTATTAATCTGAAAACGAGAAATATCATTAAAAATGTCCATAATGCAATATGTTGCTTCGTTTGTTCTACACCACCCTCGATAAATAATATCACGTCATCTGCATATTGACGGATGAGAATAAAGAGATCCACATATATGTAGCTCAGACAAAAGCCTCTCTCCAACGCCAACCTCATATCACAACCAATATTTCTGTAATCACCACAAAAGGAGAGGAGCAAGCGGACGGCCCTGGTAAACCTCCCTTTAAAGCTAAAAAAACTCTCAAGGTGACCATTCTCCATAATTGTATAAGAGGTCGCCGTAATTCATCTATTCATCCAAACAATCCAAGTATCAGGAAAACCTCTCCGATGCGATGAAGACCACATAAAACACCAATCCATCATAAGCCTTGGAAAAATCAACCTTCAAGACCAAGCCCCTCTTGTTATTCCGATTCCAATCTAGGACCATCTCAACAGCCATAACTAGCCAATCTGTCATAAACTTGTCGGGACCAAGGTCACCAGCTATGGGAAGATAATGGTGTCCAAAATACCATGCAGTCAAATTCATCAAAATCTTCACAATAATAAGGTAGACTGCATTGGAGAACACAATCGACCTAAAGTCCTCAACTCGAGAAGCCACATCCCTTTTGGGCAATAAAAAGAGGAGGGCCTTATTAAGATGCTCAAACCCGAAGTTACCAGAGCTAAACTCATGAAGCATCTCCATGAGATCCTCCTTTAGAACCTCCTAGAACTCTATATCAAGCAGTACAAGGAAACCTTCCAAACCAGGAGCTCCATTTGTGTTAAGCTGAAAAACCACCTTCCTAACGTCATACGGAAGCACCGCCATGAGATCCTCCTTCAGAACTTCCCAGAACTCTATAGAGAACAAAATAGGGAAACCATCCAAACAAGGAGCTCCATATGTGTTAAGCTAAAAAATCGCTTTCTGATGTCATGCAATTCAAACCCGACTACCAAAGCATCATCCTGACTCTACACCACATGATCCACCCCTTGCCAAGCCATCCCCATCCATCTATGGTGGCCCTTCTGCTCAAGGAACAAACTGTGCAATAAAGGCCATGCCAACCTCCTTGTCACCAGATACATGATGCTCATCTGTCCCCAGGGAGTGAATGTAATTTCTCCTTCGCCTCCCGCTGGCCATGAAATGAAAAAAGCAAGTGTTAGCACCTCCGTCTTTGAGCCACCTCTGTTACAACCTCTGCTTCCACTTCACCTCCACCTTCTTGTCCTTTAACTGAATAACCTGAACAAGCCGATCTAATTTGGAAGCCTCCATTTGGGAACTGTTCCTTTTGTCCTGTCGATGAGTCCAAATTTTCATGTTAAAATCCATCAAGTGCGTTCTTAGTTCCCTTAATTTAGCTGCAAAACGAATCGTGGCTGACCCATTTGGCTGGCATCCTCTCCAAAACTCATCAACATGTTCCTGAAACCCATCTTCGAATAACCATGGGCATTTAAATCTGAAAAGTACCTTGATTTAGTCCCCTCCCCGGAATCCAAAAGCAACAACGCGTGACCCGATTGTGCATATATCAAGGATCTCACGCCCGCTAAAGTCAATAGCTGAAGTGCCTCCACAAACAATAGGAAGCAATCAATGCACTACTTCGACCTGGAGTTCCTCCAAAATTAGTTGTAGCCCACTGCATCAATGACCTCCAACTGTAACTCGAAGATGAGCATTAAGAGACCCGATGAACCCGTATTACGACCACCCCATCAACCTCAATCTGTCTTTGGGGTGAAGAGTAATGTTGAAGTCCCCTCCCCTCCCCCAGACCCCGCGATCCACGCCTCACAACTGAACCTCTCCCGGATATTGGAAATGTCCTCAAACAATTCATGGAGCATATGCGTGCCCACATACACATTGACAAAAATAATTCGCTTATCATCAATAACTCTCCATAGGAGAACGGTAAGGGAATGCCTACCATGGAGCTCCAGCCCAACATCAGTTCTCATGAAGCCCCTCGGAGGCAAAGAAGCCACATCCCCAATGATTAAAACACCCAAGTCTTCGGCAAGAATCTCCCTCACCGAGGCCTGGAGGCCCCTCTAGTCGTATCAGGTACGTCTAGCAACCTAAACCCCTAGGTCATTCCACATATCCGACCCCGGCTCTCAGTGTGCAAGATCGCACCCCCACTAGTGAACAAGTACGTTAGATTAAATGAATGACTATCTTAGATCTGCATCGTGGGCATCTTTGGGTGATTGAGTTTGGACTTTTGGAGCTCGATCATTGTTCGTTACTTTCTGAATGATTATTATTCTCAGTAATCATTGTCTTTTTGAAAAAAAATCATTCATAATTTTTCTTATCAGAATTCAAGTTCCAACATGGGACACCTACAAGGAGTCCATATCCTTTCCAAACGGGAAATAAGCACTTCTTGACATTTTAATGTGCAGCCAGCCAGATATGCTCTTTGGAATAAGAACATCTTTTCTGATAAGCCTGAAAGAAGCATTGCCGATCATGTCTTTTCTTGTATTTGCATGTATTATATGTATTTTTTACTCTATTTTTTCATAAATGGTTTCTTTTGGGAAAGTGAAGCTCCGTCAAAAAGCCGGGATTGGCATGTGAGAATGTCGTCTATAGTGCCAAGAAAGTGGGAGGGGTTCAGGAGAATGTGACATCAAATGAAATGATGGTGTAGGGAATGCATGATGGAGAGAGGGTGGAAGTGACCAGCTTGCAAAAGATGTAGGGAAAGGTGGAAATGATATGCTTCCACAAACATGCAGCAATCGTGTTGCTTTGGAAATTAAAAGACCATGTGCATGCAATGTTTGACCCACCAGAGGCGCTGCACTAAATGGTGCAACCGGGCTACCAATGAGTCTCATGCTGGAAGGAAAGTATCTGTCGTGCGTGCGTGCGTGCGGGCGGGCGGGCGTCGTGCGTCGTGCGTCGTGCGTGCTTATGATTTGGCAAATGCAGTACTAAGTTTCTAACACGCACCAGAATTACATTAGAGATGAAATAACAATCACAAATAAACAGAGCATGCTTAGTTAATGGTTAAGAAATGGAGAGGTAAATGTATAGCACACAAACTTGGCTAAGACTATGCTGATCATATATAAAACCGGTCTTTGTCAACCATGTAACTTGGAACAACCTACAAAAAAGGATGATTTCACACGGGGTCAATTCTCCAGTAAGCTAGTAGTGACGAGAGATCTCGACTAATAATATCAAGCTTAGAAGCCTAGCACCAAATAGCAAACAAGCTGAAATTAACATAGACATTGTACACTTATCAAGTCCAACGATATTTAGTATATATGCAAATGAACTATAGTTTGACTGTTCCATATGCAGTAACATTCATAACAGTGTAAAAGAGTGGAGCAAATGCTGTCATAATTCTAGATGTCCATGTCAATGCCGTTCAGCCAGGTCCAGACTCCAGACATTGGCATAACAAGGGTACTAACAAGAGCATTGTTGAAGAAATCTCTAGAAAGTGAAGGAACAGAACAAAATGGATGAACTTCGTCAAAATCAAGATGTCAATAGTTCTCAAATGATCAACATCCGCATTAGGTTAGTAAGCATGCTGATCTTTTGATGTTGAGGATCAAATATTCATATCCAAGATTTCTAATATTTATAAGGGAATTATAATAAAGGACCCAAAGCTAATGGTAAATATGAAAAGGAGTTTGATATGAAAAAAAGTAATGTTTTCGTACCTAGATTTCAGCATTGTCACACTTTCCCCAAAAACATCTAATTTTTCACGAAAATGATAAAAACCAACCTAACATGTAGAATCTACGTAATTCAAGATTTTCATAGAAAGTGTTTGATTGGATATATTAATTGTTATTGTTATAACATATATAACATTCCTTCAAAGATATGAATATGGTAATAATAAGTAAAAACAATGAAATATGGCCAGTCAAACAGTCTATGTAAATTTAATATAACCAATCAAACATTGTCTATGAAAATCTTGAATTTAAAAACGCAGCATATCCATAAGATCCATTTTATCATTCATGCAAATATAGAATGGCACTGGCAAAGCATTACAATGCAGAAATCTAGGTGCCAAGATGTTTATTTTTTATTAGGGCCCTTTTTGAAATTTAATCTGAACTTTAAATATTTTTTATAATTTACCCTATTTACAACGAAGATCTAATATTGCAATGGTTGTGTTAGGTAGCCAACAGCCAACGTAAAAATTAGTCATATCTTTCAACATGGATTTGAGCAAGAATTCATTTAGCCGGCCATACTTATGATGGGAGAAGGATGTCATTTTTTATAACAAAGTTCTAACATTGAGAGAAGCAAGTAAAAGTGTCAATCACCGATGGCTTTAACCCTCTCAATATCCAACCTTAACCTAAACTAAAAAATGATTCTTTGTGGATCCAAACCTAAAGAGCATGTGTAAAATAAACGAGAATTAAAATCCAACAACATTCCAAGCATCCAGGTCTCATTACTGCAGAAACAAATTGTAGGGAATGCTAGACACATATTATATTAATTTATAATATGTTTTTCCTCACCTTGTAACTGAAAACTAGGATATGAATATAATTTAATGACTATAATATAACTAAATAAATAAATAAATTAGATTATCAAGTAAGTCACATGACAACACAAATAGGGTTAATTTGGACGCATGGTTGTCTTAGGTTTGCCGCCCTTTGATGCCCCTTATAAGAAAAACTCCTCACGAGGTTGGGCGAACGGGAGAAGCGAAGTGTTGAAGGCAATCTCCTTGGTTCGTGGCAGGCAGATGTGACATTCTTGCAGGAAACAAAGGTTGAGGTGTGGGATCAAGGGAAGTGGAGGTCAACGTCTGAGCCTCAACTGACTGAGTTTAGGGATTTCCCGGCTGAAGGGAGTGCTCGAGCAGTGGCTTTGGCATGGAATGGCAACCATTTCTCATTACTAGAGGAGAGGGAGGTAAATTCCTTAGTAGTGTAGTTGAAGAACATAATTCCTCGAATATGGTCCTAAAAATGTTAATTCCCTGATTAATGTTGTGAAATCGCATGGAATCTATGCGATATACATGTCGCATATATAAAATGTGACACGTGTACTATAATAAATCAAAGTTGACATTTTTTAACATTTAATAATAATGAAAAACGCATGGAATCTATGCGATATAGGTAAAAATATGAAAATCGCATTTTTTCTATGTGTTATGGGTTTTTTTGACTGTTAATAATATATGAAAGTCGCATGTCTTATATGCGATATACATAACCCATAGATTCCATGCGATTTCACTACATTACTCCGGGAATTAATATTTTTGGGACCATATTCGAGGAATTATGTTCTTCAACTACACTACTAAAGAATTTACCTCAGAGGAGAGGTTAGGAATCAGATATGTGCTGGTAGTTTGGAGCAAGTGTCAGGTGGGGGAAGATTACTTCTGCCGATGGTTTATGGGTCAGCTAAAGGCCTTCGTGGTGCGGTCTTTTAAGAGGAGTTGTGTTCGATTAGGGAAGAATTTCCAAACTTGTCATGGTTGATTGGTGGTGACTTCAATGTCACCCTTTTGGGCTCGGATTGCCCAGACGAAAAAGGTGGGCAGGACCCCGAGTCGGCCAGGCTCTTGGAGCGATTAGTGGGTTGGCATTAGAGGTGTTGGACGCCATGAATGGTAGGTTCTCTTGGAAGAATAGTTCGTCCAGATCGCATCTAGATCGTGTTGATCTCTTTCTAGATTATGTAGAGTTGTTGGATTTGTTTCCTCTATCCTCGGTCCAAGTTCTGATCACTCTTATTTGTTGGGTTATGGGAAGTAATTGCACACTTGCTCGTTTTTCAATCCTAGTCACTAGAGGAGGGCTTTTCGGAGATGGTTGTAGAGTCCAGGTCCTTGCATCAGGTAGAGAGATCTGCGACGAAGAGGATGGCGCAGAAGATTGATGGGCTAAGGGAGATTCTAAAAAAATACAAGATTGATTCATGTAGGAAGCGAGAGGAACATTGGCTCTAGGCGGAGGTAGAAATTGTTTGCGTAGATGGCATTAAGGACGAAAGGGAGTTCAACACAGAGGAGTAACTGACCAAAGTTGAACATCAGAACACTATGTTCGATGAGAATAATAAGAGGGAGGTCAAGTAACGGCAAAGATTGAGGCAGAAGCGGGTGAAAATGGGGATGCCAATACGAAGTACTTTCGTGTTGTGGCCAATGGGAGGCGGAGGCAAAATTTCATCCATGATCTTTATGTGGGTGATGAGCGGATTCAGGGTATGATGCAGCGTAGAGTCAAAATATAGGGCCGAATAATTATCTAATTTAATCGGTCAAATTTATTTACGTTTATTTAAATTGTCGTGTCCTTAATTAAATAAATGAGATCGCCTGTGATCTCAATAAATCAGTTAGAGATTTTTTAATTTCAAATTTGTTGGTTAATTAGTTAGAGTCTAATTAGGATAATTAGTTGTCAATTTAAATTAGTTGTCTATTTTTGTAATATCATCCCTCCTATATAAAGGGATGAGGGTCCAATGTTTTTAGTCAGTTGAAGTTTATTAAAATTGAGATTTTATCTCTCTCCTCTCCCTCTCTCCCCACGCGTGTTCTTCACGTTTCTTCTCCCTCAACCCCGTGCATCCGGCGTGTTCTTCTTCTCAACCCCTCCATTTTCTTCCACCAAATAATTTCCACCGTTTAAATTTATCTCCCGCCATCGCCGATCTTCGATTTGCATCAATTGGTATCAGAGCATGGCCTACAGATCATCCTCACGATCTGACGATTCGTACAGACATGCGCGCCGACACGTGACGAAACACCAATATTCGTCAGAACGACAACGGCGAGTCGACGCCGCCCACAACGAGAAGATGAGGAGCAGGCTACTTGAGATGCAAGCCAACTTCGAGTCCATGTTTCGAGATCTTAGGGCTGACTTCGAGTACCTACGCGCCAAAGCGAAGCCTCCAACCACCAACCCCGAAGTTGAAGACGAGAATCTCGCCATCAAGGACGAAACGGCCACTGTACAAACCGTTTCAGAAGAAGAAAGGGACGAAACGCTTGCTGTCCAGAAGGTTTCAGATCAGCCCCCGTCGCCAATGACATCCCCGATGTCAACCCCAGCCTCGCCGCCAACCCCCGCTGCAGCCCCAACCCCCCCAGCGGCCCCCCTAGCCACGTCAGACCCTTCCGCGAACCCCCTCTCGCTCCTTGTGGCTCCAGCTCCGCCCCCAACCCCAACCCTGACACCTCCCCATGCCGTCCAGACCCTCGCCGCACCACCGGCGGTCCCTCCCGCGAACCCCAAACCCCATGCGATACCGCCCACAGCCCCAGCTACTCCCCCAACACCCGCTTCCCCCACCCCCGCAATTCCTGCGAAGGCCCCTGGCCCCGCACCACCCCTCGCTCGCCGCCGCCCACCCCAGTTCCAACTCCCACGCTCGCGTCCTCTTCCCCGGTTCCAACTCGCCGCTGCCACCTCCGCAAACAACCCCTCCCTCGCTGCCGCACCCCGCCTCTCTCTCTTCCCCGTCGCCCCTTTCCCCTACAGCCCCCGGCCACCGCTCCCAAGCCCCCCCCCCCCCCGCAACGCCGCCCCCAACTCCCCTCCGAGCCGCCTCGCCCCCTCCTCGCCTTGGTTGTCGCCCTCCCAACAACCGCGGCATAGGTTTCGACTCCCTTGGGGGAAAGGAGCCCGAGTCCTTCGGACTCGTGGAATGCTTCCCCGTCATGTCAGCCAATTAGGGGGAAATTGCAAAAGAAAATCCCCTGAACACCCTATTTGCATAAAGGTCAAAAGTGATAGGAAATTAAGGAAGAATGAAGGGGTGCGAAAATTGCGCTCAAGCCCCCGGCTGCGAGAATATTTAAAAAAGAGAGCTGAAAATAAGAAATCTGGGGACCCTCCTTATCCAAATAGGACTAGGGTCTTAAGCTTCCCCTATATAAAGACCCCATGGCTTCATTCCTTGGACACATCTCCTCCTCTCCTCTCCTTGTGTCATTGCTTTGCTATGGATTCTCCAAAGGCCATGTTGTTCATGCCTCATCAATTCTTCGAGCACCACGTCAACGGGAAGAAAATCAGAAGGACGCCTGCCTATGCGCCGCACTTGCTCTTCCACCACGAAGGCCACGTCTCTAATGCCCGCGTGTGGACTCCGTCGTTCGCTCCACACCAATTCTTCCAGAGGATGACTGAGAACGCGGATTCAACCTCCAAGCCTGCAGATCCAGCAATTCGTCGGGAGACGAATTTTTAAAAGCGGAGAGTTGATGCAGCGTAGAGTCAAAATATAGGGCCAAATATTTATCTAATTTTATCGGACAATTTTATTTACGTTTATTTAAATTGTCGTGTCCTTAATTAAATAAATGAGATCGCCTGTGATCTCAATAAATCAGTTAGAGATTTTTGAATTTCAAATTTGTTGGTTAATTAGTTAGAGTCTAATTATGATAATTAGTTGTCAATTTAAATTAATTGTCTATTTTTGTAATATCATCCCTCCTATATAAAGGGATGAGGGTCCAATGTTTTTAGTCAGTTGAAGTTTATTAAAATTGAGATTTTATCTCTCTCCTCTCCCTCTCTCCCCACGCGTGTTCTTCGCATTTCTTCTCCCTCAACCCCACGCATCCGGCATGTTCTTCTTCTCAACCCCATCATTTTCTTCCACCAAATAATTTCCACCGTTTAAATTTATCTCCCGCCATCGTCGATCTTCGATTTGCATCAGGGTAACAGAAAGGTTGGAGAGGTGATGGTGGCACACTTCCGAGAGATAAGCAAGCATGTTCCGATTTCAGGTGCCAAATAGGTGGGAAGGGGTGTGCGTAGTCTGGCATCGGAGCAGACAGAATTTGTCATCGCAAAGATTCGGGTGGAAGAGGTGCGCAAAGCTATCTTTGATCTCAATAAAGATGGATGCCCTGGTCGGATGGTCTACTGGTCTCCTTTTTCAGAGAGTTTTGGAATGTGATGGAAGAGGATGTCATGGCTTTGTTGGTGGAGTTTAGAAGCATCAACCGTAGTCTAGAAAAGCTGAATAGGTCTTTGATCTTCCTTCTTTCAAAGAAGAATCTTATGGAGTGTGCTAAGGACTTTAGGCCCATTGCGTTATCTAACAGCGTTTACCTCATTATGGACAAAGTCTTAGCAAATTGGCTCAGGGGAGTTCTCGACTCGATCGTCTTGTTTAACTAGACTGCTTTTATTCTAGGATGAAAGTTCCGTGATGATGTGGTTACGGCATCTGAGATCATCTTGGATTGGAAGAGGAGGAATGTCTTTGGGTTCATGTGGAAGTTTGATTTTTTAAAGGCTGATGATTGCATGGATTGGAAGTTTATGTAGGCATCACTGGTGCAGCGAGGCTTTCTGGATGTGTAGATTGACAATGATTTGTGTGGTCCTATTGGCAATTTCAGATGTTTATAAAGGTCTAGTTTTTTACGATATAATTATACAAGACGAATGCTTAAATTTGGTTGCTTTCGTGTTCATATTTACCATTAAACATGTCCAATTATGTCAATAAACTCTTACCATTATACCCTTAAACATATGAATACGCAAATATCATAGAAAACATTACCCGTTAACTTATTTTTAACGAGTGGTCACATAATGAGCTATGTAATATACCAAGAAAAACAAACAGCGAGACCCCTCATCTTGTTGGAGTATGGTATGGCAGGAGGGGGTGCATACGACGGTTCTTCATCCTGGGTTAGATGGTTAGAGTTCAGAGGGATATCAATAGACTTATTCTCTGATTGGATGGAAATTTAGTAAAAATGCATATACAGTTGTATATCTTTTCTTTCGGTGTTCCTGTCTTTATAATTTCATCATATGTTGTAGTGATATATATCATATGTTAATCAGAATATATATAATTTCATTAGTATATATTTTATTGTAGTTTTTATAGGTATTTATCATTATAAACAGGGGTTTATGCTTCGACCGCCTCGAGGCTACGCCTCACCTCGATTCCAGGGAAACCATCCCGTTCCTTTTTTAATTTTTTTCAAACCTTGGTAAGGCCCTATTGGAGTGGGACGTTGTGGTGCAACCTACCAGAGGGGAGGGTTGAGGGGCTGAGGATCGGAGATATGAGCAAGGCATTGATGTAGAAGTGAGTGATCAGAATTTGGGGCGATGGTTTAGATATGCTTTCAAGGTTGATCCGTTCACTTTACTCGGTCTCTTCTAGCTTATGTGTCAGAGCAGATGATGTGCCCTCTCCATTCATGTTTTGGAGGGGTATCTGCTTGTTCTGCCAAAAGTGGTCCCCTCGCTTAAACCAATTTCGAGGACGAATGTGGGTTTCATTTTTGGAAGGATGATTGGAGAGAGGAGGGGGCTCTCTATGATGATTTCCCTCAGGTTATACACATTGACAGTGGACAAGGGAGCTTATATTGCATATGTGTGGTCTTGGGAGTCGTAGATACCAACCTTTGTAGCTGAGTTATCTGATCAAAGAAGTTCTTGAATTTGGCAAGCAGGCTGGCCAGAGTGGACGAACCTCAAGAAGATCGTGACTACTAGTGCTGGAGGGGTGGATCTTTCACGGTGAACAAGGTGTATGTGGTGTTATCGGTCATGTCGATTTTGGTGACCAAAGAGGTGTCTAGTGACTGTATGAGGATCTGGAATTGGAAGGTGCCTATTAGGATTAAGATTTTCCTCGAGCTACTCAGAAGAGGATGCATTATGACAGGTTTTAGAAGGGCCAAGATCTTCCCATGTTGCAATGAGATTTGACCGCGACGCGAGAGAGCTGTGGAGGAGGTATATCACTTATTCTTCGGTTGTCCTGGGTCAAGAGAGACCTAGGTAGCAGCAGCGACATTAACATGTGAGACAACTTCGATACTTTATATGGCTCGATTGGCAGTGATCGAAGGGGCTCATCTAAAGAAAATACTGAAGTGATTGCACATGTTTCGGATATCTAGTTGGCGAGGAGTAGCTTGATATTCAAGGATGTGAGGTTTTATCGTGAGAATGCATTGGAGCATGCCAAGACTCTCTTTGAAATTTCGAACTTGTCATTTTTGTTTATAACTCTTTTGATTATACGAAGTTTGGTCGAGCCTTTTATGGAGGTTCATTCTTTTCTTTAAAAAAAGGAAAAAAATCCTCTTGAAGCATGATCATAGGATTTGAGGGAAAGTGGCGATGGACGGGGTAGAGAGTGTTGACGAGAATAGGAGAAGGAAAAGGAAAATGTAGCCATTAGATGGAAAATAGAATAACATATTTTCAAAAAATAGTACAATATAGAGGCAAATATCATGTTTTCTCCGTGCTGTCCAAATGATAGCTATTTTATGTTCCCTAACCCCAGAAGCATTCTGAAGAAACACCAGATTTCACACCACCCTATAAGAGGCACATGTGTAAGAATACAATACATGCACAGATATGCATTTATTTAATATCATCGAGGGCATCAGACCTCATAAGAAAATTTAGGACACCATGTTTTTGTTGTATCACTACTGGTAATCAACTTATGAATCAACATTGGAAATGCACAGGATGCGAATCTCATCAAATTCTAGCTCTGTTGTGTGGCAGTGCTTCTCGGCTCCTTTCATAACCAACTTTGGTTGATGAGATAGAAATTGCAATGGTGAATCCATATTACTATTTTCATTCCATCAATAAATGGTATGAGAATAAACTCCAATCCTTTCTCATGTAAAAGGGAGCTAGAACATGCAGTCCAGTCAGCATGTTATTGTATTGAGAAAAGGCAAGAGCTACGTTGGCATTGATTGAATTCATTGCATAAAAGCTAACTTAATTGGACTAAACAAAAAAATAATCAACCATTACCATAAATTAAATAATTTATATGCCGAGGATGAGACACAAACCTACTGCCCAAAAGGGTAAGACCTTCGCCAAAAAATGAACCATCCATCTCATGAAGATTCAGAACCTGGGTTTTCAGAAAGTAGAAATTAAGGCTAGTCAGGAAAAACCAAATATATTAGTGATGGGATAAGAATCAAATTACACATAGATACATCTCAATATTTTCCAAATAACATGCATTTTATGAGAAAAATATTTTTTTTGCACTGGGCAGGCTGGATTCGAGCCAATAATATCTTTGTTTAAACCAAACAGGAACCTGTGGATGCTGTCCTGGAACTTATTTGAGCATGGTGGTGTACATATTGTGAAAAGGAGGGAAGGTTCTTAGAGGAGATAAATACCCATCCAGCAAAAATGTGCCAAATGCGATCTCACAAACACTGTTGTACAACAATAACAACAAAGATTTTTCCCACAATTAAGTAGGGTTGGCTACATGGATTCTTCGCCTCCATTCAGATCTATCTTGGATCAATCCCAGGCTTATATCCAAAAAACTAAGATCCCTTCGTATTGTCTCTTTCCAACACTTCTTGGGCCGTCCTCGCCCTCTCTTAGCCAGCTCAACATCCCAACACTCGCATCTCCTAACTGATGCATCCGTTGATCTTCTTTGCAAATGACCAAACCATCTTAAGCGGTTTTCTCGCATCTTATCCTCGATCGGTGTGAACCCCTCAGGATCCGTGTACCCGTTTACGACACAATTCGCAATATTCCATTTATGACATCGCATTAAAAGTATAATTTTTATGGGGAAATTTTTCGCAATGAATATATTTGCAAGTGACATTCGACATTCACATTCACAACCACAAGATAATAAAGATAAATGTCACCAAGAATTTATTTCATTAACTTTCATTTCATTTTCAACCTGTACAATGTCTGAAAGTACATACAGTATATCCCAAAATCTGACTGAAGAGAAAAGAAGCATATAACATTAACAACCGAACAAAAACTGAGCAAAAAGAATAACATACCGTCTAGTATAGACCTTGTCTCTTGGAACCCTCTATAGCTACTGAACAACAGACTCCTTTCCTGCCATGCGTGCAAGGAAGAAAAGGAGTCACAATTGTGAATACAAACCCGTAGTTTAAAATAATTAACAAGTAATTTAATGTGCAAAAGAGAGCAAGTAGAAAGGTGGAATAAGCACTATTTACATCTACTTGCGTGAGTAAAAAGGTATTCAGGCTTGTAAGCATTTCTCATAAACTCTCATTATCCAAACACTTTTCATATTTAACATATTTATTTTGTAATTAAATGTTGATAAATTATAATTATAGGAGTATGCATATAAGTATATATCTCTATTATTATATTGACCAGATATCAAATCTGTGGATTTGTCGATGTGAAAGATGGAATATGAAATATTTATAGATTACTTGATTCCCAAGTTCAATAGGTAGGCATCCAATTCTTAATTTCAATTGTTTCAGATATAACTCCAGATGATATAGATAAAGATCATGATTCTTGGTCTTGGAGATCATGTCGTGGAACTTGATGGCTACTTTCTTGTTATTGAGATCATGTCATGGTTTTCGATAATGGACTGATATGATGATGATGAATTTGATCCTTAATTCTATTTACTCCTTCTAAGTTAGTGGATAGTCTGTGGTCTTGGTCTGTGTGTAGCCTCACACTATGACTCTAAGGTATTTAAAAGTACCTTAGGGTTGGGGTGCCTCCGTAGGCATGCGGTGTCGTATAATGCATCCTAACTAAGTTCCCAACACGTCCACTAACTTATAGGGTTTTTGAACCAGATTAAAGTCACTTCTAATCAACTAAATTTTAATTGTGATTTCCTCTAAACCTTCACTGTAACTCTCTCAGATGTACTCTCAATGATGTAGATATAGATGTAGATACGAATGATCTGGATGTAGAATCGCCGTCTGTTGGCGAAAGAAAACTCAAGCGGTGAAGAAGCCTACAAATGGCTCTTCCGTCTCGCCCTCTAGTTGGAAGGACGGTCCAATAGAGGGATAGGTCTACTCCCCAACTACGCCACTGAGACGGGTGAGAGGGACTTCCCGGGAAGTCGCTCTAGAAAAACAGCCCGACCGGTAACGGGCAACCGAGCTCGTACGTAAAACTGAAAACCAAGGATCCCCCGCCTGGGTATCCTAAAACAGGGTCAGCGGAACCGGTCTAAAGTCGGGATCCCAACGAGGCGTAAAAACACTGCGAGCTCGCGTAAAAACCGAAAAGAGACTGGGATCCTAGACCCGCGCACTTGGCGGCCGCTGCCCTAACTGGGCTTCCTTTCTTCCGCCCAGTTGAGAGTCACCGCGCTCTCGCACGGTCAGGTGTAGAAGTCACCATGACTGGCACTTATAAATATTAGTATCACCGATTCCCAAGATTCTCATGGCTAGGATAAGTTATAAACCATATACAAGATCATCATTCTTCAGATTCTTCACCTATGTCGACTATTAAGATGACACCAGGTTACTTAGGAATGATTTCAAGTTCTAAACTCCAAATTCTTGATGAAAGACAACTTGCTACCAGCATCTAACCCCAACTTTGTCACTTTTGAACATTTATTACTTGGTACTATATAAATTATTACAACCATATGCTATACGTATTTCTCATATGTTTAAGTTTTGGAAATCCTCCTTTGATCCTTGGTAAAAAGAGTAATGAAACCAGAAATATATACTTTCTAGCATGTTTAGGTTTTGGAAATCCTCCTTTGATCCTTGGTAAACAAGAGTAATGAAACAAGAGATAGATACTTTCTATCATGTTTATGTTTTGGAAATCCTCCTTTGATCCTTGGTAAACAAGAGTGATGAAACAAGAGATGGATATTTTCTATCATGTTTATGTTTTGGAAATCCTCCTTTGATCCTTGGTAAACAAGAGTAATGAAACAAGAGATAGATACTTTCTATCATGTTTATGTTTTGGAAATCCTCCTTATCTTCAACATTCTAAGTTGATTGACATAAAGAGTAAAAAGACGCGTCAATTGTTGCTTATCATTTTCCTGATTCCAGCGATACAATTAATATATATACCAAGTACAATTCATTAATAATTACCCAACATGACCCTCATGGAAAATTTATCTCTATATAGCACCCTTCTCATCACAATCCATCCCCCACCTACAAAAGTCATGTAAGGTTATTGTGTGTGTGTGTGTATATATATATATATATAAATCTGCATATCTACATACATACATATATTAAAAAAACATTTCCCAAAAGCCTCATTATAGCCTTTATTTTGTTCTGCAACTTCCTGTTATCTATTGTCACTAATACAATTATTATTATGTTTATAAAGAATATCACAACCTCCTGCTCAATGCTAAAATCGGTTCATCCAAGCCATTATAATTCTTCCGATTACATTCACATAACAAAACAATGGATGCTTATATATATAGCAAGAATTTAGCCCATAATACAATTCCCTCAAATGCAAAAATTTGTTAATTTATCATAACAAATTTTAAAATTAACATTTATAAATTGAAATGAAATCTGAATAGAGCATAAAACAATTACAGATCTTCTGCCAAGTCAAAATTTTGAATTTATATTTAAAATCTGAATAGAGCAGAACACAGAAGCAGATCTTCTGCTAAAATCAAAATTTAATTTAAATTATAATTTGATATAACATAACACAGGAGGAACACAGGAGCAGATCCTTTGTTAAAATTAAATTTTTGAATTTAAATTATACCTTGTGATTAAAATCTGAATAGAACAGATAAACAGTAAGAGTATCAGGTCTTTTGTTAAATCAAAATCTTAAATTTAAATTTATTATTTAGGATTAAACAGTAGCAGACATTAATAAAAATTATGTATATATATATCCTAGCCCCAAGATTCTTAAGAAACAAGAATTTTGATTGTCTAACCACTCATGCATGGCAGCAAAAGGAGGGATTTGAGAGGAATTGTACATATAATCAAGTGAAATAAGCATGCATGGCAGCAAGAAGGAGGGCAGGGAAATTGTACCTAGTTGATCTCTCCAATTTGGAGAGAATCTTTGCATGCAAGGTTTGAATTTGGAGCAAGGAAGCTGCAGCTCCAGATCTTGGACTTCAAAAGGTTGTTGGAGGTCTTTTATACCAGAAGAACAACAATTCCAAGTGCTGGAATTTCTAGCAGCATGAGCAAGGAAGGTTGGGAGACTCCAAGAATGGCAGGGGAGTAGCAACTAACCACTTTTAAAGATGCTGGACAGCAGCCTGGAGAAGGATTTTGGCTCCCACATCTGGAGCCAATTGGGATTTTGGGGGAAAAATAGAGAGAAATAGAAAGAGGAAGAAAAGGGGGAGAGGTAGAGACCCATGACGTTGGGTTTGGTCTTATATAGGGAAAGAGGAGGGAAAGAGATATAAGGGAAGGTTCCAAGAAACTTCCTAAATTCATGTTTTTTTTTGGAAATTCTACACTTGTATATAATTTTTTTTACGTAAATCAAAACAGACTGTTTTCTGTCTGCTACAGCTTTTAAATTAAAATTTTATTATTACTATTTTTTAAATCCAAAACTCTTTTTATTTGTCATACATAAAAATCGATCGTACAAGCACCTCGGGTCTCGGATTTTGACGCGCAGTATCTTGTTTCGATCGTCTCAGAACGACGATCAATATGAGTATAATGTTGATATATTTTCGATCGGGTTTTGAATACCCGAAATTTTCGGATACGATTTTTGTTTAAGATTAAATTTTGTGATTTAAAAATATCAAACGACCTCCGATTGACGAGCGGTCGATTCCGTTAGTCTTGTTTCGTCGAATCGGTTCCAATGACGGTCTCGGTTAATTTCGCGGTTTCCAAAATTACGTCGCGGCTTTTCACGGCACGTATTACGAAGGGACCGATTTTTGATCAATTTCGTCCGAACGACTTTTGATTCACTACTAATTGGTTGTTTTAGGTTGTTTAGTATTGACCGACAACGTTTTTGGGTTCATTAGACCCAAAATCGGACGACTTCGGGTTTGATTGGAAACCGGATGCTACAAATATAAAAACCTCAAAGGAAGTCTCGTCCTCGAGACTCGAGTTAAGGCTATTCGGTGACTTGTTTAAATTTCATATGCCCATAAAAACCTCAAAGGGTTTTGAACCCATAAAAACCTCAAAGAGAAAACAAGCCATACATTTATCATGTATCTAATTACAAAAGCTTGTTTTGATGCTTACATCAGAAAAGTTGCGGGTATCGTGCCCGCATGTCGGCTTCAGTCTCCCACGTCGCCTCTTTGACGCTGTGTCGGTGCCACAAAACTTTGATCAATGAAATCTCCTTGTTGCGAAGCTTCTTCTCAGCGCGGTCAAGTATCTGGACTGGTTTCTCCTCATAGGTCAGATCCGGCTCTACATCAAGATTCTCATAACTGATGATGTGCCGAGGGTCGTGCACATATTTTCTCAAGTTGGATACATGGAAGACGCCGTGAATAGCTGATAGATGTGGAGGAAGGGCTACTCGGTATGCCACTTTCCCCACTCTAGCCAGAATCTCAAAAGGTCCAACATATCTCGGCGCCAACTTGCCACGAACACCAAATCTCTGCACTCCCTTCATGGGAGATACTCGCAAAAATACCCAATCTCCAACCTATAATCGATAGGAGTGTCATTAATATAAGATTAATTTGGACATATATATATGTCATAGATGAAGAAGAACTAATTAGATTACCTGAAACTCTAAGTCTCTCCTCCGACGATCCGCATAGCTCTTCTGGCGGCTTTGTGCCGTCAGAAGCCTCCGTCTTACAAGATCAACAGCTTTCGCAGTCTCTTCCAAGAGATCCACGGAATACAAAGCATGATCACCTACCTCACGCCAACTGAGAGGTGTGAAGCATCTCCGCCCGTATAGGGCTTCGAATGGTGCCATGACAATACTAGAGTGATAGTTGTTGTTGTACGTGAATTCCACCAATGGCAGATGGTCCTTCCAAGACCCTTTCCACTCCAAAGTGCATGCGCGAAGTAGATACTCAAGCGTCTGAATGGTGCGCTCACTCTGCCCGTCTGTCTGCGGATGGTATGCAAAACTCATCTTCAGCTCTGTCTGTAGTGCTGATATGAACTGATGCCAATAATGAGATGTAAATCTCGAATCCCTGTCATACACTACCTCTCGTGGTTTACCATGCAACCTGATAATGTTCCGCACATAGAGCTTGGCCAACCTGGATGAAGTGTAAGTCGTGTTGACAGGTATGAAATGGACTGACTTGGTCAACCTATCAACAACAACCCAAATGGAATCATGGCCACCCGGTGTCTTCTGTAGACCTGTGACAAAATCCATAGAAATGCTCTCCCACTTCCATTCGGGAATGGGGAGAGACTGCAGTAATCCTGGTGGTCTCCTGTGCTCAGCCTTGACCATTTGACAGGTCATGCATCTGCTAACATGTAGCGCCACATCGCGCTTCATTCCATCCCACCAGAAATGTCGACGCAGATCACGGTACATCTTCGTACTGCCTGGATGGATAGATAACCGTGAACTGTGTGCCTCATCCAGAATGTCTCTGCAGAGCTGCTCGTCATTGGGTACAACGACCCGACCTGCCTTCCATAAAATAGACTCCATCACAACAAAGTCGTCAAATTCGTCCTTGACGGCGCGCATGTATCTATCATGAATCCAAGGATCGGTCTTCTGGCCTTCTACAATACGATCCCAAAGACTGTTGTATCGTAGAGGCACGGCGGTAGAAATGGATGCGCTCTCCTGAGGATGCCAATCGGTCAAAGCTGCAAGCGTATCCCACGTGTATAGCCAGTTCACCATACCATCAGCATGCGCTCTCCTGCTAAGTGCATCAGCCACCACGTTTCCCTTACCAGGATGGTAAGAGATCGTGCAATCATAATCCTTCAACAACTCGAGCCATCTGCGCTGCCTCATGTTCAGCTCCTTCTGATCAAAGATGTACTTCAGACTCTTGTGGTCTGTGAAAATCTCGAAGTTCACCCCATATAGATAGTGGCGCCAGATCTTCAAGGCGAAGACAACTGCCGCCAACTTCAAGTCATGTGTGGGGTAGTTCCGCTCGTGCGGTCTCAACTACCGTGATGCGTAAGCAATCACTTGTCCTCTCTGCATCAACACTGCTCTTAGACCTTCTCCAGATGCATCAATGTAGACTGCATAGTCCTGAGTGCCTGAAGGAAGAGCAAGAGTATGTGTTGTAGTCAATCTCTCCTTCAGTGTCTGGAAGGCCTGCTCACATGAATCGTCCCAAATAAATGGAACTCTCTTCTGCGTCAATCGTGTCAGAGGGCGAACAATGCGTGAAATTCCGCTGACAGTGCGTCTGTAATAGCCTGCTAATCCAAGGAAGCTCCGAATCTACGTGACAGTCTTGGGCTGCTCCCAAGACATAACTGCATCTATCTTCGCAGGATCAACTGCAATGCCTGCTTCAGAAATGATATGCCCGAGAAATGAGACCTGGGACAACCAGAACTCATATTTACTCAACTTGGCATATAGCTTGTGCTCTCGTAATGTGTCCAAAATGGTTCGTAGATCATTCGCATGATCCCATTCATTCCGTGAGTAGATGAGCACATCATCAATGAACACCACTACAAACTTGTCCAAGTATGGACGGAAGATACAGTTCATCATATCCATGAAAGCCGCAGGTGCATTGGTGAGCCCAAACGGCATCACCACAAACTCGTAGTGTCCATAGCGAGTCCTGAAGGCTGTCTTCGGAATATATGACTCGCGAATCCTCAGTCAAGTAACTCTTGCAACTGCACCTTCAGCTACCTCAACTCGGCTGGTGCCATGCAATATGGTGACATAGAGATCGACTGTGTATCTGGCAGCAATGTGATTTCGAACTCGATCTCTCTCTCAGGAGGTAATCCTGGTAGCTCATAAGGAAATACATCTGAATATTCTGACACTACTCGGATGTCCTGTGTCATCGGCTCCTGGTCAGATACCTCCCGAACAAATGCAAGGTATGAATCACAACCCTAATCAACAAGTCACTGGGCTCGCAACACTGAAATGTACTCCATGGTGGAGTCATGTATAGTACCCTCAAAAGTAAACTCGAGTAGATCTGGAATCCTGAAGACAACCGTCTTCTTAAAGCAATCAACAAGTGCATGATGAGCGGATAACCAATCCATGCCTAAAATCAAGTCGAACTCATCAAGCTGCAGAAGTAGACAATCTGCGATCATCTCGTGACCGCCAATCAGTACAGGAAAATGCCTGACTATCAGGGAAATGATAAGCAACTGGCCACCTGGCCCTCGGATATGATACGGGGAAGAGAGAGTCTATGCGACTCTACCTAAAGAAGCAAGTAGTCTCGAAGCAAGGAATGAATGTGTCGCTGCAGAATCAAATGAAACATGGAAAGCTCGATAAGAGCAGTCAGTATGTGTGCTAGCTGGTCAGTCTCCTGGCCTGATCAAGATGCCATGGTTCTGCATGAGAACCATAATTAGTCGTAAAAGTACCATTTGGAGATACTTATAATATATGCCTTTTCTCTTCTTGGGATATAATATGAAAATTAATGAAATTGGTGACATTTGTGGTTATTTAATTCGAATGTCATATTTCCCTTCTCGGACTCACGACAAGTCGGGAGACTCTCTCTATCCGAGAACTTAATGCGATTGGAATACTAGTACAGCGAATGTGCGTATCGAGGTACCACTGCTCTGATACCAAACTGTGAACCCCTCAGGATCCGTGTACCCGTTTACGACACAATTCGCAATATTCCATTTATGACATCGCATTAAAAGTATAATTTTTATGGGGAAATTTTTCGCAATGAATATATTTGCAAGTGACATTCGACATTCACATTCACAACCACAAGATAATAAAGATAAATGTCACCAAGAATTTATTTCATTAACTTTCATTTCATTTTCAACCTGTACAATGTCTGAAAGTACATACAATATATCTCAAAATCTGACTGAAGAGAAAAGAAGCATATAACATTAACAACCGAACAAAAACTGAGCAAAAAGAATAACATACCGTCTAGTATAGACCTTGTCTCTTGGAACCCTCTATAGCTACTGAACAACAGACTCCTTTCCTGCCATGCGTGCAAAGAAGAAAAGGAGTCACAATTGTGAATACAAACCCGTAGTTTAAAATAATTAACAAGTAATTTAATGTGCAAAAGAGAGCAAGTAGAAAGGTGGAATAAGCACTATTTACATCTACTTGCGTGAGTAAAAAGGTATTCAGGCTTGTAAGCATTTCTCATAAACTCTCATTATCCAAACACTTTTCATATTTAACATATTTATTTTGTAATTAAATGTTGATAAATTATAATTATAGGAGTATGCATATAAGTATATATCTCTATTATTATATTGACCAGATATCAAATCTGTGGATTTGTCGATGTGAAAGATGGAATATGAAATATTTATAGATTACTTGATTCCCAAGTTCAATAGGTAGGCATCCAATTCTTAATTTCAATTGTTTCAGATATAACTCCTGATGATATAGATAAAGATCATGATTCTTGGTCTTGGAGATCATGTCGTGGAACTTGATGGCTACTTTCTTGTTATTGAGATCATGTCATGGTTTTCGATAATGGACTGATATGATGATGATGAATTGATCCTTAATTCTATTTACTCCTTCTAAGTTAGTGGATAGTCTGTGGTCTTGGTCTGTGTGTAGCCTCACACTATGACTCTAAGGTATTTAAAAGTACCTTAGGGTTGGGGTGCCTCCGTAGGCATGCGGTGTCGTATAATGCATCCTAACTAAGTTCCCAACACGTCCACTAACTTATAGGGTTTTTGAACCAGATTAAAGTCACTTCTAATCAACTAAATTTTAATTGTGATTTCCTCTAAACCTTCACTGTAACCTCTCTCAGATGTACTCTCAATGATGTAGATATAGATGTAGATACGAATGATCTGGATGTAGAATCGCCGTCTGTTGGCGAAAGAAAACTCAAGCGGTGAAGAAGCCTACAAATGGCTCTTCCGTCTCGCCCTCTAGTTGGAAGGACGGTCCAATATGAGGGATAGGTCTACTCCCCAACTACGCCACTGAGACGGGTGAGAGGGACTTCCCGGGAAGTCGCTCTAGAAAAACAGCCCGACCGGTAACGGGCAACCGAGCTCGTACGTAAAACTGAAAACCAAGGATCCCCCGCCTGGGTATCCTAAAACAGGGTCAGCGGAACCGGTCTAAAGTCGGGATCCCAACGAGGCGTAAAAACACTGCGAGCTCGCGTAAAAACCGAAAAGAGACTGGGATCCTAGACCCGCGCACTTGGCGGCCGCTGCCCTAACTGGGCTTCCTTTCTTCCGCCCAGTTGAGAGTCACCGCGCTCTCGCACGGTCAGGTGTAGAAGTCACCATGACTGGCACTTATAAATATTAGTATCACCGATTCCCAAGATTCTCATGGCTAGGATAAGTTATAAACCATATACAAGATCATCATTCTTCAGATTCTTCACCTATGTCGACTATTAAGATGACACCAGGTTACTTAGGAATGATTTCAAGTTCTAAACTCCAAATTCTTGATGAAAGACAACTTGCTACCAGCATCTAACCCCAACTTTGTCACTTTTGAACATTTATTACTTGGTACTATATAAATTATTACAACCATATGCCTATACGTATTTCTCATATGTTTAAGTTTTGGAAATCCTCCTTTGATCCTTGGTAAAAAGAGTAATGAAACCAGAAATATATACTTTCTAGCATGTTTAGGTTTTGGAAATCCTCCTTTGATCCTTGGTAAACAAGAGTAATGAAACAAGAGATAGATACTTTCTATCATGTTTATGTTTTGGAAATCCTCCTTTGATCCTTGGTAAACAAGAGTGATGAAACAAGAGATGGATATTTTCTATCATGTTTATGTTTTGGAAATCCTCCTTTGATCCTTGGTAAACAAGAGTAATGAAACAAGAGATAGATACTTTCTATCATGTTTATGTTTTGGAAATCCTCCTTATCTTCAACATTCTAAGTTGATTGACATAAAGAGTAAAAAGACGCGTCAATTGTTGCTTATCATTTTCCTGATTCCAGCGATACAATTAATATATATACCAAGTACAATTCATTAATAATTACCCAACATGACCCTCATGGAAAATTTATCTCTATATAGCACCCTTCTCATCACAATCCATCCCCCACCTATAAAAGTCATGTAAGGTTATTGTGTGTGTGTGTGTATATATATAAATCTGCATATCTACATACATATATATATTAAAAAAAACATTTCCCAAAAGCCTCATTATAGCCTTTATTTTGTTCTGCAACTTCCTGTTATCTACTGTCACTAATACAATTATTATTATGTTTATAAAGAATATCACAACCTCCTGCTCAATGCTAAAATCGGTTCATCCAAGCCATTATAATTCTTCCGATTACATTCACATAACAAAACAATGGATGCTTATATATATAGCAAGAATTTAGCCCATAATACAATTCCCTCAAATGCAAAAATTTGTTAATTTATCATAACAAATTTTAAAATTAACATTTATAAATTGAAATGAAATCTGAATAGAGCATAAAACAATTACAGATCTTCTGCCAAGTCAAAATTTTGAATTTATATTTAAAATCTGAATAGAGCAGAACACAGAAGCAGATCTTCTGCTAAAATCAAAATTTAATTTAAATTATAATTTGATATAACAGAACACAGGAGGAACACAGGAGCAGATCCTTTGTTAAAATTAAATTTTTGAATTTAAATTATACCTTGTGATTAAAATCTGAATAGAACAGATAACAGTAAGAGTATCAGGTCTTTTGTTAAATCAAAATCTTAAATTTAGATTTATTATTTAGGATTAAACAGTAGCAGACATTAATAAAAATTATGTATATATATATCCTAGCCCCAAGATTCTTAAGAAACAAGAATTTTGATTGTCTAACCACTCATGCATGGCAGCAAAAGGAGGGATTTGAGAGGAATTGTACATATAATCAAGTGAAATAAGCATGCATGGCAGCAAGAAGGAGGGCAGGGAAATTGTACCTAGTTGATCTCTCCAATTTGGAGAGAATCTTTGCATGCAAGGTTTGAATTTGGAGCAAGGAAGCTGCAGCTCCAGATCTTGGACTTCAAAAGGTTGCTGGAGGTCTTTTATAGCAGAAGAACAACAATTCCAAGTGCTGGAATTTGTAGCAGCATGAGCAAGGAAGGTTGGGAGACTCCAAGAATGGCAGGGGAGTAGCAACTAACCACTTTTAAAGATGCTGGACAGCAGCCTGGAGAAGGATTTTGGCTCCCACATCTGGAGCCAATTGGGATTTTGGGGGAAAAATAGAGAGAAATAGAAAGAGGAAGAAAAGGGGGAGAGGTAGAGACCCATGATGTTGGGTTTGGTCTTATATAGGGAAAGAGGAGGGAAAGAGATATAAGGGAAGGTTCCAAGAAACTTCCTAAATTCATGTTTTTTTTTGGAAATTCTACACTTGTATATAATTTTTTTTACGTAAATCAAAACAGACTGTTTTCTGTCTGCTACAGCTTTTAAATTAAAATTTTATTATTATTATTTTTTAAATCCAAAACTCTTTTTATTTGTCATACATAAAAATCGATCGTACAAGCACCTCGGGTCTCGGATTTTGACGCGCAATATCTTGTTTCGATCGTCTCAGAACGACGATCAATATGAGTATAATGTTGATATACTTCCGATCGGGTTTTGAATACCCGAAATTTTCGGATACGATTTTTGTTTAAGATTAAATTTTGTGATTTAAAAATATCAAACGACCTCCGATTGACGAACGGTCGATTCCGTTAGTCTTGTTTCGTCGAATCGGTTCCAATGACGGTCTCGGTTAATTTCGCGGTTTCCAAAATTACATCGCGGCTTTTCACGGCACGTATTACGAAGGGACCGATTTTTGATCAAATTCGTCCGAACGACTTTTGATTCACTACTAATTGGTTGTTTTAGGTTGTTTAGTATTGACCGACAACGTTTTTGGGTTCATTAGACCCAAAATCGGACGACTTCGGGTTTGATTGGAAACCGGATGCTACAATCGGAGCTACAGCAACTTTCTTTCTGATTGCATCATTCCGAATCCGATCTTTACGTGTGTGTCCACACATCCACCTTAGCATTTTCTTTTTTGCTACAGCCATTCTCTGCACATGTCTATGGTTCACAAACAATGTTGTAAAAAAATAATTTACCTAGAAAATTATGAGACTAACAATGCTTGAATAGGAGAAGGGTGTAGAGTAAATTACAAAAAGCATCCAAGAAAAATAACAAAAGAAAAAACATGGGAAGCAAAATAACTATTAATACTTCCCCTCAAGCCGGAGTATAGATTAAGCCCATCTTGTCACAGAAAAGCTACAACGCTTCTAGAGAAGCTCTTTGATGAAAGTATCTACAAGTTGAGGAAAAGTGGAGATGAAGAGTATTGCACTCTTCCCTTCAATGATAACATTGAGAATGGTACGACAATCCATCCTAATGTACTTGGTCCTCTCATTAACCACGAGAATGGGTGCAATATAGGGAGCAGTCACGTTGTCAAAGTACATAGTGTTATGTTTTGTCCTTATACCTGAGTTTTTTAAGGAAATGTCCCTATAACTACATTGTTCTCAAGAAACGTTGGCAATAACTTGTTGGATTCGGACCCAATCAGATCCCTTGGCAACTATCCATAATCATGAACCCAAGTTGCCAAGTAGTAGATCTCCGCTCTTAAACATATTTTCAATATTTAGTGAGTATCTGATGTGGTGCTATTTTTGAATTCCTAAAACTTCTCCAACTTATATACGCAACACTTCGTTGCATCGTCGTCCGGATGCAGTCCAAAATTTGCAAGGGTTCTCGTATGATGGACGTATGCGAGTAAAGAAATTAGTCCAAAAGAGGTTGCAAAAAAAAATCGAGGATATATGGTTGGAATATTGGCACTTTGACTGGGAAATCGATGGAGATAATAGATACGATGTAAAGAAGGAAGATTCAGATACTCTGTCTCCAACAGACGAAATGGGTTGGAGAGAAAGCAAGGGAAATCGAGTAGACATTCTTTAAATTATGGTATTCAGGTAAAGAGAATGGTAGAAATAGTGTTGGAGTGGTTGTTAATAAGATTTGAAGGATATTGTGATTTTTTTAGTACTAGAAGAGGCGGGAGTTGGAGGGGGATTCGAAGCATGGTCTTTTTAGTGGGAGTCATTGCTTCTACCACTCAAGGCCTTAAATGTCGGTTTCGGTCACCATTTCGGTATCGACCAAAACAGAATTTCGATGGAATTTCGATGGAATTTCGGTGGAATTTCGACCGAAATTTCGGTCATTTCAGTCATTTTTTGTACTAGCACCCCCATATTTCAGTCATTTCGGTCATTTCGGTCGAATTTCGATTTCGACTGGATATCGATATTCGACAGAAATTCGACCGAGTTTCGCTGAAATTTGAGGCCATGCTACCACTAGACCATTAGGGGGATTCTAAGGATAGTGTGATTGAGGTGCAAAGATTTGGGGATCGGGTTATTTTGCTAAAATTGGTGCTGGGAGAAGAAATTATGAATATAATATTAGGTTATGTGCAGCAAGTTAGTTTAAAAGAATGACTAAATAAGCTTTTTGGAAGGATTTGGGTAAAATTATGCGAAGAAGCCCGTAAAGAGATGTGATTTTCCTATGTGGAAATATTAATGGACATGTGGAAAAGGATTTTTTTGGCTATGCTAGTGTTCATGGTGGACATGGCTTCGAGGATAGAAATAAAGAGGGAAAATTCATTCTGGATTTTGTAACGACTTATGACCTTTTCATAGCAAACACTCTCTTTAAGAAGAGGGAGTAGCATTTAATTACTTATAAGAGTGGCCCGACTAAAACACGGATATATTACATAGTAATGAGGAGAAGAGATCGGTTATATTGCAGAGACTGCAAAGTAATCCTAGGAGAGAGCTTGACATCTCAACATCGCTTACTGGTCATGGATGTACATAAAAAAAGGGTTGGAGAAGGTTTTAGAAGACTTATCTTGGGATCGTAACGGAAGTGCAAATGAGATGTGGGAGGCGGTATTATCTTGTAATCAAAGGGTATCCAAAGAGATGCTAGGCATATCTAAGGGAGGAGTTTCCGGCCAAAAGGATGCTTGATGGTAAAGTGAAGAGGTGAAAGAGAAGCTTAAATTAAAAAAGCTTGCTTTAAAGCTATGTATAAGGATCGAATAGAGGAAGTTGTCACAAAGTACAAAATAGCGAAGAAGGAAGCAAAGAAGGCTATAAGTGAAGCTAAGTCGAAAGCGTACCAAGTTTTGTATAAGAAGCTTGACACGAAGGAGGGTGAGAAGGATATATTCAGATTGGCCAAAGCGAGAGAAAGAAAGACCAAAGATCTTTCTCAACGGAGATGCATCAAGGATAAGGATGGGCATGTGCTTGTTACTCAAAAGGATGTAGAGACTAAATAGAAGCAGTATTTCCATAAGCTTCTCATTGGGGAAGGGAATAAAAATGTTACTTTGGGAGATCCTGCTGATAGTGAATGTTACCTGAATCGTGCAAGTTATAGATGGATACAAAGGAAGGATGTAGATGAGGCTTTAAAGATTATGAAACCTGGGAAAGGGATAGGACCTGATGACAATCCTTTAGAGGTTTCGATTATTTTAGGTGAACAGGGTTTGACTTGGCTCACAAATTTATTCAATATTATTTAGCGAAGCAAGAAAATGCATGAATAATGGAGAAAAAGCAGTGTGGTGCCTCTTTATAAGAATAAATAAGAAATTCAAAATTGTTCAAATTATAAAGGCATCAAACTGATGAGTCACACTATGAAAATTTGTGAACGTATAATTGAAAGAAAGTCGAGGTAGTTTCCAAAGTAACTGAAAATTAATTAGGATTCACGCCAGGTTGGTCAACTATTGAAGCTATCCACTTGTTGAAGAGAACAATGGAGATTTATAGAGCTAAAAAGAAGAACATTCATATGATTTCTATTGATTTGGAGAAGGCTTATGATCCAGTCCCAAGGGAGATATTGTGGAGAGTTTGGGAGAATGGACAAGTACATGTCATATACACTAACCTTATAAAGAATATGTATGATATGTCTTCATCTTGTGTAAGGATCCAGTCTGGGAAGACTGACTATTTTAACATCAACATCTGCCTGCATCAAGGTTCAGCTTTGAGTCCATTCCTTTTTACTTTGATTATGGATGAGTTGACTAGTCACATTCAGAATGAGATACCTTGGTGTATTTTGTTCGTCGATGGCATTGTGTTGATTGATGAGATAAGAGATGAAGCAAATGAGAAGCTAGAGGTTCGTAGACATGCCTTAGAGACTAAAAGATTCCGTAAAAGTAGGACTAAGACTGAATATATAAAGTGCACATTTAATGGAAACAACGGTTCAGGACTCGAGGTAAGAATCTAGAAATATTCTTTTAGATAATTGGGATCTATTTTGCAACAGGATGGGGAAATTTATGGAGATGTTACCCATAGAATAAATGCAGGTTGGCTAAAGTGGAGAGGAGCCTCTATTGTTCTTTGTGATAAGAAAATCCCTTGGAACGTCAAAGAGAAGTATTACAAAGCAACTATAAACATGTTATACTCTATAGATTAGAATGGTATCCGGTAAATCACAGATATGTGCAGAGAATGACAGTAGCAGAAATGAAAATGCTAAGGTGGATGTGTGGTCATACACGAAAAGATCAGATTCGAAATGATGCGATCAGAAAGAAAGTTGGTGTAGCTCCGATAGAGGCTAAGATGAAATAAAACCGCTTAAGCTGGTTTGGCCATTTGCAAAGGAGACTGGTTGATGCATCTGTTAGAAGATGTGAGATTTGGTATGCTGAGCCGGTTAAGAGAGAGCGAGGAATGCCCAAGAAGTGTTGGAATGAGACTATCTGAAGAGATCCTAGTTATTGGATTCAAGCCTGAGAATGATCCAAATAGATAAAAAAATCCATGTAGCTGACCCTACTTAATTGTGGGAAAAGGTGTTGTTGTTGTTGTGATGAATCCACCTTCTGGTAGTCATTTCCTCTGAACTTCATGTATGGCAGCTCTACCCCTCAATAGATTTGTCTTCTTTTTAGAGGGATTTTAGCATTGACGGAATTTGTAAAATCCTCATCTTACAACCAGTCCTTTCTGAGGAAGCATTGCCCCGACAACTTGTAGTGTTTAAGCATAAGTGGAACTTTTGGCAACCACCCAAAATGCATTAGTCCAAGTTTTCAAGTAATATACCTCTATCTTATACCCATACTCAATATATTGTGCTAAGTATCTGATGTTGTAATATGATTGCGGAGCCACACATAGGAACAAGGGTAGTCGGAACAACCAAGATCTATAAGAGAGGCAATCCATGCCACCTCATAAGCATTATGAGCCATAGCTTGGTATTCAGCTTATGTGCTAAAACGAACAACATATGGCTTTTTGTTACACTGAGTAACCAACTTTCCACCAGAGAAAGCAAAATAACATAGTACGCATCAGAGAAGGCCGAAAGATCCACGTGCATTGTTTTTAAGCATAGTCCTTTGCCTAGAGAGCTTTTTAAATACCGGGGAATAAAACATAAATATTTTCAGCATTGAGATAGAGTATGGACAAACTAAGCCAACTAGTCCATTTGACTATACGCTTTGGAATTAATAGAATAAAATAGCTTTATTCTATCACTGCTTGGTTCGACCAAATAGTCGATCTGACTACTTGAGCGATTAAATAACTATTAGACTGAAGATAAAAACAAATTTTGATCTTTTTTTATTTTTCATATGTTTAAATGAAAGCACGCAATGTTTAATTAATATTCAATTAATACTTTTACCTTATTAGCCAGTATCAAATATATAAATATAAGCAAATATTTATTAAACAAGATTTTTGTAGTTAAACTGATTTAAAACTACATAATTAGTGATTTTTGTAGTCACCCAAATATCATTTATTTTTTCAGGACCTGTTAGATTGAATATGGAATACTGACTTTTGCATCACACCATCGTGCAAGTGATTACAGCAAAGCTTCTCCACATATTGACCTGCATGATGTCTGGTCTTATAACTTGCATGATGTCTGGTCTAGTGACTCTGTATGATGTCTGGTCTAGTAGCAATCACGTACACAAGTTTCCCTGCAATACTCGTGTATCTTAAAATGCATTGACCATATATTTCCCTTGAAAACTTCGCCATATATTTCAACAATTCATGGCCTTAAACCAAGACTTTTCACTAAAGCAATATCCATATAAGTACCTCCATTCACATAGAATAAGCAATATATAGTTGGCATATCTCACTTAACTTATTAAAAAAAGCAAATGATGAGAACTACATCTCAGATGTTGTAAACACTAAATACAATAAGGGGGATGCATACAATTGTGAGTTGTTTTGCAAATTCGAGTGGCAAAGGGTGGGAGGTCAGGGGTGATTACATATGAGAGGATCGTGCGGAGGGGGGGTGGTAAGGACCTCTGTCGCGAGACAAGAGTGATGACGCTGCTACTAATGAAGGCATTCTTTACTGAAATGACAAAATTAGGGGATGAGGCTGCTATGTTATTCAAGTAAGCAAGAAGTAGGGCCTAAAGTGGTTGCTCGATATATAATACATCTTGCAAATGCGCTATCTATACGGCATTTACCAAACATGGTATGCAGAACACAATTTGAGGATGTGATATAGGTATATTATGAAAAGCAAAAAAAACACCACAAACAAGAATTGCAATGTTTGTTAAGAATTTTTCGTATATGATTATACTTATTGCTAAAATAATTATCATATTTATTGCCATATTCATATGAGATTTACCATGTTATATGGATGACATGCAAGATCAATCATAAACATTAGAAAGGATGTCTGTTGTAAAATTAAGACGCTATAGTGGATGTGCAAGCACACAAAAGTAAATCGTGTTCAATGTGATATAATCACACAAAGTTGTGTATTCAACATAAGATAACGAGAAAACAACCATAAAGCTAAGCATCCATTGAAAAAGACCAATCCTTGCCTTTATCCAAAAATGTGGGAAGCTATTTATTATGCCTTGGAGTACGAAGACATGCCAAATTGAAGGAACTATAATAATAATCAGACATTTCAATCAAATCAAGAGTATGAACTACAATACTGAGAAGTTGGTTTTTTTTACTAATTTATGTCATGACGCAAGCACAGTTAACTAAAAAACTACAAATGAGGCATGTGTCTCATTTCCAACCTCGTACCTTCCTGCTGCAAGCCATGCTTAGATAATTTGAGGCATGTACCTCTCTAGACTTGTTTGAATCTTTAGAGGTGAGAGGTCGTTGCCTTGTCTCAAGCTTTAGTTTATGAATATCCCTTGTAGATGGTTTTATTTAAATGGCTACCCATCCATTCTCAAGATTAGATATGCCATACATATCATACGTAGAATTCGTGAGAGAACAGCTTTTGGAACATATATTGTCCAAAAAAAACTTGAAATAAAGATAATAAATACAACACAAGCATCAAAACATAGATTTCCATGGTTTGAGACGGACTTGAAAGGCCTCCTTACTCCACAAGAGAAGACCTTGTAGGGTGCTATTACCTTTCTCAAGGAATAGAAGAGATGTGAGGCTTTTTATACAGCTCCATCAACACACCCGCATACCACCACTAGACAATATAGGATTAAACACTTATGTTGTGTGTAATTAGATCTTGGTTAGACCCAGTACCCAATTGATTTAAACCACTCATTATTCTCAACACTCCCCCTTAAGCTAGAACAAGGAATGCTCATCTTGCAACAAAAGATATCTCTACTCCCCTAAAACATTTAGTACATGGCAATATAGATCATCTTAACTCCACGCACACATCTCTTGTAGCTTATGACGATAACAGTGCATCTCGATCACACTGATGGGCAGGAGAAACTGAAGAGCAAGATTCTGGAATGATGACTCATTAAGCAATGCCAATTTAAAGAGGGTGCATATGCCCAGTATATGCATCAATCAGAGTCTTTGGCTCTACACTGAGCCTCCCTCCTAGTTCACTATGGCCCACAACATGTCTCATCAGCAGAAGATGGCCCCAACTCTTTCAAGGATTGAAGATAGGGTGGGAATGCTGATATGAAGATCTCGAAATGAATCTCTTATAAGAATCTCAATGCAGGTTCTCTTCATTGAGACCATGAACAAAGGAAGATGGAACCTACAATGAGTCACTCTGGAGATTTTTTAGAAAGAGCCACTTTTTACAAAATCGCAATATAGATCTCTCATATAGGTGCCTCAACAAACAATGGACAAAGGCCTTTATTATTAATAAAGTAATCAACCCAACCTCACGCTTCTCATGTTGTTATAGAATCCCTTGCAGGAGATCTCAAACAAAGGTAGAGTCAGATTTGGAGCGATATGCTCAACTAGGCACTCAATCATTTTAGGATATACAAAGAATAAAATGGAAACAAAAAATATAAAAGCAGGAAAAGGCCCACAAGAGCATTGCCCCCTCCCCTCTGTTTCATCTGCTTAGGGTTCCCAATAAGGGAACCCATCAATTGATAGCATGCAATGTCGTCATCATTCCCAATGCTATTGTTTCTTGACTACTATCTCCATTTCGTCGCAACCTTCAGCGTGGCAACCACCACGTAGTCAATCCCTAGTAGCACCACCTTAGATTTTATTTTTTTCATCGACAGGTGCACATGCATCATTAACATCGAGTTCCTTCTTTAACACTAGGGATATAATATAAGAATCCATTGGTTCTAATGTTGCCAATGCTCATCCCATTGCCTTGCTGCATCAATTAACCACTAGCTTGTTGCGCCAGCTACTTACGTCAGCGATGGTGTCATTGTCACATGCTCCCATCATCGCCTTATCGAGTTGGTTTTGCCACGTATGGCAGTCATTACCATCTCCTTTCTTGTTCTGCTGCAAGACATGGTTCAAAAACCCAACACTCAAATGATCGGGCGTCCTTTACTTATCGCTCTGCATGGGATCAACATTATGCACAGTACCTTGTCAATGGATGCTTCCCCTAATACTACCAGAATCACCAGATCTCACCACTGTTGTTGTGGTCTGCGCCACTTGTGTGATGATCTTGCTGTTAGCTTTCTCAAGGATTACAAGAGTTGTAGGACTCCTTATTAGCCCGACCAACACAACCAAGTCTCACCAGGTGTGCAATTGGATCTTGAGCAGATCAAATTATTCGATTGACTCAATCCTTCATTATTGTCAATAGTATTCAAGGAAAGATTCACAACTTGGAGAAATAGAGATCAGTCGGTTTATGGAGTAATGCAGTTTGAAATATTGTGAGAAGTTGTATAGTATGAAATTAACTGTCGAAGGATGGCGAACTGGAGAACACAAAGTTGATAAGGATAAGGAGATTTGGGATAGCTGATTAATAAGATTCTCCAGTTGATCAAAACAGTACACGATGTTACTTAGAATGGAGCAAACACTGGGAAAAGATAGCTATGCAGATATTAACAAGGCTCAATGCGCAAGGAAGAAACTCAGGGCAAGGCAATGTGTGAGCAAGCTTGGCGAAATGAAGTAACCAGGATAGAATGTTCTAAGCTAAACACTAATGGGCCTCATTGAGATGGTATGGACCCTGTTCTGGTGCTTCCACAGCCACAAAATGCGTATTTCCAGTTAGAGGAGCACCCAGAGAACAGGGCATTCAGGGATTCAGTATGGAGAACCAGCATTGAAAATAAGAAATATGACGGAGGGCTTTGCATAAACCAATGGTGCACTGCTATGACCAACCTATTAACAAGAGTTCCCCTTGGAATAAATACGAAACTAAAAGTATTTACAAATTTGCATGCCCTTCCACAAAATAAAATAAAATAAAAAAGAGGTCTAAATTGTTAGTTACCGTTTGTGGAAATACATAAATATCTAGCTGAATAACTTTTTCTAATATAATAGCAGACATAGTAGTAGTAAAAAGAAAAAAGATCAAAAATATAACAAGGATGAACTAAAAGTTGTATCAACTTTTGTATTTATACAAAAGGTAAGACAATGAGCCGCAAAAGGTACAAAGTTGAATTAGAACTTACTGATGAGATTATAATACCTTGCCACTTTGTAAATGGACCTTGCGAATAGATGACTGGATCGAAAAAAACAAGAAAAAATCAATACACAGCTTGAATATTATAATAACTGAATGATAAAAATTTACTCTTTCAGAGAACAATCCAAAAGTAGTGAAAAATTGTAAAATGTGGATATCATATATTAGGGCTAGATTTGAATGTCCTGAGGCATTCATGTGCTAATTTAGGCACTGTTTTTGCAGCCCACATGGTGGCAGGATCGGCATATTTCTTCTTCTTTTTGTTAGGGAGGAGCAAGGGCCATACATTATTGTTACTGTAGAGATAGTTCTTATTATTATTATCTCTTTATGTATCTTGTCGTTATTTCTTTGTCTTTTATAGACCACTGTGTAATTTACCCTTAAGGTCTCTCCCTATATAAGAGAGCCTAGGGTTTTCTGAATAATCTATCGAAGTTTTTCTCCTAACATGGTATCAGAGCCGCCCTAGGGCTCTCCCTACCCGCCGCCCTCTCCCCACCCGCCGCCCTCTCCTCCTCGGCGCCGATCTCCGGCCCCCCACCCGCCACCCCTCCCTCCCCAGCGGGTCCCTCCCCGCAGCCCCTCTCTCTCCAGCCGCCACCGGTTCCCAGGCAGCCCCCAGCCCGCCACCGAAGGTTCCCAGGCGGCCCCCCAGCCAACCTCGTCTCTTTCGCCGATATATGGATTTGAGTGCGTAACGTCTACATACGCACTCGAATCTGATGCAGTTTGTGTAGACATTCATTACCTTGTCTACAAACCCTAGTTCTTCTCCAGCGGCAGTATGTCAGAATCGAAGGTCGATATGCTCTCCACCGGCGCATTCAAAGGTCCTGCACCAATAGTGAAGATGGACGGGTCTAACTATGAGCTCTGGGCTATGCAGTTCATGAGCCTCATGAAGTCGAATGGTAAGAAGCACATTCTTATCGAGGATGAGCCCGCAGAGAAGACAGGGATATATGCCTCATGGGAGGCTGATGACTCCTACGCAAAGGTCTGGTTGTCTGTTACATTGACGATGGAGATTGCTAATGACGTCCTCCATCAACCCACTGCCAAGGCGATGTGGGATATTCTCGCCGCTACATATTCGCAGGTGCGAAATGAGACCAAGATGTTGCAGCTTCAGCATGACATTTTCACAATGAAGCAGAGCGGCAGACCTCTCCATTCCTTATACACATCCCTAAGAGGGACGTTTGAGAAGGTATACAGTACTATCCCACTCATTGCCACTCCTGAACAGCAGAAGACGTTTCAGAACGCCACCATGGTGGGTGTTCTACTTGCGGCACTTGATCCTGAATATGACGTCGCCCGGTCTCAGATCCTAGATGATGTAGTTATTCCTCCAGTGGAGGATGTTTACAGGATACTCAGACGCATTCCAGTTTCCTCCAACTCTTTTACTCCACCCCCATCAGCGATGGCAGTCTCGCGTGGGAGAGGTGGCCCATCTTCTGGTCGTGGTCGTGGACGTGGACGTGGACCCCAGGGAAGGGGTGGTCGCTTCAGTCAGACATGCTCCTATTGTCACCGCACAGGACACTCGGAGGAGACATGCTATTCTAAGCATGGGTTCCCAGCATCGGCACGTGTTGCAGAGCATTCTCAGTCCCCATTACCATCTACTCCAGATAATCGATTTGACGAACTTGTGGCACGTCTTCGATATTATGCCACATTCATCTGGTGATTCGTCTGGTGGTCCTTCAGATGTTGCTGCTACAGCCTCTGCCAGTTCATTTGCTGTTGCTAGTACCTCAGATAGATCTACTGCATTCACACCGTCTCATGATATATCTGACTGGGTTATAGATTCGGGAGCCACACATCATCTCTGCCGAGATAGAGACAGACTACAGTCCTAAAGGGACATTCCTCACGGTCGTTCAGTGCAGATCGCAGATGGTACTCATTCACCCCTTGTTGGACAAGGGGAGGTCTTCCTATCCTCCACTATACACCTACAGAATGTCCTACATGCTCCTGAATTCTCAATGAATCTGTTATCTATTAGTCAGATTACGAAGGATTTGCATTGTTGTGTTATATTTGACCCGTCTTCTCTCATTTTTCAGGACATACTAACGGGCAGGGTGATTGGTTGTGGCTCTGAGCAGAATGGTCTATATCGGCTGGTTCGGGATTCCTATGCTGGCGTCTCCTCTCATTCTGCCGGACCAGTTTCTCCGTACATCTGGCATCTCCGTTTTGGTCACTGATGAATACCCATTCATCACTCTTTATTCTTTTATTTTAGCTACAAAACCTATGCAAAACACATGTAGATACCTGTAAATAACAATAATTATCATTCAGCATGCATTATGTAAATATGCATTTTTAGCATGTTTTTGTGCATAAATAAAAGAATAAAGAAATAAAAGAAAAAGAGAGGGATATTTAGAATAAATATTAAGCGACCTAATCCCAAGGGAGGGCTCAGCATGGGCCTGACCGCAAAAAGAACCCAAGTAGAGAGAGATAAGGAAGCTCATGATTGTACATATACCTGTAAATAAATAAAATTATTTTCCTCTTAATAAAAATAAAATGGGTGTATATTTATTTGTATATATCTGTAAATATAAAACCAAAATAAAAATGGAAAAAATAAAAGCAAAATAAAAAGAGATAAAATTCCTTCTTCATTGTATATACCTACCTTGTACATAAAACCACTTATGTATTTATTTCCCCTTATAAATAAATAAATAAAAATCCCATAAAAATATGTACATATTCCATATTCCACAGTGTAAATAAATAAAATAAAAATCATAAAAACAAAAAAATAAAAAGAAATAAAATAAAAATCAAAACCTACATTGTATATATACCATGTATGTATATAAATAAAAGTATTTATTTAACCCTTGTAATAATCAATAAAAATAAAATAAAAATACCTTATTATTCTAAATTTTATGTTATAAATAAATAAAATATAAAATTGGGATAAATTGTATAAAAATAAATAATTAAAAATCAAAAATCAAAAATACATAGTGTATATACCTATATATAATAATACTATATTATACATACAATATTTTTATTTCAAAAAAATAAATAAAAATCACAAAAAAATAGTTTAAAAATAAAGAAACATTTTTCATGTTTTAACTTTTTTGAAATTCGGCCATTTACTATTTTTTTATTTAATTTACAAATATTTAATAAATGACGCGCCCCCATTGGTCCACGGGGGATGTTGACCCCCGGTCAACTCTCCCCCGCGGACCCCCTCTTTCCGGATCCAAGCAACTGACCTGATTTCTCCCCATTTTCCCCGCTTGATCCGACCATCAAATCCTTAAACCCCGGGTCCTAATCCTTCCCTGTAGATCCGAGACCTTCGCCCGGGGTGGATTTTAGGGGTCCGTGCATCGATGTGTGTGCCCGACTCCCATCTTGTCAGACCCCTCACACTATTTAGCTGAAGCTCCAACCGCAATTCACGCCATCTTTGGCGTTGCTTCTTCCACCAAGGACCTCCACCCGATACCCTAGAGTGACAGCTAGCTGTCGACGTGTTGCAGAGAGGAGAAGGACCCCTCCGCCACTTGATCCGGCGAGCTTCTTGCCGCCGTGCGCCGCCCAGAGCAGTGCCCGAGCCTCGGGCCTCCGACGACCCTCGAGGCGAAGACCAGAGCTCCGCGAGCTCATCCCCAATCGACCACAGTCACCAGGTAGCCTTGATTCTTCCTACATTTCTTGAATTTTCGATTATGCCCAATTCATCCGTTCTCCGTCGTTCGTCGATTCCGACCATCTCCGTCACCCTATCGATCATCGGACTCGACCATCACAACCACGAGACCTCTCCTCACATTCTGCACCCACTCACACCCCCTGTCTCGCCCCGGAGCAGGAACTGCGATCTCCACCGCCGTCGCTTTGCCGGAGGTCGACCATCCCGACACACCAGCCGCCCATTTCCCATCTCACCGGGTCGAGGCAGTTTGCCCTCGACCTAGGAGCTTGCTGTGCTATTTTTCAGGTCAGAAGAGACCCATCTGAGGGTCTACGCATACAGGCACAGGAGCCCAGCTCCGCCTTCGTCGCTGGAGCTCCTCGGAGCCTCCCGGCGTCATCGGAGGAGCTCAGCAGCTGCAGGACGTCTTGGCGAATCTATTCCACACCTTAGCAGCAGCAGAGGAGGCATCCAGCGTGAGTATCGAGCCGGCGAACTTCGTCGGTGACCTATTCTTGGAGCAACCTCCGTCACCGTCTGATCGACCCTCCTCGCCCAGTTTTGATCTGGAGCGTCCACGTGCGAGGAGCCAGCGACCGTTAGATATTCCGAAGCTCGATTAGCACCTTCAGTTCAGCGAGGGGGAGCCCTTGATCCACGACCGTCTGATCAGCCACGTGGACACCCCTCAGCCATCAGATCCGAGCCGACTTCTTCGCAGAAGTGCTGCACCCCCTCAGCCGTCCGATAGCACACGTGGCGCGCCTCCAGCCCTCGGATAATAAAGGGTAATTTACCCGTAGGTCCTTTCTCTTTTTGTTTTTATTAAGTAGTCCTGTAAATATTTTATGTAGTTCTTTTTATTTGGTAAAATTGCAGTCTGGACCTTTATGTTTATTCTATTTGCACATTTGTCCATGTTTGTGTATGCCACGTGCATCGACACGTGAGACCTGGAAATTTTGCAATATAGATCATGTACTTCTTGTGCTTTATGGTTTGATCTTGTAGAAATAGGATTTACATTTCAGTCCTCACGTGCCTGGTCCACGTGCTCTGCGCGTGTTTTATTGGACTTTTTGCACGTTGGGCCCTGGGCTTTTATGTCGTGTTATTGATTGGCCCCTAGATTTAGTTTTTGTTACATTTAGGTCCCTGTGAACTGTGTGCTTGTTTTTTATTTAAATAAAATATCAAATTAAACCCAAATCATGTGAAAATTGGACACGTGGCTCCTGCCACTGTGTAAAATTTTCACTAATTTTTGGGTACATTTTTTAGCCTTTTTATTATTTTTAAAAATTCAAAAACAGCCATTTTTGCCTCTGTCCAGTTTATAAAATCCTAAAAAAATATAAAAACCCTTTTAAAATTTCTAAATTAAGTTTTGCTTGTTTTTGCTTATTTGAGTTTCTGTGCATTTTTGGCCATTTTTGGATTTATAAAAAGCTTAAAAATTAAAAATCCTTAAAAACTCATAAAAATTCTAAAAAATCATAGAAAATCCAAAAATTAATAAATCCTTTTCCTGAATTTTCCTTTTGGTTTATACTTTTCATGAAAAATGCCTCCAGGCTTTGACAGGACCATTTTATATTTTATTTTGATCCTTGAAGCATGGCTGGACAGTAGCACAGTTTTTCTTCCTTCTTTTATTTTTAGAAAATTCCATAAAAAATATAAAAATCTCAAAAATTCACCAAAAACAGTAAAAAATATATAAAATATAAAAATATTTTTGTTTGAATTTTTGGACCATTTTTGAGTATTTAAATAATTGGTTGAATGTGATTGTTTTTACCTTTTTATTATTTTTCTTCATTATTAAAAATCCAAAAAAAATAAAAATATTAAAAACCACCAAAAAAATATTTGTTTTCTTTTCTTTTCTTTTCCGACTACTTCGTAAGCCGCGAGGCCAACTCGTGCTCCTCGAGACCGACCCTGGGAGCTATACAAGGTTAATCACCTAGCTAGGACCGTGATTTTGATTTTCATTGTTTTTCTCTCTTTGTTTGGTGGTCCGATTTTTATTTCTTGATCGAGCTCTGAGTCCCGAGTGACTGAGGCCGCAACGACCTTAGTGATTCCTTTACCTTAGTCTATCGAGCAGCTCAATCAGAATGGCGTCGTTGCCGTGGAGCACGGCTTAGTAGTCGCATTTTCTTTATTTTTGTTTGATTTTGTTTTTCGCGGCTTTTCGCGGCTTTTTCTTCGTCCGCGGCTTTTTGCGGCTTTCTGTTTTCTTTTATTTTCTTTTTGTTTTTATTTTATTTTGTTTTGTTTTTGTTAGAAGAAGGGAGTCATTGTTATGATTCATAGAATAACCCTAGGCTCTCTTATATAGGGAGAGGCCTTGAGGGTAAATTACATGAACGTCTACATAAAAGAGAGAAATAAGAAAACAATTATAAATAGTGGAAGCTATTTCTACACTCCCCCTCAAGGTGGAGCATAGATGTCGATCATGCTCAGCTTGGATGAACATCTCTGAAAAGGTCCTCTGAGCAATGGCTTGGTGAACACATCAGCAGTTTGATCTCCTGAGCTAACATGGGTTGTGGATATCAGTCCTCTCTGGATCAGGTCCCTGGTATAATGGCAGTCAACTTCAATATGCTTGGTCCTCATGAAAAGCTGGATTGTTGGCAATGAACAATGCTGCCTGATTGTCACACTGAAGCTTCATAGGTAGAGGTACAGCTATATGTAAATCTTCTAATACGGAGCGAACCCACATCATTCCGTGCTGGCTTGGGCCATTGCCCTGTACTCGGATTCCGCACTGGATCTTGCCACCACCGTTTGTTTCTTGCTTTTCCAAGACACCAGAGAGCCTCCAACAAAAACTGCAAACCCTGAGGTTGATTTTCTATCCTTAGGACATCCCGCATAATCTGCGTCTGCACACGCTGAGATGGATAAGTCTGCGCCCTTTCTGAATAGTAGCCCTAAGCCTGGAGAAGACTTCAGATACCTCAATATCATGTGTATAGCATCCATGTGAACCTGTCTTGGCTGCTCCATAAACTGACTCACCCGGCTAACTACAAATGCAATGTCTGGACGAGTTATAGTAATGTAGAGGAGTTTTCCCACCATCTCTCTGTATCTCCTCTTATCCACTTCATCAGTATCATTATCGTATAACTTCATGCTGGGGTCCATGGGGATGCTTGATGGTTTGCACCCATACATACCAGTCTCAACCAGAAAGTCTGTAATGTACTTCCGTTGTGTCATCACCAAACCATGTGCATTCCTTGCAAATTCCAACCCCAGAAAGTATCTTAGGGTTCTAAGATCCTTTGTAACAAACTGACGACCTAGGAATGCCTTCGCCCTTGCTATGCCCTGAACATCGTCTCCTGTAACAAGAATATCATCCACATAGACCATTATGACAACCGTACCTGCCGAGGACTTCTGGATGAACAATGAGTGATCAGCATTGGACCTCTTGAATCCCTGGTGCTCAATTAGATTGGACAGCTTCTGGAACCACGCTCGTGGACTCTGTTTAAGGCCATATATCGCCTTGTGAAGTCTACAGACCATATGCTTCTCCCCCTCAGCAGTGAACCCAGGTGGCTGCTGCATGTAGACTTCCTCTTGTAAATCCCCGTACAGAAAAGCATTCTTGACATCTAGCTGTGAAATGCTCCAATCACGAACCACTGCAACGGACAGGAGAATACGGAGAGTCGTGTGTCTCGCCACTGGAGAGAAAGTATCCATGTAGTCAACGCCATATGTTTGTGTAAATCCACGGGCGACCAAGCGTGCTTTGTACCTATCCAACGTGCCATCTGCATGATATTTGACTGTGAAGACCCATTTACAGCTCACCACGGATGCATCAGGAGGTGCAGGGACCAAAGTCCATGTGCCACGGGACTGCAAGGCCCCCATTTCTTCTTCCATAGCTACTCTCCAGCACTCACTCTTCAAGGCTTCCTGGTATGTCCGTGGTATGTCCACGGAAGACAAAGCTGTGGCAAACTTCTGGAAATCACCTGTGAGTCGGTGGAAGGACACCTGTGAAGCAAACGGATAGGAAGCACACTGCCGTCTCTGTTTCCGAATAGCAATCGGAACATCAAGATCATCATCTGGGTCCACCTGTAATGAGTCATCCTGCATATGTACCGGACCTGAACCGTCAGTAGTAACCTCATCTGAACATACCTGAGGCGTAGTGATTGGCTGATCTGTCGTCTGAGCAGGACCTGGCCGACGCGTATAATGATTAGGATACGGTGATATGGTTTGCTGTGGAATAGGTGGAGGTGGTGGTGGTGGTGGTGGTGGTGCTGGCAAAGGAGGTGACACAGGAGGTGGTGGTGGAACAAAAATATCATCAGTGATGGTGGATGGTACCATTTTGTCCCCAGCTGGCGAGAAATACATGACTGACTCGAAGAAGGTGACATCCGCACTAACAAAGTACCTGTTGGTTGTAGGATCATAACATCGGTATCCCTTCTGGGTTCTGGAGTAACCAACAAAGACGCACTTGACTTCTCTGGGAGAGAGTTTGTCAAGCCCAGGAGAAAGACGATGGACAAAAGCTACAGCGCCAAAGACACGTGGCGGCAGAGAGAAGAGTTCCTTGTCTGGAAAAATAAGAGAGATAGGTATCTTCTCTCCAAGGACAGAGGACGGCATTCTGTTGACTAGATAGCATGCAGTAAGGACAGCGTCCCCCCAGTAGGAAATAGGAGCACAACTTTGAATCAACAGGGTACGAATAATGTCCAATAGGTGACGATGTTTTCTTTCCGCCACACCATTTTGTTGGGATGTATATGCGCAGGTGGTTTGGTGAATGATACCCTTCGATGAAAGAAAAAGAGAAAGAGAGCGTGTACAGAATTCCAGGGCATTGTCAGTTCGAACATACTTGACTGAGGAAGAAAAAACATTCTGCACTTCATTAATCAAATTTTTGATAACATCGCATGCTTCAGATTTATTCTTTAAAAGAAATACCCAAGAGACACGAGAAAAATCATCCACGACAACTAGATAAAACATGTGCCCCTGGTGATCGGGAACACGACTCGGACCCCAAATATCTATATGTAATAACTCAAAAGAGGAGCTACTGCTCCGACTCTGACGACCTGGGAAGCTCGACCTATGATGCTTGCCCAACTGACATGTTTCACAGCGAAACGACGAACTTGGAGAGATCTGGGGCAGAAGATGACGCATTTTCTGGATCGGAAGGTGATCAAATCGAAGATGCCAGATGTAAGGAGAGACTGGTCCAGCGGAGTGAGAAGAGATGCCAGCATAGGATTCCCGAACCAGCCGATATAAACCATTCTGCTCAGAGCCACAACCAATCACCTTGCCCGTCAATATGTCCTGAAAAATGAGAGAAGGCGAGCCAAAGATAGCACGACAATTCAAATCCTTTGTAATTTGACTGATAGACAGCAAATTCAGTGAGAACGCAGGAGCATGTAACACATTCTGTAGCTACATAGTGGGGGATAAGAAAACCTCCCCCTGTCCAACAAGTGGTGAGTGGGTACCATCTGCTATCTGTACCGAGCGGCCAGGTGGAATATCCCTGTAGGCCTGTAATCGTCCCCTATCTCGACATAGATGATGTGTAGCTCCGGAATCTATAACCCAGTCAGATATATCATGGGAATGTATGTGTGATGATGAACTACCTAAGCTACTTGCTACAGCGGAAGAACTGGCAGAGGCTGTGGCAGCAATGTCAGAAGAGCCACCAGAAGGATCACCGGAAGAATGTGGCATGATATCACGGAGACGGGCCACAAGCTCGTCAAATCTATGATCTGCAGTAGATGGTAATGGAGACTGTGAATGCTCTGCAACCCGAGCCGATGCTGGAAATCCATGCTTTGAATAGCATGTCTCCTCTGAGTGTCCGGTTCTGTGACAATACGAGCACATCTGACTGAAGCGACCTCTACCTTGAGGTCCTCGGCCACGTCCACGACCACGTCCAGAAGGCGGTCCACCTCTCCCACGCGAAGCTGCCATCGCAGATGGAGGTGGAGTAGAGGAGCTGGAGGAAACTGGAATGCGACTAAGCCTTCTGTAGACATCCTACACTGGAGGAATTACTGCATCTGCTAGAATCTGTGACCTTGCAGCATCATACTCAGGATCAAGAGCTGCGAGTAGAACACCCACCATGGTGGCGTTCCGAAACGTCTTCTGCTGCTCCGGGGTAGCTGTCAGAGGAATGGTACTGTAGAGCTTCTCGAACATCCCTCTCAGGGATGTGTATAGAGAATGGAGAGGTCGGTCGGCCTACTTCATCGTAAAAATGTCATGTTGAAGCTGCAACATCTTTGTCTCGTTCCGCACCTGCGAATACGTAGCAGCAAGGATGTCCCACATCGCCTTAGCAGTGGGTTGATGGAGGACATCGGTAGCTATCTCCATCGTCAATGTACCGGACAGCCAAACTTTCGCATAAACATCATCCGCCTCCCATGAGGCATAGATCCATGTCTTCTCCGCAGGCTCATCTTCGGTAAGAATGTGTTTCTTACCATTGGACTTCATGATACTCATGAACTGCATAGTCCATAGCTCATGGTTAGACCCGTCCATCTTCACTATTGGCGTTGGACCTTTGAATGCGCCGGTGGAGGGCAAATCGACTTTCGATTCTGACATAATGCCGCTGGAGGAAGACGAAGGAATAACTGACACGTTGATGAATGTCTACACCAACTGCATTGGATTTGAGTACGTGTGTAGACCTTTACGCACTCAAATCCATAAATCCGAAGGAAAGGAAGTCTAGGGCACGCCTCGAATGAAGCTTACAGCCCTGAATCGCCTCGAGAACACCGTCTACGAACTGTTATAGGCCAGGAGAGGGCCTACGGCTGTTGTTGGAGCGTCGCTGGAATTGGTGGCGGCGTTGAAGGGCCGCTAGGAGGGGCTGGGGCCCGCTGGGAAGCGGTAGGGGCGGCTAGGAGGGGCTGGGGCCCGTTGAGAAGCGGCTGGGACCGCTCGCAGGGGGCGGCAGGGAGCCGCTGGCGGCAAGGGGCCGCTGGTGGGGGATTGGCGGCGGCAAGGGGCTGCTCGGGAGGAGCAGCGGAGGCCGCTGGAGGCGGCAGAAGCCGCTGGAGGCCCCTGGGGGGTCTTGGCGAGGGCTGCTTGCGGCCGATGGGAGCCCTAAGATGGCTCGACGAGAGAAGGAGAAAGGGGCGGCGGGTGGGGAAGGGAGAGGCGACGGGTATGGAGCCCTAGGGTGGCTCTGATACCATGTTAGAAGAAGGGAGTCATTGTTATGATTCATAGAATAACCCTAGGCTCTCTTATATAGGGAGAGGCCTTGAGGGTAAATTACATGAACGTCTACATAAAAGAGAGAAATAAGAAAACAATTATAAATAGTGGAAGCTATTTCTACAGTTTTGTTTGTGTTTGTTTTTATTTATTTTGTGTGTTTATTTTGTTTCTGCCTATATTTGCTCTTCTTTTATTTTTATACATATAATAATCTGGTTTGACACTCTGATTGTTTCTTGCGAGGGCCCGAGGACCGAGGCGGCTACTTCGGAAGCCGAGGCAACCGCGGGAGTCGGAGGCGGCTTCCTTCTCTACGAAGCCGCAGGAGAGCGCGAGGAGCGACCGGGGAGTGCGGGAGGAGTAGTTTAGCAGTAGCTTAGTTTTATTTTCAGCAATTATTTGAATTATTGTAATAATACAGGACCAGAGACATACTCAGACACTTGTGATTGCGGGGTCTGTTTCGCCGAGCACCGATGTGCTCGGGGGACCCCACCACTGTTTTGTTTTCTCGCTTTTCTTTTTCTTTGATTTCACGTGGATTTCTGTGCTTGAGCCCCTAGATTTAGATTTTTATATCGTTGAGCCAGGTAGCCTTAGGTCCACAGCCCTAAAAGAATATATGTTCCTATAGATTGCGTTTGGATGCAGGCAAATAAATCGGTTCTTCACGATAATAGGAGCTTCTGTTTAGGACGGTTCTCGCATTTGCATCCATATAGATTAGTTTTATATTTATGCGCGGATCATAAGTGCATGTAGACTGTTGGAGTCAGGTACGTCTTCTATCTCGTGCATGCATCATTGATTTGTCGTGCATCGGCTTTTCCACTTTCCTCCCCTGTTTTTTTGGACTTAGGAATAAAAGGAAATCGGAAAATTCGTTAGACGTTTCTTGAAAAAGACATAAAAAGAAAAACAATAAAATCGGGACTGTTAATCATACTTGACCTAAAAGACACCTCATTGAAAATCTGTCTTGGGGAGAGCAACCCCCTCCTTGTTTGGTTTGGATGAGCGAGAGAGTGGCACGCACCCTAGACTAGAGCCATATCCGATTTCTTAGCTGACTACCGGCTTTTTGTACGGGACAGTCGGTTGAGAATATTGGATTCCTATCAGCTCACGTAATCGCTCTGAAAGACCGAATGATCACCTAAAATAAAATCGACAAGATAATTGACCGATCCCTTACGGTCTTCAGCTCGTGTGCGTAGGTGAATCGGGGGTTTTTGCTTTCTCATCTTGTGTGATTCCAGATCCCTGCTGCCTTTCCCCTTCTATCTTCTCTATCCATCCATCTGTCTCCTACACACCCTCCCTTCAGTCTTCTCTTCTTCTTCTCCCTTATCCCTGGATGATGGATTCCCCTCACTCCTGGCCGACTCTTGCGGCTTCTTCTTCACCCTCTAACCATCAGTCCAGTCCACCTTCGAGGGAGGTTGGATCTCCGACCAACCTCCCGCTCCCTCTCTCCCATCCCTTTCTTTACTCTGGGCATGCTGCGTTAGACGTCCGCGCATATCAGATCGAGCAGATGCGAGACCCGGACGATGCCATTGCTGAGTTGAGAGTGCACTCCGTTCATGATCAGAGAGAGCAGAGGAGATTATCAGATAGATCTTATCCCAGATTGATGGAGGGGCAGATAGGACAGGGAGCTCAGTCAGCTTCTACACGAGGTCCATTCAGCTTGGATTTGGATTTCATTCAGAGACTGCCGACATTTTCAGGGGAGGTGCACGAGGAGCCCTATCTTCACTTGTCTGAGTTCGAAGAGTTTTGCAGAGCACAGTTATATTCAGATATCACTGCAGAGGAGCTGATGAGGAGGACCTTCATATTCACACTTCAGGACAGAGCCATGCGATGGCACAGACGATTGGGGAGGAGATTCGCTACGTGGGGAGAGCTACGCCGAGAGTTTCTACAGAGATACTTCCCCCAGCGTAGAGCAGAGTTGATGCGGTCTTTGATCACCGAGTTTTCAGTTGACCCCCAAGAGCCATTGCTTGAGGCATGGCCGAGGTTTCTTGACCTCTTGAGGAGATTTCCAGACCATGGACTTCCATTGACAGACCTTATAGAGATCTTCATGCGGGGGATGACCGTAGAGCAGATAGCACTGGTGATTACCACATGTGGCGGTTCACACCGCAGTTCCGACATTCACCTACTGGATACCATCTCGAGCTTACTTTCACAGAGATCTTCTTCACGAGACGCCATTGTCGGGACAGCACATAAGGACATTGCACTACCAGTGCGGTGTGTCGTAGTAGAGGAGGATTCAGTTTCTACACACCAGCCAGAGGACTTGGATACTACAGCACCACAGAGTATAGAGGAGATGCCTGCAGCAGTTGAGGTTCGGACCCAGAGTCTACTCGAGTTCCCGTCGGTTTTCCGGCTAGAGTTCGAGTCAGCCCCAGAGTTTTCAGTCGACGAGTCTTGGATATCAGATCTTCTGATACTCCAGGAGCCGGAGGAGCCCCCGCTATTACAGCCATTGATTCAGTCACTTCAGTGTCCAGTCCCGAATGATTCAGCTTCTTTTCTGCAGAGATACTTCTCGGATTCCGACAGCTACCAGGACTCAGCCCAGCAGCCACAGTTCGATACGGGACACCACTTTGAGAGACCAGACACAGATAGTCCCATATTCGAGCATTTTATCCTCCACTTTGACGAGACAGAGACACTTGCTGAGGACCAGTTGGCAGCCAGTATTGCCGCAGAGCGAGGATCAGCCGCAGACACAGTGCCAGCCTCCGCGGTGTTGACCAGTACCTTCTCCTGCTTCCAGATTGCCGACAGCCACACTTCAGATGATGATGAAGCCTGGTGCACCGAGTGGATACTTGACAGCAGCACAGATGCCCTTCTAGATCCTGATCCTTTATATCTCACCTCTGATCTTGCATTTCTCCCCGAGGGTTATCTGCGGAGAATGTCAACCACGATGAGTACTCGATTTCACTTCCTGAGAGTGTATCCGATCTGGCGGAACACGAAACCGAGTCTTCTGATCCTTCTGATTCTGAGTCATCTCACCTCGACGACCCTCGCGAGGATGAGCCGATCATTGAGATATTCAATGTTCTATCTGATTAGCTTCTATTTCATACATCGGATATCATTCTTCTTAGAGAGTCTCCTGATCTTGACTGTCCACACCTTCTTAAGACACTGATTGACGTGGAGGATTCCATGACTGATCCATTCTTCTCCACGTTTGACTTCGTCGGCTCCACACTACCACTCCAATCTGATCCGGAGCCGACGATTTCTTTTGTGCTACCGGATCCCGATCACTTACATTCATATCCCTGGTCGGTAGCAGACACCCGCTTGATTGCATACCTGGGTGTCATTCTTTACACTTTGCACTTCGCCGTTGTTCTCATACCGAGACTGCGACGACAGTACGGCATTCGCCTTATAGATGTCGTCCTGAACCTTGACACTGCCTTGTCCTAGCCTTTGCGCCCAGCTAGGGGTGTAAAATCTAGCGCTTGTTGAGAGGCACCTCAACATTGTACCCTTTTGTATATACATGTTTTGTCTTAGTTTAATCTTTCTTTCTTCCGTTCTTGTTTTCACCCCAGGTCTCGCTTAGGAATATCTTTGCTATACTTAGGATACACCTCATCCTAAGTATAGGGGGTGGAAACACCGGGTTGTTCTTCCGTTCTGTTTCATCAATTCTGTTGTTGCCTATACTTAAGGATTCTTCACCATAAGTATAGGGGGAGTGATGCCCTCCATCTTGTATATATTTGTCTATTCTCTTTGTGTCTTTCTACCCCTGTTTTGCTGCCTATACTTAGGGATATTTTACCCTAAGTATAGGGGGGGTAGACCCTGTACATTCTTCACTCGGCTTTCCCTTTGTGTACAGCCTGCTATACTTAGGATTATTTGATCCTAAGTATAGGGGAAATGCCGAGACCCTCTTGATTTTCTATTCCTTGATTCGACTTTGTATATAGCCTTCCTTTTCACTTCCCTATACTAAGCACGAGTTATGTCTTCTTCATCGCTCTTGACTCTGAGGACATCGTTCGAGCTAAGTATAGGGGGGTGTATATATTTCATATATACTTTAGCCATAACTCGTGCTTTGTGTGAGTGTGTTAATAAATAAAAATGGCTAAAAACCAACCCTAAAATCCATAAATTTTAAAATTTTTCCCTGTAAATAAACATTCTTTTATTTGCACATACATAGCTATTGTACAAACTATTTTTGTAAAAATGTTTGCAAAAACTTTTTGTGTAAATTGTGTGTAAATATGTGCATATCAAAATTATGTATATAATACAAAATTTTTCCAAAATGTTTTGAAAATCAAAAGTTTGCAAAAACATTGTGTAAATTTGTGTAAATATTTTTGCAAAACTTGCATTCATGCATACATACATGGTTTCAAAACATTTTTCAAAAAATTTGCACATATGTAAATATTGTGTAAATAGCATCCTTGTATATATTTGTATAATTTTTCCTGGATTATAGTTGACATTTAAACTAGCCTGGAATTAAATTGGGAAATGAAGCTTGATTAAGATCTTAATCCACCTAATTATAAGAGAAACCTTATAGGGCTTAGGGTTAAGGCTTTTCAGGTCCATGGTGACTTAATTCTTTGAGTCCACTAGGTTATGATCACATGTCATCTCAATGAGCCTAAGTAGAGCACTTAACAACACACGCATGACTTATATAGACAATGGCTTGACTTGGACCCGCACTTTACACCGAGCTCTCTACGGATGAGGTGGTGAGGAGGCAGTCTTCCTTGACTTGGGGTAGCATATGAGGGTAGTACTTCTAGACGGAACCTCTCTTCTTCTTTTAGTGAAGGAAGTGCGTCTCAACTTGGTCTGGTTGCCATGAGGTCTAACGACAAGAGTTGTGGGTTGCAATAATGTTTCAAAAGAGGGATAGTCTACTGGCTCAAGAGGAAAAACTCCTTATGTACATATGCTGCACTGTGTAAATATGCGTATAGATGCACTTAAAAAAATGCAAAAAGAGAATAACTCCAAAAAAGTGGTGGGTCTGATAGAAAATGATAATCCCACCGGAGTATGTATATAGTGCAAATAAGCAAAGCTTGAGACTCATGTTCCATCTTATGTAGCTTGCAGCAGGGAGACTTAGCTACACTGGTTGAGCTCCCAAGGATACATGGCTACACTGGCCATGGTCCATTCTCTTCTTCCCCCTCTTCTTGAGCCGGTTGAACTTGAACTTAGAAGGGAATACCCCGCTCCTCGAGGAAAGAGTGGCCAGACTAGGGTCATAGAGTTACCTTGTTGGGGAGGGTTGCCAAGTTACTACTTCTGAGGTGGAGAGCTATACCTCACTTACACTGTGCAAGGAAAGATTCATAGTCTTCAGGGTTTGTGTATGTAGACTTGTTCTGATCTGGATTGTTGAGGAGACTTGATTATAGATTAGTGGATCTTAGAGGCTGTTGAGTTTTAAACTTAAGTCCAAATAAGGTTCCGACACATTAATAATCCAAAGATCTGATCGAGCTCCATATTTCAATTTAATGAAGGCAAGTTTAATACTCAGCATTAATCCATGCATTTTCTCCTCTTTTTCTTTCGAGTAAAATTCCTAAGTAGTACCTGGGAATTACTTAAATACCCAGGTACTACGTAATATTTTTTTTACTTCAAAACTACAGAGGTGTCGCATGTTCAACATGCGACACCCCTTAAGTTTTTTTTACCCAGAAATTACGTTTGTGTCGCATGTTGGATATGCGCTATAGGTAACGCATATTCAACATGCGATATCGGCCCTAATTAAGCCCCGCGCCCAGCGGCCTTCTCATTTCCCCGACCTTGTCTTCGTTGGCAGCAGGGTGTCAGCAAGCTGGCTGTGCACCAATTTTTCAGAGTTGGCTGAGGATGCAGACGAGCTAGTCGTACAGAGACACGCTCGAGCATACATTTTGCAGTTGCTTGGTGGAGTATTTTTCACGGACAAGTCTGGTTCCTTGGTTTCACTTATAGCTCTACCACATCTACAGGATTTTGAGTTCTCTGGGACATTGAGCTGGGGATCAGCCGTGCTTGCATATCTTTACAGGCACCTATGTTTGGCAGCGGACATGGCGACCGAGGAGATTGGAGGCTCGGTCATACTACTTCAGCTCTGGGCTTGGGAGCATTTCCCCCACATTGCTCCAGTTGTTAGGGACGGCAGAGAATGGTACGGGCGCCCGTTAGGAGTCCGCTGGGCAACGGCGTTTGCCCATCGTAGACAGCCCACACACGTGGTGAGACCCTACAGGGATGCTTTTGACATGCAATCACCCGACCAGGTAATTTTACATTTACAAATTTTTCCTATATCAACAAAAGAAATACTAATCGTAATACAATTTTTGCATTCAGGTTTTTTGGACTCCCTATACGGATGAGATCCGCGCCCATCTCCCAGCCAACTCTCTTGAGGGCGAACACATTTGGAGAGCTGAAGTGCCTTTGATATACTTCCACATTGTGGAGTATTACTACCCAGATCGGTTCATGAGATAATTTGGGGGTCTTCAAGATATCCCAAGTCGTTGCTCCACATTTCAAGAACTCCACGCTATCGATTTGAGGGGGAAAGTACATGTGGATTGGAGGGCGAAACACAACTTGCATATTGCCCGCTGGAATGAGCGGGACGTTAGAATTATTCGCATCGATCGGTCCAGAGGGGTATTCGCGACGCCCGCATACGAGCAATGGTATAGGACCATTACTCGAAGATTTGTCGGACGTTTGGGTGCAACTCTGGCAAGCAACGTAAGTACTCGAACTATAATTTTTTTGGTAAATTAATTAGCAAAACTGTTTCAAATTTACATCTACGTCTTTTCCTTGGATGCAGCTCGCTCTGTGGAGCCGTGTCTACGACATTGGACACGAGGAATGCCGCGAGATTGCGGCACAAGCGAAGGCGGAAATGACGGAGTGGCTGTCATTACAATTTGCAGATGCAGTCACGTTACATGACGAGCGTGCAGATGTGGCTAGGGAAGAGGCAAGGCGAGGAAGGGTAAGAGGACGGGGACGAGGAAGAGGTCGAGGTAGGGCGCGTGAACAAGTCGCGGAAGCTATGGACTTTGAAGAAGCCGCTGCGGAGGATGATAACATTGCGCAAGGAGACTACTTCACACCTGCCACCGAGCGACCAAGAGAGGACTTGCCAACGCCTCAAGCACCGTTGAGGCATGGATTGGACCCCAGCCAGACACGACCAACTTTCTGCACACTAACGCCGCCGTCTATGCCAACATTCGAGGAAGATGCCCCAGGACCATCTCAAATCCACATGATAGACGAAGCGAACCGTCTATTACCGTTCCATCCTCCAGATTCTACGATTACATACCAGCGGAGGAAAAAACGTTGAATTGTAATCAATGTAATTTTTAATATGATGCAAAAAATGTAATGTGTATTCATGAACAAGTCTACTTATATTCAATATTTGAAATGTCTTCTTTGATATTTGGAATGTCTAGAATGTTTGCAATGTCTGGAATGTTTACAAAAACATGTCAGTTATATGTTCCAAACATGTCTTCTTTTCAAGGGTTTTTAGAAACTTGAAATTCCAAAGCCCACACTTGGACAGCCATTTTCGCGGAAAAATCCCTATAAGGATGACGCATATTGAACATGCGTTATATGTTCAAATTTCAAAGCCACGCCTGCCCAGCCATTTTCGATGAAAATTTCCTGTAAGGATGACGCATATTGAAAATGCGTTATCAGTCCCCTGCAAGAATGTCGCATATACAACATGCGATACCTGTACAGGAAATATCGAGACGTGCGATACCTGTACAGAACATTTCGAGACCATCTTCGAGGGGAATTCCCTGGATATATGTCGCATGTTGAATATGCGTTATCTATAGCGCACATCCAACATGCGACACAAACGCAGTTCCTGGGTAAAAAAAAACTTAAGGGGTGTCGCATGTTGAACATGCGACACCTCTGTAGTTTTTGAGTAAAAAAAAACATTACGTAGTACCTGGGTATTTAAGTAATTCCCAGGTACTACTTAGGAATTTGACTCTTTTCTTTTTCTTCTTCTTTTTCACTTCTTTTTCAAATAAGTGTTTGCTAAGGGACTAGCAAAGTTAAGTATAGGGGGTGATGAATACCCATTCATCACTCTTTATTCTTTTATTTTAGCTACAAAACCTATGCAAAACACATGTAGATACCTGTAAATAACAATAATTATCATTCAGCATGCATTGTGTAAATATTCATTTTTAGCATGTTTTTGTGCATAAATAAAAGAATAAAATAATAAAAGAAAAGGAGGGAGATATTTAGAATAAATATTGAGCGACCTAATCCAAAGGGAGGGCTCAGCATGGGCCTGACCGCAAAAAGAACCCAAGTAGAGAGAGATAAGGAAGCTCATGATTGTACATATACCTGTAAATAATGTTAGAGATAGCAGAAGATTTCCTTCTTTATATTCTATTGTAATCCCACGAGGGCTTTTATGTTAAGAGAATATTCTATGTGGCTATTTGTTGAGAGAATATTCTATAGAGAATATTCTATATTCTAAAGAATATTCTATAGAATATTCTCCTTTGAGCCCTCTAGGGTTTAGTCCTATATAAGGACCCCTAGACCTCTTGAATAAATAACGAATCATCTTTTCTTATCATTCTTTCACATGGTATCAGAGCAGCGGTCCTAGGCCGGTGTTCTGACCTAATCACTCCTCCGCCACCACCAGCCCTCCAAGTTCATCTACAACCGCGTGCCGCCTCGGGTCTCCGCACCTCCTGCCTTAGGCCCGCGCCGCCTCGGCTGAGCGTCGCCAGGCTGCTCTAGGGCAGCCAGGTACCACCGCCAGGTCGGCCAGGCCCGCCTCACGCTGCCAGGCGCCTCCGCCAGCCCTCCCAGGGCCTCCTTCTGCCGCCAGGCCGACTCCGCCAGGCCCCCTCTTGTGCCGTCAAATGATCATTGCCTCATCCTTCTTATTTCTTGATGAGGGTTTAGATATTTGATGATAAATTGAGGGAAGATATACTTTCTAGGTCACTTTTGCTTGACCTAAGCCGCCACGATGACGTCTGCCGAGATCAAGCCCACGTACCCTACTTCTTCTTTGCTGGTACAGGGCACTTCTATCAAGTTGAAGGGCTCCGAAAATTATGTTCTCGGTCTTTCAAAGTGTTTGTTGGTGGCCAGCGCAAGAGCTACGTTCTTACAAAAGTTCCACCTGCGGAAACTGATAAGGACTATGAAACTCGGTTTGTTGATAATTGTCAGGTTATCACTTGGATGACGAACAGTGTCGATCCAAATATTGTTGCGAATCTTCTTTACAAAGACACCGCTAAGGCAATGTGGGAAAACCTTGAGCGTACATATTCTCAAAAGACGACTAAGTCTCGTCTGTCAGACATATACACAAAAATTTGGTCTGCCACTCAGGGAGAATCAAGTCTTATCGAATACTACAGGCTTCTTACAAGCCTTTTTGAGGAACTCCTTATTTTTCAGCCTGCATGTTGTGATAAACAAGTAGGAGAACATGCTGAATGGCAGGTTTACAGATTTCTCTCGAGGCTAAATCCAAAATATAAGCCTGTGAAAGATCAGTTTCTGATGGCTGATACTTTACCTACTCTTGAGACCATCTTCGGACGCTTACAGGAGCTAGAGGCTCTGATTCAGCACTCTACCACCCACACCTCTACATAGACGATGGCCCACTATACCTCCTCAGGATACAGAGGGCATCATAACTATCAAGGAGGACGGGGACGTGACTCAAGGCGTGGACGTGGTCGTAAATCTGGACGCAGCCGTGACTCTGGACGCGGACGTGATCGTAGACGTGGTCGTGATTCTTCTGCTCGGTATCCAGCATGTGTACACTGTGGACGCTGGAATCACCCTTCTGATCGCTGCTGGGCAACGTTTGGCATGCAACCTAATGCTAACAATGCCTATGATGAAGTACCGTATGATGCAACTGCAGAAACATCTACTCAGCAAACCAGCGAGCCACAAACCCCATTCACTGCTTCTGAATATGCTCGCCTACGACAACTGCTGCAAGAATCTAGCCCTTCTGATAGTAATGCTTCTGCCCCTACTGCTAGCCTGGCTACTACCTCAGGTACAGTAGCAAACTCTGTCTCTGCCTCTAAGCATGCATGGATTATTGATTATGGAGCCTCTACCCATCTGACGGGAGAAGGAAGTTTGCTAACCTCCTCCCAGCCACCTTCCTCTGTGAAGACTATTCGGGTTGCTAATGGGGATCATTCCCCAGTGACTGTTGTTGGTACTGTCAACTTTTCTTCCAAGCTGCATCTGACAGATGTTCATTGTGCCCCTGCTTTTCCTCTCAGCCTTCTATCAGTACATAAGCTATGTCATCAGCTTAACTGTCGTGTTATTTTTGATGAGGTTTGTTGTTATTTTCAGGACATCCGGACGAGGAAGATTTTTGGTGGGGGTCATGAGAGGAACGGCCTCTATTACCTCGACATCCCTTCTGATTCCAACTTTGTTGGTGCAGTCTCCATCTCTGAAGATCCTTTTCTATGGCACCTTCGTCTTGGTCACCCTTCTGCTAAAGATCTCTCCATGATGTTCCCCGAACTTTCTATGCTGAAACCCTTTGAGTGTGAAGCATGTCAGTTCGGGAAACATCATCGAGCCTCCTTTCCTGCACGAACTGAGCCTCGCCGCCGTACTCCTTTTGCACTTGTTCACTGTGATATCTGGGGACCCTGTCCGGTCCGAAGTCTAAGTGGTCATAAATATTTTGTTGTCTTTGTGGATGACTACAGTCGATCATCTTGGATTTTTCTGTTAAAGGAACGCTCAGAAATTAACAATATTGTCAAGAATTTCTTTTACTATGTCAAAAACATCTTCTCCACTACTGTTAAAATATTTCGTTTTGATAATGCATTGGAATTTACACAAAATGATTTGACATCCTTCTTTGCTTCCCAGGGTGCTATCCATCAAACCTCTTGCCCATATACCTCCCAACAGAATTGGGTAGCCGAAAGAAAACTTCGACATCTCCTCGACATTGCCCGCTCTCTTCTTACCCAAATGAAGGTCCCCAAAACCTATTGGGGAGATGCTATTCTCACTTTTGTCCATCTTATCAACAGAGTTCCCTCTGTCTCCCTAAATGGCTCCACACCCTTTGCCTTATTGTATCCAAATGACTCACCATTTCCTCTACCTCTGCGGATTTTTGGATGCACCGCCTTTGTTCACAACTTTCATGTTGCAGATAAATTATCGTCACGTGCAATTAAATGTGTTTTTCTGGGTTATTCCCAAACAAAGAAAGGGTATAGATGCTATGATCCTTGTGGTAAACGTTATTATATATCAGCTGATGTCACCTTTTTCGAACAAACTCGCTTCTTCAATCAAGATGTGTCTGACATACCATTAGAACTTCCTCCTCCACAAATTGTCTATAAAAGAAAACATGTGTCCCCTCTTGTTCCTGTTCCTCTACCAGTTCCTTTGTTGCAGGAAAATATGCCATCTTCAAGTGGCCCCACCAATACTTCTCCGGATGATCCTCAGGAGCTTCCCATTGCCCTACGCAGAACAAAGAGGCAATGCACTATCCATCCTATGTCTAATTTCACGTCCACTGATAGCCTATCATGTTCTGATAAAAGATATGCAGATGCTCTTATGACAATCTCTGTCCCAAGAGACTATCACATTGCATTACAGGACCACGGGTGGCGACAAGCTATGAATGAAGAAATGGATGCTCTCAATTCCAGAGGAACATGGGATCTAGTTCCGTGTCCCGAAGGTGTCAGGCATGTTGCCTGCAGATGGGTCTTTACTACGAAACATTCTCCAGATGGTTCTATTGACAGACTGAAAGCAAGACTTGTGGCAAAAGGCTTTACACAGACATATGGAGTTGATTACTTCGAGACTTTTTCACCTGTTGCCAGGATGGGGTCTATTCGCACTATCCTCTCTGTAGCCGTGAACAAAGGCTGGCATGTTTTTCAACTGGATGTCAAGAACGCATTTCTATATGGTGATCTTGAGGAAGAGGTTTACATGATGCAACCCCCAGGTTACGAAGTCGAGGGGGAGTATGTTTGCCGACTTCGCAAAGCAATTTATGGTCTAAAGCAAAGTCCGAGGGCATGGTTTGAGAGACTTAGTTCAGAGCACTCTGGGCTTTCAGAGAACTACATCTGACCATTCAGTCTTTGTCAGAAAACGATCAACAGGTACTGTCATACTAGCTGTATATGTGGATGACATGATTGTTACAGGTGACGACGATAAAGGAGTGCTAGAAGTGAAGACTTTTCTGCAAAAGGTTTTTGTCACCAAGGATCCGGGGCAACTTCGCTATTTTCTAGGTATAGAAGTCTTACGCACCATGAAGGGGCTTCATATGTCACAAAGAAAGTACTGCTTAGATATACTAACTGAAGCAGGATTACTTGGGTGCAAGCCATCTGGCATACCTGCAGAACCAAAGAAACATTCTACACCAGATGATCCTGCCTTTGAAGATACTACAAGATACAGAAGCCTGGTTGGCAAACTTCTGTACCTTACTGTTACTAGGCCAGACATATCATATGCTGTGAACAGAGCTAGCCAACACATGGAGAAACCATGCTACAGCCACTGGCAAGATGTTCTTCAGATCCTTCGCTACCTGAAGGAATCCCCTGGACGTGGTTTATTCTATGGGGCAAATGGATACACTAAAGTTGCTGCTTATGCTGATGCTGATTATGCAAGCTCACCTGAGGATCGTCATTCTACGACGGGCGTGCGATGATGGTAGGAGGTAACCTTGTTAGTTGGAGGAGCAAGAAGCAGACGGTGGTTTCCCGATCCAGTGCAGAGGCAGAATATAGGGCAATGGCCCAATCCACATGCGAAATTACCTGGTTACTGTCTCTTTTGCAAGAACTCAATATTGCTATCACTACTCCTGTTCCTCTATACTGCGATAACAAATCTACCACTTATATTGCTACAAATCCTGTGTTCCATGAGAGGACCAAACACATTGAGATCGACTGTCATTTTGTTCGTGATGCTGTACGAGAAGGCAAGATTTCTACACCACATATCTCAACAGATCTTCAGGTTGCAGACATATTCACAAAGGCCTTATCAAAGAAGCGCCTTTCCTGGATATCTTCCAAGTTGGGCATGATCGATGGATATGCTCCAACTTGAGGGGGAGTGTTAGAGATTGCAGAAGATTTCCTTCTTTATATTCTATTGTAATCCCACGAGGGCTTTTATGTTAAGAGAATATTCTATGTGGCTATTTGTTAAGAGAATATTCTATAGAGAATATTCTATATTCTAAAGAATATTCTATAGAATATTCTCCTTTGAGCCCTCTAGGGTTTAGTCCTATATAAGGACCCCTAGACCTCTTGAATAAACAACGAATCATCTTTTCTTATCATTCTTTCACAAATAAATAAAATTATTTTCCTCTTTATAAAAATAAAATGGGTGTATATTTATTTGTATATATCCGTAAATATAAAACCAAAATAAAAATGGAAAAAATAAAAGAAAAATAAAAAGAATTCCTTCATTGTATATACCTACCTTGTACATAAAACCACTTATGTATTTATTTCCCCTTATAAATAAATAAATAAAAATTCCATAAAAATATGTACATATTCCATATTCCACAATGTAAATAAATAAAATAAAAATCATAAAAATAAAAATAAAAAAAAGAAATAAAATAAAAATCATAAAAACAAAAATAAAATAAAAAGAAATAAAATAAAAATCAAAACCTACATTGTATATATACCATGTATGTATATAAATAAAAGTATTTATTTAACCCTTGTAAATAATCAATAAAAATAAAATAAAAATACCTTATTATTCCAAATTTTATGTTATAAATAAATAAAATATAAAATTGGGATAAATTGTATAATAATAAATAATTAAAAATAAAAAATAAAAAATACATAGTGTATATACCTATATATAATAATACTATATTGTACATACAATATTTTTATTTCAAAAAAATAAATAAAAATCACAAAAAAAATAGTTTAAAAATAAAGAAACATTTTTCGTGTTTTAACTTTTTTGAAATTCGACCATTTACTATTTTTTATTTAATTTACAAATATTTAATAAATGGCGCGCCCCCATTGGTCCACGGGGATGTTGACCCCCGGTCAACTCTCCCCCGCGGACCCCCTCTTTGCGGATCCAAGCAACCGATCCGATTTCTCCCCATTTTCCCCGCTTGATCCGACCATCAAATCCTTAAACCTCGGGTCCTAATCCTTCCCTGTAGATCCGAGACCTTCGCCCGGGGTGGATTTTAGGGGCTTGTGCATCGACATGCGTACCCGACTCCCATTTTGTCGGACCCCTCACACTATTTAGCTGAAGCTCCAGCAGCAATTCACGCCATCTTTGGCGTTGCTTCTTCTACCCAGGACCTCCACCCGATAACCTAGAGTGACAGCTAGTTGTCGGCGTGTTGCAGAGAGGAGAAGGACCCCTCCGCCACTGATCCCGCGAGCTTCTTGCCGCCGTGCGCCGCCCAGAGCAGCGCCCGAGCCTCGGGCCTCCGACGACCCTCAAGGCGAAGACCAGAGCTCCGCGAGCTCATCCCCAGTCGACCACAGTCACCAGGTAGCCTTGATTCTTCCTACATTTCTTGAATTTTCGATTACGCCCAATTCATCCGTTCTCCGTCGTTCGTCGATTACGACCATCTCCGTCACCCTATCGATCATCGGACTCGACCATCACAACCACGAGACCTCTCCTCACATTTTGCACCTACTCACACCCCCTGTCTCGCCCCGGAGCAGGAACTTCGATCTCCACCGCCGTCGCTTCGCCGGAGGTCGACCATCCCGACACACCAGCCACCCATTTCCCCTCTCACTGGGTCGAGGCAGTTTGCCCTCGACCCAGGAGCTTGCTGTGCTATTTTTCAGGTCAGAAGAGACCCATCTGAGGGTCTACGCATACAGGCACAGGAGCCCAGCTCCGCCTTCGTCGCCGGAGCTCCTCGGAGCCTCCCGCCGTCATCGGAGGAGCTCAGCAGTTGCAGAACGTCTTGGCGAATCTATTCCACACCTTAGCAGCAGCAGAGGAGGCATCCAGCGCGAGTATCGAGCCAGCGAACTTCGCCGGCGACCTGTTCTTGGAGCAACCTCCGTCACCGTCTGATCGAGCCTCCTCGCCCAATTTTGATCTGGAGCGTCCACGTGCGAGGAGCCAGCGACCGTTAGATATTCCGAAGCTCGATCAGCACCGTCAGTTCAGCGAGGGGGTGCCCTTAATCCACGACCGTCTGATCAGCCACGTGGACACCCCTCAGCCATCAGATCCGAGCCGACTTCTTCGCAGAGGCGCTGCACCCCCTCAGCCGTCCGATAGCAAACGTGGCGCGCCTCCAGCCCTCGGATAATAAAGGGTAATTTACCCGTAGGCCCTTTCTCTTTTTGTTTTTATTAAGTAGTCCTGTAAATATTTTATTTAGTTCTTTTTATTTTGGTAAAATTACAATCTGGACATTTACGTTTATTCTATTTGCGCATTAGTCCATGTTTGTGTATGCCACGTGCATCGACACGTGAGACCTGGAAATTTTGCAATATAGATCTTGTGCTTCTTGTGCTTTATGGTTTGATCTTGTAGAAATAGGATTTACATTTCAGTCCTCCCGTGCCTGGTCCACGTGCTCTGCGCGTGTTTTATTGGACTTTTTGCACGTTGGGCCCTGGGATTTTATGTTGTGTTATTGATTGGCCCCTGGACTTAGTTTTTGTTACATTTAGGTCCCTGTGAACTGTGTGCTTGTTTTTTATTTAAATAAAATATCAAATTTAACCCAAATCATGTGAAAATTGGACACGTGACTCATGCCACTGTGTAAAATTTTCACTAATTTTTGGGTACATTTTTTAGCCTTTTTATTATTTTTAAAAATTCAAAAACATCCATTTTTGCCTCTGTCCAGTTTATAAAATCCTAAAAAAATATAAAAACCCTTTTAAAAATTCTAAAAAAATTATGTTTTGCTTGTTTTTGCTTGTTTGAGTTTCTGTGCATTTTTGGCCATTTTTGGATTTATAAAAAGCTTAAAAATTAAAAAACCCTTAAAAACTCATAAAAATTCTAAAAAATCATAGAAAATCCAAAAATTAATAAATCCTTTTCCTGAATTTTCCTTTTTGTTTATACTTTTCATGAAAAATACCTCCAGGTTTTGACAGGACCATTTTATATTTTATTTTGGTCCTTGAATCCTGGCTGGACAGTAGCACAGTTTTTCTTCCTTCTTTTATTTTTAGAAAAATCCATAAAAATTATAAAAATCTCAAAAATTCACCAAAAACAGTAAAAAATATATAAGACATAAAAATATTTTTGTTTGAATTTTTGGACCATTTTTTAGTATTTAAATAATTGGTTCAATATGATTGTTTTTACCTTTTTATTATTTTTTTCATTATTAAAAATCCAAAAAAATATAAAAATATTAAAAACCACTAAAAAAATATTTGTTTTATTTTCTTTTCTTTTCCGACTACTTCGTAGGCCGCGAGGCCAACTCGTGCTCCTCGAGACCGACCCTGGGAGCTATACCAGGTTAATCACCTAGCTAGGACCGCGATTTTGATTTTCATTGTTTTTCTCTCTTTGTTCGGTGGTCCGATTTTTATTTCTTGATCGAGCTCTGAGTCCCGAGTGACTGAGGTCACAACGACCTTAGTGATTCCTTTACCTTAGTCTATCGGGCGGCTCAATCAGTCAACTTCCGCTCCAGAAAATGCGCCATCTTCTGCCCCAGATCTCTCCTAGTTCGTCTTTTCGCTGTGAAGCATGTCAGTTAGGAAAACATCATAGGTCGAGCTTTCCATGTCGTCAGAGTCGGAGCAGTAGCTCCCCATTCGAGTTGTTACATATAGATATATGGGGTCCGAGTCGTGTACCCGATCATCAGGGGCACATATTTTATCTTGTGGTAGTGGATGATTTCTCTCGTGTGTCATGGGTCTTTCTTTTGAAGAATAAATCTGAAGCAGGAGATGTGATCAAGAATTTAATTAATGAAGTGCACAATGTTTTCTCTTCTTCAGTCGAATATGTTCGAACGGATAATGCCCTAGAATTTTGCACACGCTCACTTTCTCAATTTCTTTCATCAAAGGGTATTATTCACCAAACCACTTGTGCATATACATCACAGCAAAATGGTGTGGCGGAAAGAAAGCATCGCCATCTCTTGGATATTACTCGAACCCTGCTGATTCAGAGTTGTGCTCCTATTTCTTTCTGGGGGGACATTGTTCTTACTACATGTTATCTGGTCAATCGAATGCCATCCTCTGTTCTTGGTGAGAAGATACCTATTTCTCTTATTTTTCCAGATAAGGAATTATTCTCATTGACTCTACGTGTCTTTGGTACTGTGTCATTTGTTCATCTTTTGTCTCCCGGACTTGACAAACTCTCTCCTAGAGCAGTCAAGTGCGTCTTTGTTGGTTATTCCAGGACTCAGAAGGGCTACCGGTGTTATGATCCTATAAATAAGAAGTACTTCGTGAGTGCTGATGTCACTTTCTTTGAGTCTGTCATGTATTTTTCTCCTGCAGGTGACAAACTGGTACCATCCACTACCAATGATGATGTCTATGTTCCTCCACCACCTACTTGGAGTTCACCTGAGTCTTCCCCTGTTCCTGCCTCCATGCCAGCACCACCACCACCACCTCCTCCACCACCACCTCCTCCTCCACCCCTTCCACGGCCCCTCATTTCACCTCTACCAAAATTCTATACGCGTCGGTCAGGTCCTGCTCAGGCTACACGTCAGCCACCCATCACGCCTCAGGTATGTTCATATGGCATTACTACTGACGGGTCAGATTTGGTACATGTGCAGGATTCTTCAGTACAGGAAGACACTAGACCATCCAGTGCAGCAGATGATGATCTTGATGTTCCGATTGCTATTCAGAAGCAGAAGCGGCTATGTGCCTCTTATCCATTTGCCTCACAGGTTTTGTTTCATCGTCTCACTGGTGACTTTCAGAGATTTGCCTCAGCCTTGTCTTCCGTGGATATACCACGGATCTACCAGGAAGCTTTGAAGAATGATTGCTGGAGATTAGCTATGGAAGAAGAGATGAGTGCCTTGCAGTCCCATGGCACATGGTCATTGGTTCCTGCTCCTCCTGATGCATCCATTGTGAGCTGTAAGTGGGTCTTCACAGTTAAATATCATGCAGATGGCACTTTGGATCGATACAAAGCACGTTTGGTCGCCCGTGGGTTTACACAGACCTATGGCGTAGACTACATGGACACTTTCTCTCCAGTAGCGAGACATTCTACCCTTCGTATTCTCTTATCTGTGGCCGTGGTTCGTGAATGGAGTATATCTCAACTGGATGTCAAGAATGTCTTCCTGTACGGGGACCTACAGGAGGAAGTCTACATGCAGCAGCCACCTGGGTTTACTGTTGAGGGGGAGAAGCAGATGGTCTGTATACTTCACAAGGCAATATATGGCCTCAAACAGAGTCCAAGAGCATGGTTCCCGAAGCTTTCCAACCTTATTGAGCAACAGGGATTCAAGAGGTCAAATGCAGACCACTCGTTGTTTGTCCAGAAGTCATCGGCAGGTACGGTTGTCATTATGGTCTATGTGAATAATATTCTTGTTACAGGAGATGATGTTCAGGGCATAGAAAGGGCGAAGGCATTCCTAGGCCGTCAGTTTGTTACAAAGGATCTTGGAACCCTAAGATATTTTCTGGGGTTGGAATTTGCAAGGAATGCACAGGGCTTGGTGATGACCCAACGGAAGTACATTACAGACTTCTTGATTGAGACAGGCATGGATCAATGCAAACCGTCAAGTATTCCCATGGACCCTAGCATGAAGCTGTATGATGGTGATACTGATGAAGTAGATAAGAGGAGATATAGAGAAATGGTGGGAAAACTCCTTTATATTACCATAACTCGTCCAGATATTGCATTTGCAGTAAGCAGGGTGAGTCAATTTATGGAGCAGCCAAGACAAGTTCAAATGGATGCTATACACATGATACTGAGGTATCTGAAGTCTTCTCCATGTTCAGGGTTGCTATTCAGAAAGGGCACAGATTTATCTATCTCAACGTGTGCAGACGCCGATTATGCAGGATGCCCTAAGGATCGAAAATCAACCTCAGGGTTTGCAGTTTTTGTTGGAGGCTCTCTGATTTCTTGGAAAAGCAAGAAACAAACCGTTGTGGCAAGGTCCAGTGCCGAATCTGAATATAGGGCCATGGCTCAAGCCAGCACAGAAATGATGTGGCTTCGATCCATACTAGAAGATCTACATGTAGCTGTGCCTCTACCTATGAAGCTTCAGTGTGACAATCAGGCAGCCTTATTCATTGCCAACAATCCCGATTTTCATGAAAGAACCAAGCATATTGAAGTTGACTGCCATTACACTAGAGACTTGATCCAGAGAGGATTGATATCTACTACACATGTGAGCTCAGGAGATCAGACTGCTGATGTATTCACCAAGCCATTGCTCGGAGGACCTTTTCAGAGATGTTCATCCAAGCTGAGCATGATAGATATCTATGCTCCACCTTGAGGGGGAGTGTAGAGATAGTTCTTATTATTATTATCATCTCTTTATGTATCTTGTCATTATTTCTTTGTCTTTTATAGACCACTGTGTAATTTACCCTTAAGGTCTCTCCCTATATAAGAGAGCCTAGGGTTTTCTGAATAATCTATCGAAGTTTTTCTCCTAACAGTTACTATACATATAGTAAGCCTGCCAACAAATACTTACTGAATAGCATATATTCTGAGACATATTCAGGCAAAATAGTTGAAACAAATCCTCACTACCTAGATTGTAGAAGTTTATGTTATGTTCATGTACTTTTGTTCTATTGTTCTTTTCATTTGTCTACCGTATGTAATTTGCCCACGGTCCTAGACCAGAGCTCTCGTACCGAACCCTAAACCTAGCCCCCCACCTTCAAGCCCCGTGCACCTCTCCTCTCCGTGCCGCTTCTCCTCCATGCGCGCCACCCTTCGGCCACCTTCCACGTGCGCCGCCCTTCACGCGTGCCTCCCCCCCTTCCGTCACGTGCCGCCCTTCGGCCCTAGGGTCCCGCTGCCCCTAGGGTTCGGCCGTTGTCTCCCTAAGGGGCTCCTCTCCCGCGCTTCCAAGTTGATGGGTTTGGTTGCGTAAAAGTCTATACATGCAATCATACCTAGTCATGTCAGTGTAGACCAAAGTTTATCTTGTCTATAACCCTTGTTTTCTCCAGTCACAATGTCTGAAAGAAAGATAGAGATCCCCACTACATGAGCCTTCAGAGGTCCTGCGCCTATTGTGAAGATGGACGGATCCAACTACGAGTTATGGGCCATGCAGTTCATGAGCCTAACGAAATCAATGGGTAAGAAACATATTCTTACCGAGGACGAGCCAGAGGAGAAAACATGATTGTATGCCTCATGGGAGGCTGATGATGCATATGCTCAGGTCTGGTTGTTTGGTACTCTGATTCCAGACATTGCTAACAATGTCTTACACCAACCCACTGCCAAAGCCATGTAAGATATTCTTGCTGCCACGTATTCTCAAGTCAAGAATGAGACAAAGATCCTGCAGCTCTAGCATGACATCTTCACGATAAAGCAAAATGGTCGACCCCTGCATGCTCACTACACTGCATTGCGGGGAATGTTTGAGAAACTTCATAGCTTCATGTCTCTCACAGCTACTCCAGAGCAGTTGAAGACATATCGGAATGCCACGATGGTGGGAGTCTTTCTAGCCTCTCTTGACTCACAGTATGAGGTTGAATCATCTCAGATTCTGGCTGATGTTACTATCCCTCCAATGGAGGAGGCTTTTCGGAGATTGAGCCGAATCAATGTCTCAACTCCTGTTGTTGTACCAAATTCTTCTGCTATGGCGGCCTCTCACGGAAGAGGCAATCCATCTCAGTTTCGTGGATGAGGACCATGTGGTAGGGGTGGCTGTGGTCGTGGATCACAGTGTACTTACTGTCATAGGACTGGTCATACAGAAGATATATGCTACTTCAAGCATGGTTTCCCAGCATCTGCCCGTGCAGCAGAACAGATTCAGCATCATGGTGCTACACCCGCATCGGATCCACGATATGAAGAACTTGTGTCTCGACTGCGTGATATCATGCCTCCAACTAGTACAACACTTGTTTCAGAGACCAGCTTGGACGTTGCTACGACTGTAGAAGCCGGTTCCTCAGGTAGTGCTAGGGACGCAAACGGATGTGGTTATATTCGTATTCGTATTCATTTTTTAGAGGCTATGGTTCGTGTTTTTCTAAAACAGACGAATACAAATACGAATACGAATATTCTAAATGAATTATTTATGGATACGAATACGAATACGAATCTTGAGTTAATGAATGTGAATATGAATATGAAAAAAATTGCGGATACTGATACGAATACGAATATTCGTATTATATTTTCTAAAAAAATAAAATCAGGGTTAATATGCCCCCCACCCAAATCCCTCCCCAATCCCCACCCCCGACGCCCTCTCCTCCCCGCCCCTAGCCCTCGCCTCCCCCTGACCTCCTCCTCGTGCTAGCTGTCGTCCACCGACTCCCCCTGCGTCCTCCGCCTCCCACGCCACCTCCCCATGTCGCCCCGCCTTTCCTCTGCGTCCTCCGCACCCCGCCACCCCCACCTCCCCCTGCACCCTCCGCCACCCCATCTACCACTTATGGCCCCGCATCCCCCTGCTCCCTCCGTCCCCCCGCCCTTCACCTCCCCGCCTCCCCCTGCCGACCACCGCCTCCCCCAGCACCCCCCGCCCCCCTACCACCCCCCTCCACCCTTCGCCTCCCCACTTCCCCCTGCCGACCACCGCCTCCCCCTTGCAGCCCCCCTGCCACCAGCCCCACACCTGTGCCGACTATCTCATCTCCCTCCGTTGTAGCCACTACCTCGCCTCGCCCAGCCTCTTCCAGCCGTTGTAGCCGACCACCCTCGCCTCCCCCAACAGAATCGACGAAATAAGACCAACAGAATCGACCGCTCGATCGGAGATCATTTGATATTTTTAAATCGCAAAATTTAACCCCAAACCAAAACCGCATCTCGAGAATTTCGGGCATTGAAACACGATCAAAAATATATCAATATTATACTCATATTGATCGTCGTTCAAAGACGATCAAATCGAGATTTCGCGCATCGAAATCAGATACTCGAGATACGAATACGGTCAACTTTAAGTATGACAAAAAAGAGAGATATTGGATTTTTTAAAATTAATTAAAAAATACAAAAATACAAAATTTTTACTAACAGTTTCCAATAAAAAAAATTAAAAAATAATAAATAAATAATAAATAATATAATTATAACATCAGCATGCTGATGTCACTGATGATGTCATGGTGATTATATATTAAAAAAAGGAGGAAGGTTCCAAGAAGGAACCTCCCTCTTTTCTTATTTAGCCAATTCCAACGTGAGGAGCTCTTTCTCCTCTTTCTTTTCCTCACTTTTCCCCCAATTTTACCCTACAAAATCTCCAACTGGAGAGGGTTTCCAGCCCCTTCTTCTTCTCAATTGTTGCTGGAAAGTTGATCAACTGCTACAAGCAGCTGATCCTGAAGTTATTGGTGAAGTTGGAAGACCTCCAGGAGTACCTGCAGTTGATGTCCAAGCAGTAGGATCTGCTATATTGCTTCAGATCAGCCACTGCATGCTTGTGATCTCCAATTTGGATATCTAAAATAAGAGGTACAAACCTCAACCCTTCTCTTTGCTGCCATACATGAACATTCCAAAACCCCTTTCCATTCAAGTAGGAGTATCTCCCTAATGTGGAGAAAATTAAGGTTCAAGCATACTTCTTCATTGCTGCCACGCATGACCCATCATACTCCACATTGTTATTGCAGTACATTGTAGAAATATTGATTTCTACTTTCCAGATTCTAAGAAATTTCCATGCCTTAAATGACATCAAAAAGCTTTTTGAAATAAGCTTATGAAACCACTTACTCTTCCAAATCCCTCTGGGTATAGACTCAAAATCCAATGAGTGGTCAAAATCAATTATTCCTATAACAATTGGAATTCATGCTTAGGAAACTGAAAATGGCCTCACAGCCATGATCAACATGGGAAGGATTGTTGGCACGTGAAGCTACCCTTTATAAATAGTTGGGAAGAGATGATGGCCAAAATGGGAAGAGATGATGGCCAAAAAAGTGAACTCGCTACAATAACGAGGAGAATGGTTGCACCAATTGCAATAAGGATGTAAATTTGAGTAAGGAAGAAGTTGTAATATCCCAAACCATTACCATAAAGACAGCACACAAAACGAGAGAATGGCTTTTACAAGTGGGAGAATGCTATTTAAGGCTTAATCATGGTGGTTAGTTGCAGCGAGGACCCAGTGGAACCTGTCTCCAAAACATTGTTGAAGCTAGCTTTCTCTTATAATCTGGAATGTATATGTTGTTTCTGAGTCATATATCAGGACTTGAGGTACACACATTTGATGGAAGGGAAATCACATAAACAAATGGGAAATAAGAATGTAAAATGCTCTCAGTATAGCATGTGCTTGCTGATAAATCAAATTCTTAAATTTGTTCAATCAATGATACTCAGGATTAGTGATCTGAAATAGATGTGAACACGACAACTATCACTTTGCTCATGGGTAAACGTCAAGCTTCCAACACTATCGTACTGCCTTTTTTATGTAACTCGAAACATTTAGTATGGTGTGTATATCTTGGGTCGATGACAGCTGAGCGCATACTCAGTTGCCTTACCCCTTATGGTTTCCTTTGTATCTAACAACGATTTTATCTCTGACTAGTTCAAAATTTTACTGATCATGTCGTATGTTAATTATCATATAATTAGTTGTATTTCTTTTGTCACTACAGATGAAAAGAATATCCTCATCTTATGCACAAGAACTTATGGGGATTTATAAGGATCATATTGGGATAATCGGACACGGAATTGAACTTCATCCAGATCTAATAAGTAGTCCTTAATCTCATGGGTACTACAATAGAAGTTGGAGAAGTTTTACATTAAAATGAACTTAAATCCAGATCCAATGAGCAGTTCTAATCTCATGAGGGTAAAATAATGACTTGTGACTGCAAGGACTGATCATCTCATTAATTGATCATGTAAGGAATAAATTACTAACTATATATCATTATTGACAAAAGACCTATAACGGTACAGTCAATCACAGAAAGAATTGAAAAATAAATGATTAGTCAAGTGAAAATGATAGATAATGATTTAATGTCGGTCATAGTGACCCTTACACCTGACCGTGTGAGGGTGCGGTGACCCTCAACTGAGCGGAAGAATAGGAAGCCCAGTTAGGGAAGCGGACTCCAAGTGCGTGGGTCTAGGATCCCAATCTTTTTCACGGTTTTTACGCGAGCTCGCAGTGTTTTTACGTCTCGTTAGGATCTCGAATTTTAACCAGCTACGTTGACCCTATGTTTTAGGATATCCATGCGGGGGATTCTTGATTTTAATTTTTCGTACGAGCTCGTCTACCTATACCGGTCGGGTCCGTCTAGAGTAACTTTTCCGGAGAGTCTCTCTCACCTGTCTTAGTGGTGTTTTGGAGCAGACATGTTCCTCTATTGGATCGCACTTCTAATTAGAGGGCGAAACGGAAGAGTCTTTTAGGAGACTTCCTCACCGCTTGAGTTTTGGTTACTTTCCACCAACAGGCTTGGCGATGCTACATCTGAATTATCTATGCCTACATCTGAATCATCTATGGTTACATTAATCAGTTATAGTTGAAAACTTAATGGAGTTATAAATTGAGATTGAAATGAGTTACAGTAAAATATGACTAAAAGTTGAGATCAGTTAAGGTGGTATTGATTAGAGTTGACTGCAATCAAACTTAGCATAGAATCATTAATCATTATCAACCATCAATCGCCAGCAAATCATCGGATCTTTGGATTACTACCACGAATATACACTAAGTTAGTGGACGTGTTGGGAACTTAGTTAGGATGCACTATACCCTATCGCATGCCTACAGAGGCAGCCCAACCCTAAGGCACTCTTCACGCCTTAGAGTCATAGTGTGAGGTCACACACAGACCAAGACCACAGAATATCCATTAAACTTAAGAATTTAGATAAAATCAAGAATCAGTTCAACACCTCATCTTCTCCATCACCAAAATCCATAAATATGATCTATAAATAACAAGATATTATTATAATTATATATGAGTCATTAACTATTATATAAGAATATGACATATAAAAAGTAATGGGTAAAACTTGGGGCATCCCTTCAGAGTTGCAAGTAGTTGTAAATTTTTAAGTTGTTTATGCCTTACTACTTGTTTCTTTTGCAATCACCTTAAATGCATGCTTGTTTTAATAAGTTTCGGGATGTACCAGAACTCGTTGACATCTGTTGTTCCTTTCATGTTTTGGCAGACAAGCAGCCTGCGACCGTGGAGCTGATTGATAAATCATGACATCCGTTGCTACATCAGACGGTACAGTTGTAGTTGTTACAGTTTTGTTCAGTTATGATGTAAAATGCTTTCTTTCTCTTCAGTCAAATTTTTGGGAATACATGTATGTATTGTTGCCTATATATATGCAAATTAATAAATACAAATTTTGGTGACACATCTTGTTATTGGTTATGTGGTTGTGAGTTTAAATGTCAATGTCATTTGCAGAAACGCGGAAAATTCCTCTGAATTTCAAAACAAATGTGATCGTTTATCAAATGTAATATTGCGAATGATGCGTAAACGTGTACCCGTATCCGAGGGGGTCCACACCTATTAAGCCTTTCAAGGCAGCATTAACTCTAGCAAACTCCTCGACCACATCTACCTGCTCAAAAAATTGCAAGAGAGGTGTGGGGATCTTTTTTTTTTTGAAGCCAAGAAAGGGGGATACACTCGATGGTGATCACCCCAATATATTAAGAGGAAAAAGGAAGGGGTAAAAACAAGAAAATAAAAATAGCCACCTAGCGAAGGAGGCGAGTAGCCTCCAGAACTGGGCGGCCAGCAACAAAAGAAAACAGGAAAGCAATCACATTAAACAAGACACCAGTCAGCCACCAAAGCCCTCGCACGACAGATCACGTTCTCCAGATAAAACCGCTGCCCAGAGAAAAGGGCCTCATTGCGAGCAAGCCATATCGACCACAAACAAGCCACCGGAGCAAGAAGGCGCCTTTTCTCCAACCTTCTATTCAAGAAGATGGAGTCGCAAAAGGACTCCACATCACGAGCAAGCATCCAATCCACGAAGGGGTCATTCCACAGCTCCCGGACCAAGGGGCAAAGGAAAAGAAGATGGTCCAGAGTTTCCACGTTAGAAACGCACAGGCCACAAATATTGGAGACCGAATGGATCAACCTGGAACAGCGATCGCACGTCAGAAGCCTCTTTCTGCGGACAAGCCAAAGGAAAAAGACAATACATAATGGCAAGCCCAAGCTCCAGAAGTAGCTGCAGTCCCGCACCATAGAGTCCGAAGTATGAGGCGAAGAACCAAGCAAGGAAGCGTAAGCCTTCCGAGTCGAGAAGACACCGTCCCTCCAAACCCAGTGATCCAAACCGCCAGAGGGAGACTCCGCCTGAGCGAGAACGTTCAGCAAAGCAAGAAAATCAAGGAATCTCTGATCCGAGAAGGTGCCCAGAAAGCGAGGAGACCAAGAAGCGTCAAGCCAGCAGGAAGCGACGGAGGCGTCCTTATTTTCCGCCAGAGCGAAGAGACGAGGAAACCGAAGAGATAGTGGCTCCCCCCCCCAACCAGCAATCATTCCAGAAAGAGAAATCACGGCCGTCACCCAAAATAGGTTTAAAGGACGCTTTGTACTTCACAAAAACCTCCTGAAGACCACGCCAAAATGGAGTGCTCCCACCCACCACTCCCGAACCTCCCACGCCAGCCCAATCCCGCCCGTGAATCTCCCTCAAGATGCCAATGAAAAAGCTACCATCTCTTCCCCAGACCCTGCTAGCCCACTTAAGGAAGAACGCATCGTTGATCAGTCTGAGACGCCTAATCCCCAAACCGCCTGCCCACTTCTCCTTCACCACCTCTTCCCAAGCGACCAGGTGAATCCCCCTCCAACCTCCCCCCAAGTTACCCGATTTTCCCCATAAGAACCTCTTGAAGCAAGACTCAAGCCTATTGCCAAGGCCTTAAATGTCGGTTTAGGTCACCATTTCGGTATCGACCAAAACAGAATTTCAATGAAATTTCGGTGGAATTTCGACTGAAATTTCGGTCATTTCGGTCATTTTTTGTACTAGGACCCCCATATTTCGGTCATTTCGGTTGAATTTCGGTTTCGACTAGATATCGATATTCGACAGAAATTCGACCGAATTTCGCTGAAATTTGAGGCCATGCCTATTGCAAATCCCAACAGGCAACCGACGTGTCGACAGAAAATGAACAGGGATGGCGGCTAGGACCGAGCGAATAAGAACCAATCTACCTCCTTTCGAAAGAAGCGTCGCACGCCAACTAGCCAATCTTGCCTCCACCTTCTCCACCACCGCACTCCAGTCCTTCAGTCTTGGCGTCCCGACCACCAGGGAAGGCCCAGGTACTCCAACGGCAAGCTGCCCAAAGCAGATCCCAAAATGTTCGCAAAATCCGAAGCCCTCGACTCCGATAAACCAAAAGTAATAACCTTGGATTTGTTGCCGTTTATGCGTAAGCCTGAAAGTTCGCTGAAAAGGTCTAAAGTCGTCGACATGGCCGCAACCTCCAAATCGCCACCTTCGATGAAGCACAAAGTGTCATCCGTGAATTGAATTAACGGCACTGAAATGGTCCCCTTAGAAAAGCCCTTGGAGAGGCCCGCATCCACCACCCGGTCCACCATACGAGCCAAGACATCCGACGCAATCACGAATAGAAGAGGGGCCATAGGGCAACCCTGCCGAAGGCTCCGACGCGGTTGAAAGTGCCCCCCTTCCAAACCGCCATTCAGCAAAAGAGAAAAAGAGATTGTCGTTACACAGCGCCGCATCCACGAGATCCACAAGTCGGGGAATCCTCGCCTCTTGAGAACCGACCAAAGAAAAGGCCAATCGATGCTATCGTAGGCTTTAGCAAAATCAATCTTCCAAAGAACGCCTTGACGCCCCGAGGCTTTCCAATCCGCCACCAGCTCCGACGCAACCACAATACAATCTGAGATTTGCCTCCCTTTGATGAAAGCCGCTTGGACGGGGGAGACAAGCGAGTCCAGCACCTTAGAGAGTCTCCTGGCTAGGACTTTAGCCACGATTAAATAAATGGCATTAGAAATGGAGATGGGGCGAAAATCCCCAATGTCCTTCGCCGCCTCCTTCTTAGGAATCAAGAGCAATAAAGCTCTATTCAGTCTACCAAAGCCCGCATTTCCGCCGTAGAATTCCACAATCACGTCAAAGACATCCTTGCCCACTAACTCCCAAAAATCCTTGAAGAAGGCTACAGAGAATCCGTCAGGCCCCGGGGACGCATCAGGATTAAGATCCCACAGCGCCTCTTTAGTTTCCAACAAAGAAACCGGCCTAATAAGCATGTCACAATCCGCTGCAGAGACATTGGGAACCCCCAAGCCGAGCCACTTCCAACGGCGAGAGAGACGAGCCGACGAGGTTTCCCTGAAATACTCCAAAATGGCGGAACCCATAGCGCTATCCCCGACGAACCGCTGCCCACCAATAGAAATAGCCTGCATAGCATTATTCCTTTTCCTGCCGCTAGCAACCCTGTGGAAGTAAGCCGAGTTAGCGTCGCCATCTTTGAGCCATTTAAGCCTGGAGCGCTGACGCCATTCAATAGTTCTCTTCTTGTCCTCCTCCGCCACCTTTTTTTGCGCAGAGGAACGGTCCTCGAGTTCATTGGCGTTGAGAGTCCTCTCGTTCTCCACAGAGTCAAGTCTAGAAATAATGTCCTCCGCCTCTTTTCTAAGAGCGACCCTCGCCAACCGCGTCTCCCGCTTAAAACGGGCCAATCTCGTCCGCAAGGAGTCAAGCTTTTGAGAAAGTCGAGCAGCCGCAGACCCCTCGACCGCAGCGGAAACCCAATGTTCAGTCACCACGTCCCGAAAGGAAGGCTCCAAGAGCCAGCAGCGTTCGTATCTGAAGATGCCCTTCGGAGAAAGATTCTCACCAGAATCCCATAAAATTAGCGAGTGATCAGAGAAAGCTCTAGGCCTAGAAGAGACTGAGCATGAAGGGAAACTTTCCATCAAAGCACCCGAAGCCAAGAACCGGTCAAGGCGGGATCGCGAATTGCCATTCCTCCAGGTGTATTTAATATCGGAAGCCACCTAGTTCTCCAGAGCCAAAGACTCCAGAGTCTCTCTAAAAGCTAAGGAACCCGGGTCGCAGCCACCCCTAGCCCGAGGGCGGTCAGCGGAGTGAATAGTGACATTGAAATCTCCCCCAATGATCCACGGAAGGCCAGCAAAAACGCGCCCCGCGTCGCGCATATCCTCCCACAGCTCCTCTCTTCTGATATGACAGCAGGGCCCATAGACTGAAGAGAAGGCGATAGGAGTGGGAAGGTCCCTTCTAACCAGCACCACCGAAAGCATATGCCTCCCCATCAAGGAGGACTCGAGAGTAAAGAGAGCGGACTTCCAAGCAATGAAGAGGCCCCCCGCCGCTCCCACCGCATCCAACGCCTTAAAAGAATCCAAAGACCCCGCAGCAAAGGACCGCCAGAGAGTCTCATCCAACCCACGCAACTTCGTCTCTTGGATCAAAGCCACATCACAAGCCCACTCCGACAAGCGGGCACCCAGAGCCTTCCTCTTGACGTCGTCCCCCAGCCCCCTCACGTTCCAGGAAATGAGCTTCATTAAGGAAAGAGGCGGTTCCCACCAGAATGAGCGAGGCCGGCCGCCTCCGCCACCGAGTCGCGCAACGAAGCACAAGAATGAACCGGCGTAGCTCGCGAGCGAGATCTGCTCCGCCGATGATATCTCTTCCCCGATCGCAAATCAGATCGAGATCCTTGCTAAAGACCGCAGTTTAAATCCGAGCCGCCCAAGGCGGGGTTATACAAACCGCGGATGGGCGAGCCCGCCCCAACCATGGAAAAAGTCCCCAGGATGGAGATCGGAGAAGACTCCAGCAATAAAGGCTTTGACTTGTCCCCAAAGATGGCAGAAGCCTCCAACGACGGAAAGATAGGGGGAGAGTCATGTAGAATCTCCTCGACATTAGTCAGCGCCGAGATGGTTCCAACGGATACCCGAGAGGTGCCTTGATCCGAATCCGCCAAAAGTAGAGAGGTGTTCCCAGCATGCCAAGATCCGAGTAAACCCGACCCGCCAGCATCAGTATCCGCGGTAAAGATACCCGTTCGTGCGCCCGAAAACGACGCAAATTTAGTATTGTCCACCTTCCAGGTAAAAGAGCCAAAGAATGAATCGACCTCGGATGGGCCCCACGTCTACGGATCGCCACGTAAGGCGAGATCACTCGGGAAGCGGGGAGAATCAGTGAAGGGCCGCCCGAAATCAAGCCAAGGGAGCGACGCCTCGCAAACGCCCCCATGCACTGCCAGGTGTTCACCAGGAGACGAGGCGTCATGAGAAGCCGGAGAGTCCTTCGTCACAACCGGAGGAAGCGCCGGACGAGTCACCGCCGGAGGCTGATGAAGAGGCCGCAAGAAGGAAATCTCCACCGGGAAGGAGAAACGACCAATCGAGAAGGTTTCGAAGAACACCTTCCCCAAGAGATCTTGCAGCAAGCTTCTGCCACATTCCAGAAGAACCCTAGTAGACTTCCAATCTGAGCCTGGCTTGGATCCATGTCCCACAATCGTCAGCAACTCCCCCCATCGGCGAAGGAGACTGGCAACAGCGGGAGCCTTGCGAGAAAGAAGAGGGATCCCTCGCACCTCAACAACACAAATGTCGAAATCAATTGAAGCTCCATCGTCGTAACGCAAAGGACGCCAAGAAATGACCTCAAAGAGAACGCTTTTCAATAAACTTTGGCGTTGAGCCACCGATAAACCACAAACGCAGCATCTTGAGTAGTCGAGAACCACCATGTCTCCTTCGAACGTGGGTCCGAGGAAAGCCAACAACCGCTTCCTCACCCAATGCCAATCAGTTCCCCTTCGAGAGGCTATCCCTACAGCAAGTCCATCGCACCCATCCTCCTTCACGTGGTGGTCATGCAGCGAATTCCCGGGCGACAATCCCCGCCCCTTCCGAACATAAACAGGTTCCACGTCGCAATTTCCACCCCCCCCCCCTCATCAGGAAGTCGCCGCCAGCAGAAAGGAAAGCCGAACCTCCAGCAGTTTCCCCCGCGAGAGGGTCCCTGGAGAGAGCAGGGGTTTTGGAGCCACGCACCACCTGCGCGAAAGAGCGTGAGCCAGGTCCCCCATCAGCGTTCACGGTAAAGGAAGGAGCATGCACCACAGGCTCCCTCTCGGTCACAAGGAGAGGCTTGCGAAACACATGCATCATGCGAGAAGCCCCGAACCAACATGAAGCTTTCTTATGACCAACCCTTCCACAGGAATAGCATCTTGCGGGCAGCCCGCAGGTCGAAGCCGAATGACCACGATCACCACATCTGAAGCAACGCTTTCCCGGTTTCATGTGAGAAACACGTACCCAATCTGCACCCTCTTCAACCTTGTCGGAGACAACCGCATCAACGTGAGACCTTCCAGTTTTAGCGCCTTTTTCTTTGACGTCGATCGGACCCGCGCAGACCTCGTTGAAGACGCTAGACGAGCTCTCCATGCCTTTTCCAGAGATGAAGAGAGGCACTCCCTCGAGAGATGCCTTCGGTCTCCACGAAGCTCCAGCATTAGAAGCCCGTCCCACTGATGTGACCGCAGGGCGAGAGTGCTCACGTGCATCAAGCGAAGGCTTCCACCGATCTCTCACTCGCCACCAGCGCTTCTCGCGACCTCTCTCCCCTCTTCTCACTCTCTCTTCGACTCTCACACTCTCCCCACCGCCTCCCATCTTCAAGAATCGAGAGGTGTGGGGATCTCGCAAGTCGATTTGGTGGCAACCTTTGATTGGGTTTGTTTCTGGGATTCGATGGACGAATTAGGATATGGGAGTCACCCCATGAAGGTCTAGGTGGCAGCAATTTTATGTCCATGTAGCTTGCGCGGAATAAAGTCTATATTCCAAGGAGAGAGAATGTACACGGAGAATTTGTAGAGCACGCAAAAAGCCTTAAGATCTTCGGTCTTTGTCATTATTTTTGAATAATGTGAATATATAGAAATTTACGCGTGGGCATCTCTTCAACGTTACACCCTCTTTTTGCTCAAAAAAAATTATTATGACTTTGATATAGTGAATATATAAAGTTTTTGGGTGGGCATCTACTCGACATCGCACTCCTTTACCTTTCAAAAAAACTCCTTGGTCATCTTTTCCTTGTTTTGATTGGAATTTCATTCAAGAAAGAAAGTTCAGTGTTGATCTACTATCAATAAAAATAGAATTGATTTAAAAACATAAGAGAAATATAGTATCTGAAGATGATAAATTGATACTATTTAAGTGTAACTACCTAAACTGGTGCAATATCATTTTGCAAGTTTGCTTCCAACTAATAATTTAAGCATAAAGAAGCATTGACTACCTGATGATAAAGCCCTGTTGACTCAAATAATGTATCATTTTCTACATAAAGCAGCCCCTGCAGAAAAAGACCAAGTTGAAATCATAACTGTTTCCTGAACAACTTTGACAATATAAGGAGTGCAATCGAAAGCCGATACAAGAGATAAAAGAGAAATTCCGACTCATTTGCAATATAAGAATGCACTCCAAGCTGAGTCAAGAGAGAAAGGAAATTTTTAACTTAGGAATAAAATAATACATTTTCCAGAAGTTAGGATAGCAAGTGCGCAAAACTTGAGGCATTGTAAAAACGGGAGGAAACAAAAAAATATCTGCACCTGGGTAATATTCTAACAAGACAAACAAGTACTCTCTTTAAAATGGCAAGAGCGGAGGGAGAGCTGGGGGTAGGAAGAGTTGATTAATGGGAGGAGAGGACAGCCATGCACACCAGGATGTGTTTCCCGTGTCAATGACGTAGGAACTGGACAAGGGATTGGGAGAATCTAGTTCGATGTCTTCTCTGTCGGGGGCTGATCACTGTCCGTTTGCCTGAAGTGTGATGATTTGGCCAATGCATTGCGACACTTCGAGAGTAGTGGTCCGATGATGTATTATCGAGTTGGCAAGCATGCAAGTCTGGGACCTTGCCTCGTTGGTGGAGAAATTAAGGAACCACCTCTATTGTACAACGTTTAACATGGCTTGGTGGATCTTCTCATTACTCCTAACTTCCTAAGTGGGAGTTCAATGCGCCGCTGGTCTCGAGGACATGATTGGTGCTGAGGATGATCAACCCGACAGAGTTAGAGGTGGTCTGCGCAAAGACTTTCCCTTTCCGTGGGGGGCTGTTGAAGTGGTGGTGACCGTGGATTTCCGATGGTGTCGTTACAGGTACAACATGATAGGCCAGCGGTGGTTGAGCTGTTTGGTGTCGTTGGAATTTCAGGGCCAAGAGGCGCTCCAATCGACCACATGAACCTTTAGCTCATTCCACGAGAGTCTCTCTTTGGGACTAATCTATGGGAAGTCTTCCATGGTTCGTCTTGTAGGTGAACTTAGTAATTGGGAAGCTAATTCCGGATGAGGCTGAATTGGAAGGAAGATTAGGAGTCTGTGACAGTCATCCGAGAGGTAGCGAAGGAGGGCAGGATCAGTGGAGGCAAGGGAACTTTCTTCGAGGCAGTGAGGTCATGGATAGAGTTGGCGAAGAGAGGAGATGGTAGATAAGGAGTACATGTGGTGTGGGCACTGATGTTGTCATAAGGGACAATAGAGTAGTTGGTGCATGGGCATTGTTTAAGGTGCAGGCATGTTTTGATTCAAGATCCTACAAAAAGGGACATGCGCACCACTGAAGCGAGGTAAGTGGTTCAGTGAAGGGGGCTATGGTTCTAAGAAGAGGATCGATGGTAATGCAAGGATTGGAAGGAGCACCTTTCCTTTTTTGGTGCAAGTTCGATAAGAGAGGAGGGGAATCCTTTAAGGAGGTTGGGATGCCCAAGAAAGGGTGGTGGTGTGACCTAGATCGGCGAATGAAGAAGCTCTTTACGGTAATGGATTGATCAGTTGGACCAATCTCGAAACAAAAAGGTCTTTGTGCTTGATCGGGGAGGGAGAGTCGAATATGCATCTATGGTGGGCAAGTGGGGAATCAGGGTTTGCTTAAAGAGCTTGTGATATGTTGGTCACCTACATGTTAGATCTCGATGTGGATGACTGCAAAGGTTGAGATGGTGGGTCGAAGTCATACCAGATATGGATCCTAATTCAAGACATCCTAGCTTAGGGTGTTTTTAAGGTGGCCCCATGCTCGATTAACTCCACTTCTAGTGGCCTTACAAGGCTACGATGGTGATGGGGGACTCTGCTCTCCCATGTTGATGAAGAACAAATATATATGGATCTTTAAGCGGTTGGTTGTTCAATTTTCGCAATGTCTCGGAGAAAACAACAAGAGAGAGCGGTAGACTCTAGGGATCGGTATGGGTTGAGATCGATGACCTCAATAGTTGGTGATGTGGCGGAGCAGGTTGTCCAAGGAGCTCGAGTAGAGGGTCATTGTAGAGGTTGTGGAGGTGACCAGCAGGTAAGGTTTATCGAGTAAAGAAGGATTGGGGAGGAGAGGAGTTCAGAAGAGCACGAGAATGTTGTTGTTGGGGTACGGGTTGGCTTATGTCCTTGGATTTCGTCTAGGGAGATGTGGTGTCAAAGGTGGGTAAGATCAGTGGCAGACAAAGATTCGCGGGTGGAAGCCGATGAGCATGGGTTGGGCCCTATAGGGCCCATGCCCAAGCCCATTTATTTTGTCGGGCTTTGGGTCGGGCCTAGGCCCACTATTTTTGGTTTTTGGCGGCCTAAGCTCAAGCTCAACAAAATTATTATGGATCGGGCCTAGGCCGAACCAGCCCATTAAATATTGGATGTCAGTTGGGCTTGGGTCGGCCCAACTTTTATGGGCATGGGCTGGCCCAACCTATGTGCTTGTACAATTTTCATTCCTACACCCCCCTCGATTGTTTATTTTGATTGTATATCTCGTTAGGAGTTGTGGTTTTAAAAGTTTTTTCTCTTTATTGTGGGATAATCCTTGTGTTTTCCATGAATTTGGTCGTTCATGGGGGGGCACTTACTCGCACAAGTGATTTGGAGGTTTCTTCTCAGGTAAAAGGAGAACTTCTTCAACCTGGTCAGAGGGAAATCGGGTTATGTTGATCGAGTTACTGAGAAATTCTGTAAGGTTATTATTCTTGGTCGTGGGAATGTATGGCCTAAAAAATGGTGGAAATTGGAAAAAAAGGAAGCTCTAACATGATCTAAGGGGGATAATATATGAGGTTGGAGGTACCCCATGTTTGTTAAGTTGTGATTTTGATGTGAACTTTTCTATTGAAGACGTGTTGGAAGACAATAGATGATGTTGTAATGGTGGTTACCATTGGGAAGGTGGTGGACAACTTAGATTTAGTGGACTACAAATCCACAAATGCCATTTCCTAAGGCGAAGCTCAATCATGACTTAGAAGATTAATAGGTTTCAGTGGTAGTGGTGTTTACAGAAGTTGTTCGATATAAGTGATCACATACACGCTGAGAGATTTTTTTAGACCGTATACCATTGGTGTGGTCCTCTAATGAGGATATGATGCATGGTATCTATTTCAAGTTCGAGGGGGCTTAGTTGCTAAAGCCAAATTTTTGACAGCTAGTGGAGAAGCAATGACAAGGGTGCAAGCTAAGAGGACAATAACATAGACTTTGGCGCTATGGCTTACGATAATCCACTCTTCTCGATTGATTATAAAAACATTAAGGGAGGTCGGGGAGAAGAAGAGGTGGGATGTTGAAGAAAGACTTGATTAATTTAAATAAATATAGCTCAAAACAAGAAGAAACAATCCCAAGACAAGCAAACCACTGTCCGCATACATTTATAAATGTTCACCCTATAGAAGAGCCACATCATGTCCCTAAGATTGGCCCACCCAAGGCTTACCAACTTTCACTATGCAAACTACTTCTGGTGTAGTCCAAATCGTTTACAATTTACCAGATTTATCTTCTATACAAGAAGAGAGTCTTTTATGAAGAATGTTGCAAGCTATGTCACTTCACATAAAGGTTTGTATTCTATTTGAGAAGAAATGTCTTAACACAAAATGCCTCCTAGCCAAGAATAAAGTAAAAATTCAGTACTCTAATAAATTCTTTGAAACATAAACAAAATATGTAATACAAATCGAAATAGATCAAAGCAAAAAAGCTTGAGAGCAAAGATAGAGAGTGAGCACAAAGAACGCAAATATCAGAGAGCACTTTGTAGAGTTAAATCGTCTTGACACATAGAATGACTCACTAAAGAGTAGAATGATTTGTGAGTAGAAAAGTTGTGCTCTTGGTTTGTGATGAAATGGTAGAGTGTAGGGTTCTTTTGTAGGTTCAAGGAGACTCTAAGAGTACCAAGAGTATAAAGATTTTCACTCAAAAAGACTGGAAAATTAGCTCAACTATTGATGTACTATGCAAAGTGACATATATTGATGCATCGCGACCTACACACACTATTTGAAAGGTTCAATATCTAAGTTATACTAGTGTACAAAGAGTTGTACTAGTGCGCTTACAGTTAGGCTTCAAATAAGCGTTAAAAAGACAAGGTTCAAATTCCAATAGTCAGATACGTATCAATTTACATTGGGATGCACTGGTACAACAGCAAAGAAATGTAGTGGTTCGAACATATCAACAGCATGCATCGATGAATCAAGGATACTGGTGCACAGTATGTCAATACCGTTGCACTAGGGTTGTGTATTAATGCAACGGTACATGTGTTATGACAAAGATACCGTGGAATTTTTTTAGATTTGAGAAGGCTTGGTTGTTGGAAGAGGATTTCAGAGATATAGTGTTAGATCATTAATCCTCCACGATGGTCTCTGGCTCTACATTTGCATGGTTGGCCCAAAAGCTAATCTCACTCTGTATGAGACTCTGCAGATACAAGAAGGAGATTCGAGAACTGAGAAGAGCCTAAAAAATGGAGGCAGAGTGGAAGATATGCAAATTGGACAGACTGCAAGACAACAGAGATCTCTCAGCGGCGATGAGAGGTCCAGGCTTCAGAAAGTGATCACTTTGGAGGATAAAAAATGTGTGACGAAGTAAGGCAAAGATCAAGACAAACCTGGCTCAAAGAGGGAAATGCAAATATGAAGTTTTTCCATCATATAGCAAGTGGAGGGAGAAGACACAATCACATACAATCAATTGTAGTGAATGAGACGGATTGATGATGATCGTGATATGGGTGTTGCTTTATCGGAGTATTGCAGAGACTTTTCACAGAGGTCTTCTTGTTGTCAGTGGAGATGGTCGGGTCTATGGGCACAATCTTTGGCCGACAACATTTCAGGCACCTTATACAGAGTATCACGTTGGAGGAGCTCAAAACGACGGTCTGGAACCTGGATGCAAACAGAGCACATGGTCCTGATGGCTTCCACATAGCCTTCTACCGCAAGTTCTGAGCATCGATGGGCAAAGATGTTTTGGGGGTGGCAGAGGAGTTCATGAATGGCAATTGTGGTTTTGAACGTGTGAACAAGGATCTAATCTTTCTTATCTCTAAGAACGAGGTCTCCGAGAGGGTTGAGGATTTCAGACTTGTTGCACTTTCTAATGCAATTTACCTCATAATAGCAAAATTTTAGGTTAACAAACTAAATGTGGTTATGGACCGCATCATTTCACATGTTCAATCCGCATTCATTCCAGACGCACAAATTGTTGACTATTTAGCTATGGCTACAAATATCATAGTTGATTGGAAAAGAAGGAAAATTAGTAGACTCCTCTTGAAGGTGGATTTCTCAAAGGTGTATGATACTATTGACTGGCATTTCCTTTGGGTTGCCATTGCAAGAAGAGATTTTCCCTCTCTTTGAATCTCCTGTGTAAAAAGATGTGTAACTACAACATCATACTCTATTTTGGTAAATGATCAATCTGAAGGGGGCTTCTTTCAACCCCAGAGAGGTGTTAGACAGGGATGCTCCTAGCACCTATGCTTTTTTTTCATTTCAGCAGATGTACTTGTGTGTATGGTGTAACAGGTCACAATCCAAGGTCTGATGTCGAGCTACACCCGCGGTGACATCTCTCATCCTTTGCTCCAATACGATGACGACTACACGATACTTTTTATTGAATATGGACTTATTGATGCAAAGGGGGTGGCACTCACTCTGGAGATTTTTGGTGAGCTTTATGGATTGAATCTCAGTTGTAACAAATCGATGATTGTCCCATTTGGCATGACTGATGAAGAGGAGTTAGCTTACGCTAAGGAATTGGGGACGGAATGTGATTCATTGCCAATCAGATACCTTGGTTTACCCTTTAAATTGTGAAAAGCTTAGATTTGCAGACTGGCTACCAATCATTGAGAAGATGGAGAGAAAATCGTCTGGTTGGAAGCCAGCAGTCCTATCTAGAGGCGGTAGACCGGTGCTCCTGAAGGTTGTTCTTAAGACAATCCATGTTTTTTCATGTCCTCTCATCTTCTTTCGGTTGGCATTCGTAGACATCTTGAGATGATCATGCACGGATTTTCTTGGGGAAGCTCGGGTCAGAATGGCTCCGGTGTTCATCTAATCAATTGGGACACAGTTACCCTCCTTAAAGGTGAGGTTGGCCTTGGTGCGACTCGCTTGGACACTATGAACAAGGCGTTGTTGGTAAAATGGGTGACCAAAATTTGGGAAGAAGCAAAGATCTATTCTGCAGGCTCATTCGTCGGATTTATGAGATTAGAGCATAGGGTATTTATACACAACCTCTTTCTACTCCTCTGCATTTTGGAATGGCATCACCTCTCTTATTCCACAGCTCCATGTCCTGTTCAGACCATTTCTTGGAGATGGTCAATCTTTCCCTTTTTGGAATGATGATTGGACTACTGGAGGTCCACTAACAGTTCGATTTCCACGTCTTTTTGCTCTAGCTGCTAATCGTGATGTAAAAGTTGTTGAGTGTTGGGAGGATGGGAATTGGATGCATACCTTTGTTGCGGACTTCTCTGACCAGCTTCTGCAGGATTTTCTGATTCATCTGGACTCCCTCGCCCCTATCTCTAGGTCTGAAGGTGGGAGAAATCATTAGACCAAGAGAACATGAGATTTTTCTGTGAAACGTGCTTATAAGATCCTAGATAACCCAGCCACACCCACCTTTGATTCCGTAACTCGTGATTGTCATTTTCTGTGGATCCTCAAAGTGCCTAGCCATATTGTTGCCTTCCTATGGATTATGCATAGAGGACATATCCTGACCAGAGATCAATGCTTTAGACTCTTCCCTGGTACTTCTCAGACATGCCCACTCTATAATTAAAAGGTGGAGACAATTGATCACATTTTTTTCATATGCGAGAAGACTTCGAGTGTTGGGAAGAATGTGGGCTTACTTGGACAAACTTGCAAAACCTTCAGAGATTTTAGGAATCTCTTTGGTTGAATAAACATCGCCCAAATGGAGAATTTCATTATCCGCTAGCCATGATCTGGGCTATTTGGTTGGCTCGTAATGGTGTTATCATTTCATTAGATCGTTTCTACGTGGAAAATGTAATTTCTCAAGCCAACACTCTCATCGAGTCTTGGCCACTATAAGTATTTTTTTCTCCTTATAATATGATATATATGTTGATCTCAAAAAAAAAGAAACCAATTCTATTCGACAATTTTAACTCCCATAAAAAGTTGCAGTCACGAACCAGAGCGTTTGTTCTCGACGGCGGTGGTTTGGTAATGGCTTTGTAAGTTTGTCTAACCGAGAATGTGTTATCCTTCCACACCCAGTGATCCCACCCATGAAAGGTTGTTTTAGCAACCTTAAAAAATGAAGATGCATCATGACAGCATGGGCTCACGGACTTATTCTTCAAGGGATTCTAAGGCATCATTAGCCTAGACATATTACATGCGGTGGCAAAGTTATAAGTAGGGAACTTCAAGTTCGAGAGGCTTAATAAATACTTCCTCTTTTTACCGACAGTGACGGAATCGCTAAAAGGATGAAAAATTATCGCCTAATTGCTTTGTCCAACATCGTCAACTTGATCACTGTGAAGACTTCGGCTCTTAGGCTTTGAGAAGTTTCTTTCATCCCCAAAGAGGTGTTAGACATGGATGCCCCTGGCACCTATGCTTTTTGTCATTTCAGCAAATGTACTTGCGCGTATGGTGGAATAAATCACAATCCAGGGTCTGACGTCGAACAAAGAATCAAATTTTGTATAACATTAGTGATATTTCGCAAGATGTATACTTTCAAAAAAAATCTCAATATGTAAAAAATCTCCAACTTTGGTCACATTGAGACCATGTTCTTTCCATCTTTCTTATAAATTGTCGAATATCATTGATATGTCACTCATTGCAATCACCATATAAGCCTCGACGGACCTATACTCTTACGTTTATGAAAAAATAGTGACGTGAAAGAAAAGATGAACACCAAAGGTTCAAAGATCTCAAGGTAGTATAGGTGTACATGGAAATAGTCCCACTCAACAAGAGAAAGGTAGAATGAAATGATGTGTTCCTATCCCCTGCAAGTGTGAGAAGATAAATAGAATAGCAGCAATGCCCATGCCTTTTGGTATTTCATAAATATACAACCTCGTCAATGAATTGCCCATGCTTAACCTTACCACAATCTCACATGTCGAAATCCTGAGTATGTGGTGGGATGAAGAAAGAAAAATCCCCCCCCACCCTTCAAAGTGTTGTCCTACTTCCTAGAGGAGCCTTGATATACATTCAATCATTTTAGTTGCCATATGAATTCAATTCCTAACGTGTGGCAAGTTAGATGATTACCTAACACGGATCGGAATCCCCAAGTTTCCATTACGTGTTCAATGCTAACATACTCATCTTTCGTGTGTGGTTTTAGAGGAATGAGGAGGCCAATGTCATGGAAAAACGTTGAGGAAAATGTACATAATGGAGGAAGTGTGACAATGTCACAAGGAAATACTGAGCACAGTGAGTCCAATCCGATATATTGCCTCGTATATTGATATATCAACAATGCATCATTGTGATGGGGAAATTATGAGGAACCGTGTAATAAAATCCATAGGTGTTGCATGCATATCCATTTTAAGCTTGATCATAGGATGCCAATATCAATCACTCGTACCTTTAGGGGTCGTTCGGTAGAGGGATGAGGAGGGATAAGACATTGTTTATTTTTTATTGGAGACAAAGGATAAGGAGGAATAAGGTAAGTGTTAGTTATTTGTTATTCTCTGTTTCAGTAGGAGGGAGAGGATAAGGAGGGATAATGGGGTTATGCTAGATGAGATTGTTATATGAGTGGTAGTTATTTGTGTTTCTTTTACAGGAGAGGCTTATGATGGAGGAATAGTGAGGGAAACCTTATTCCTCATTTTGACTACTGGACCAAAACGTTGACCACGATGGAGGGAGAGAAATAAGGAGGCAAATGAACTACCCCTTAGAGTTTGGAAGTTTGGCAGTTAATACTTTCACCTTCAAGAATAGTAAGCTTCATTGCTGCAGCTAAATGTCGATTAAAGCCAGCAGTTCAGTATTTCCTTGTTTTTTCATCTATGCCACAAGCATTCAAATGGAAGACACTACACAAGCATAATCGATAGAGTCGGCATCACTTGTACATATTATCTCGGTATATAATTGGCGTTGTTGGCACCATCTATCGAAGTAGTTAGCACCTTTCAATGTTTCTTAACGTGTGACCAACACATTAGCCATCAGTACAATGTCTTCTTTTTTCCCAACGAAATTGACCATACCACATCCGTCGGAATTAGGTTACCATGCACAGATCCCATCGTTCCCATTAATTCGTGTACCTTTAAAATAAACTTCGCTGCGATTCACTCCAAACAACCCCAGATTTCGAAGTTCTTAATATAGAGCTCCGTAGCGCATCCTTATCAAAAAGATCCAAAATTCACAAAACTTCTAGAAGAAAAACAAAAACCACGAGCCCATCCTCACCTGCGTAAAAGCCGAGGGGTCGTGGGGGTACTCGTTGACGATCTGGAAAGAGTACAGCTCCGGTTCGGGGGCGACCTCCCACGAGACGCACGTCCACGCGATCGATGAGAAGACGACGAGCGCGACTGCGGCGAGAACGGCGGCGCGCACCGAGATCATGACGCCACAGCAGGTGATCGAGGGCGGTGTGGAGAGGCGGTGCGGCAGCCGCGGCGATGGCGGAGGGCGGGGGCTTACTCGCTTGGAGGAAGTCGAAGTCCTAGAGGATGGCATTTGAGGGAGGGTCAGCGTGGGGTGGGTATTAACGGGGGGCGGGTGAAGGAAGCCGGCATGAGGCGGGAAAGGGAGACGAAGTCAAGCGTGGCGGAGTAAGGTTGAACTGCGCTGCTGTGCGTTGGAGATCCACCCGACGGTTATTGCGTTTGTGGAATATTGTGGGAGAAGAGAAGACGAAAATTAATATTAATATGCTTTTTTATTATTTTACAGCCCGTGCAATTCTAGCTACGGCCTACAGTCTATATTCCAGGGACCAACACGGAAGAGGATCCTCCGTCCACCTTACCTTTTTGTTATTTTGATTCTAACATCTACCCTTGTAGATTGAATCTTAGATTAATGTTCTATATGTTCTTCAAATATTACTTCACTTTAATTTGAATTTATTTGCTATTTTATCTTAGTAGTTTAAAGTTTAGATCTTTTTTAAATGGAATTTAAGTTGCTTAGATATTGACTGGATGTTTGACCTTTAAGATCAAGTAGCAATTAAGCTTGGATTTGAGCAAAATTCGGCAAATATGTAGAGCATTAATCTAAGATTCAATCTATAAGGTAAGATTTTAGAATAAAAATCACGAAAAAAAATAAGGAGGATTACAGCACCTCTGTTGTAATCCTCTCTACGGTAGTGGATCCTCTTCCCTTCTACACATGGCTCCCGCAAACATTGTCAGTTATATCACAATCCCTATAAAAATTTCATATCTACTCCAAACGGCCTATTAGTCTTAGCTTTTTCGTGCACCACGACCCATGCTGTCATTTTACCTCTATGTTGCCAATTTAACTCTTCTTGAGTTAATCAAACCGGAGAAAAACCAATGGTAGATAGTTCCCCTCCTTCCTCCAACCCCCCCCCCCCCTCTTCATCTCCCTTCCACCATCAAACTTGATGGTGGACCGAACTGACATGATCAGCGATGTATTGATTGCAGATTGATATATTGGAGCTCGAGCGACGTTAGAAAGCAGAGAAGAGCGGCAATGCTAAAGGAGCAATTCATCACCTGTGATCTTGTTATCCAAGCTGAAACACTCAAAGCTACCATTACTCGAAAGGCCTTGGTGTTCTCAGAAACCTCATGTTCGTCACCAAGCTCAAGTAGTTGGCATTTCTTGATGTGAAGTAGAGCCATCTAGCACTTCACATGTACTTGTCGTATAACCTAAAGTTGTAGAGCAACACAATGTCAATGTTCCCCCTAGAGTGGCTCAATCTCCTCTTGTTGCTCCTTGCAAAGCGGTAGAACATCCCCACACCTTTATTATGGAGTGCTCATTGTGGTCATGGAAGATGATCGATGCGGAAGAGAGGGAGAGGGAGTGTGCAACATTATTGAGTTAGCGGAAGGGTGGTGGGGAGGGGGAGGATTTATTTGGGGGGCGAGAAGATGAGGTAGTGGCTCTGAGGAGGAAGACGAGTGGGTGGCAGCATATGATAATGAGGGCTGGAGGAACGAAGAGGAGGAAAGAGAAGTGTATTAGTTTGTAAATTCGATAAATAAGAAGGATAAACACTTTTTTGTCGATTTCACTCGTTTCAACAGATGAATAGATTGAAGCTAACCACAAAGATTGTGGTATAATAGTTAGTAGATCTACAAGGGTGATGAATCTCGTTTCATCATCTTTATTATATCATTTTGACCTTAAAACCCCTAGTAAATGCTTGTAAATACCATTAATTCATGCATTTTATCATCCATGCATCTTTGTGTAAATAGTGTATAAAAAGCGATTTTTAAAGCCAACATTATAGAATAAAGAAAAGAAAATAAAAATAATAAAATATTGAAAATATTTTATGACCTGAAACCCCAAGACCTAGGCATCTTGATGACTAGGTCGACAAGGAATACAGTAGGGGAGATAAGGGCCAAAATACAATAAAAATTACCTTTTATTTTATTCATTTTCTTCATTTTTGGGACCTATTTTTAGTTCCACTTTTTATACATCAAATTAAGAAACTTTGAACATGAAAGTTGTAGATAATTAAATGTAGAAAAATACAAAATTGATTTCATACAAAAATATTGTACAGATAAAAAGTTATGATCTGAATAGGATTACAAAATCCCAACTTCCCAGACCCATATCTCTCAAATAAAAACTCAAACACCTTTAATTGTATATAAATTTTAATAAGCTATTTAATGACGGTGGTTTCATATTTTTTGGAGTTACGGTTTGAAAGTTAGGTTTTGGACCCCCTATTGTATACCTATATCGATTAAAATATTCATTTTATTTATTATTCATTATTTTAATTATTTTATATTTTTAAAAATTTGTTAATATTATTTATAATACATGCGGATATTAAAACTGAAATAAAACACTAAAGAAAATATTAAAATAAAATACTTGTATAAAATACATAGGTAAAGTACTTATATCTATAACTATAGAGATAATACAACTATTTATTTAATTGTATATATCATATCAGAAAAATAAAATAAAAATATATTTAAGTGTATAAAATTGAGTTATAAATATATAAAATAATAACTAAAATTAATAAAATTAAAAATACAAAATAAAAATAAAAAGATTAAAATATATAGATAAATATACCTATATATAGCTCCTAAAAGGTAACTTGTGATTTTAGACTTTGAAAAAATAAATAAAAATCATAATAAATAATTCAGAAAATAATAAATATTTTTCATTTAATAACCTAAAAATAATAAAATCATTTAATATTTTTAATCTATTTACAAATCTTTTTTCCAGGGGATTTTCTGGTTGGTCCATCCGTCCTTTGGTTGACCTCGGTCAACTCCCTAACCGAGGTCTGGCCCTTTGTCAGAACTGGTTTTTTTAGATGCTTTCGACCATTTTTGGAGGTCGAGCCTTTCATCTTCTCGTGTCGCTCCCTTCATTACTTTTTCTCCTCGTGGATCCACCTTACACGCCTGGTGTTTGCCTCGAGGATTGCATCGCTTCCGCGCCTGCATCGCTTCGATCTTTGGAGCACTTCCATCGCTTGTACATAACCCGACCTCCTCTTCCTTTGCAGTTTTGAACACCCTTTGACCCGTTTGGACCCTTCTCTCTCGTGCTCAGGACTGGTGGTGGTGACAACACTACCTCCAACTGACTGGGGAGGCGCTGGACGAGCCGTAGGCGTGCGTCCATCACCTCCGACGAACCTTCACCGTTGAGGTCTTTCCTCCTGGCTTTTTCAGACCGTCGAGGTAGTTTTTCTTTGCTTTTCTTTGTGCTTTATTTAGCTGTAGATAGTAGCTTCGATTTCGCACTGTCATTTGTGCGATTTACGCCCTTTTTCACCCTTGTTCGCCCCTAGCCGGAGTTCACTTCGGTGAACCTTCCATTTCATCGTCCTCCACTATACCACCCCGACGTGGGGTCGAGGTAATTTGCCCTCGACCCCATAACCATTTTTTTGCAGGTTCTGGACTCTCGCGTGCACCTGGAGTGATTCTGAGCATCCGTCGGTACCACCTAGAGCTCCTTTGCCCCTCCTCCTCCACGGGTGCACTCCAGTCGTCCTTGTGCTTTTTGTGCCCTCCATCGGATAGAGAAGATCTTCAGGAGTCATCATGACCATTTCTGGAGCTTGAAGACTATCGGAGGTTGGAGGTTGAGCTCGGAGAACTTCGCTCCGGTGAAGTTCTTCCCTGTTCTTCAGCATGTCGTCTCCGCCGTTGGATCATAGGATGTTCTTCCAAGCCATCTGGTAGCCGTCGGATTGGGTCGTTGCAGCATCGTCAGACCGTTCTCTACGATATAATCTCAACCGTCAGGGGCGAAGCGTCATCGACGCACGAGCGAGCAACACGTGGCATTAGTGGATCATCATCATCCGTCGGATCGAGCCCCCTTGGGTATTTTGCACATTCAGACCAAGCACTTTTTTGTATTTGATATATAGAACTTAAACATTCATCTGCCATTTATTTATTTTGTGTAAAATGCAAAAAAAAATCGTGTATTTCTATTATTTACATTTGGGTCCCCGGTCACGTCACCTCACGTGTATGGCGTACGTGAGGCGTAGACATATTCCGGAGGACCCCCTATGGTTTTGTTATTTCGATTCAGTCCTCGAACTTTTTATTTAAGTGTTATATTTTTTGGGATAATTGCAGTAAGGCCCCCATGTTTTCGATAATTGCAAACATGTCCCTGCCAGGCACGTGCTTGTCACGTGAGATTTTTGGTATTTTGCAGGGATACCCTTGGGATTTTGTTTATTTATTATTAGTCCAGAAATATTTTTATTCAGTTATAAATTTCTGAGGAATTTAAACTTAGGCCCTTGGACTTTTACAAATTTACAAAAATACCCCTGCTAGGGGTGTATTTTCTCGTTATTTCTAGTGTGTATTTCATGCATCTATAAATTTCAAAAAAAACCCCAAAAAATAGTTATAGCTTCTAGTTGCAACACTCTTTCACGTCATATTTTTATTTTGCACTTTTGAAGCATTTTAATATTTATAAAAAAAATAAAAAACTTGCATTTTCGTCCCTGTTTGCATTATAAAATACATAAAAATTATAAAAACTTTTTGAAAAATTCCCAAAAAATTCTATTTTATGTATTTTTATATTATGGACCTTCATACCAAAAATCACTAAAAATATAAAAGAAAACTCATCAAAATAGAAAAACTCTAAAAATCTCTATAAAAATAAAAAAATCCATAAAAACCACAAAAATATAGCTTTTATCTCTAAATTTTCTCTATTTAATATCTTCATTTTAAAATTAATTTGGAGAATTTTGATTACTGTTTGATAATTTTCATCTCTATTTTAGTTTCGGGCAATTATATTATTCCCTGTTTTGAGTATTTGTGACTTTAAAATTTCAAAAAAAAAGCAAAAATACAGAAAAATCACAAAATAGTAAAAAATTATATAAAACCCAAAAATTTTATTTCTTATATTTTTATTATTTTTACCTATATATATTCTCTCTCTCTTACCTATATTGTATATATACTCTATACAACTTTATATATTTATCTTAAAAGAAAAAGAAAATACCGAAAATTATAAAATATAAAAATCAGAAAATTAAAAATCAAATATAAAAATATAAAAATAAAAAATAAAATAAAAAATAAAAAAAATAAAAACCCATAAAATAGCACTTAGATAGACACATACATCACAGTCATTTTTGTGCAATTCATTACCCCGATCTACCTGCTTATTCCTTGTGTTTGACACTCTACACATACTTACACATATACACACTTTTGTTGTAGAGTTATAATAAATTCCAACTTCGCATCGCTTTTCATTGTTTGATCATTGTTGTGGGTTAATTGTTGTTTTAATCCGAATTTCGTGTGGTCGATTCGACGACTGTGTTCCCGCCTTGTGTGGAGCACAAGAGCGCTAGATTTCTGGGTTAAACAAGGGGTTATGAGATGAATATAAAGAAGTCAAGAGTGTGTGGTGTAATGGGAAAAGTTAATAGTGGTCAATGTGCAAAAATCCCTATTCTATGGTATTTACATTTCCAAGTTATATTTGAAATATATGTTTCATAGTTGCAATAGTTTCGAATGTTGTATCAAAAAATGTAATTAAAAATTTTGTAGTTGATGTAGTGGTTATATATGAGGTGGTGATGTCTTAAGATATGGGATAAGGGGGGTTTGTCTCATTTTTATAATCCGTTAGAATGATAAATTTTAAAGGGTAAAACATGATAGATGGCAGCTATTATATACACTCTTTTTATTGTGAGATAAATGCTAAAGGATAGGACGTAATTGTGCTAGATGTGGTTGTTTGAGTTATAATATGTGTGTATCTAAGAGTTGATTTTAGGTCGGATTGTAAAGACGCAAACATGGTCGTCTATAAGATCCTAAATCATAAGATCTGTCTCGTCAAGAGGAAACCAATAGAATTTGTTTCGTATGAATCGGACTTCGTTTTAAATTGTTATGATTTTCGGAAGAAAGAGAAGTAAGGAGGCTTAAGACGTCATTAACCTGTAATGACTGTCATTGAGAACAATTAAGCATGACTAAAGAAACTAATGATGGATTGAGGATCGCTAATGACTGTTAGCAAACACTAATCAGTGATTAGCAAAAGTTAAGCGTAAGCTACGAAAGATAAATCATTATTAGTGAAAGTTAATCACAATAGCATTAATTAAGCGTCATTAATGAATCTAGAATCTTTTAAAAAGTTCTAACTTAAGCCTTAAGTTTTGGATAAGACTTGGACAAAACCATGGAGCAAAACTATGGGCCGCTAACCGTAGTTAAGGACTAAATCGTGGGTTACTAACCATGATTAGTGGTTTTATGGAGCCTATAAATACCCCCCACCTATTCATTCTCTACGATTTCCACTACACCACTACCCCGAGGGATAGGGTCGAGAGGTTGGGAAGAGGAGAGGGACGCGGGGAAGGAGCGCTAGCAAAGCGCTGCCTGGAGGACGATGAGGAGGAAGGTATGATCCTCTCATAGTTGGCTTCGTAAGTAAGCTCTAACTTGAGTTAGGTTTTTGATTCATTTTCTTTTCCCATCTTAGTTTTCGATCCATCTTCCTTTCCGATTCGATTTCTATTGTGGTTCGAGGAGAAATCTGTGTAACTCCCTACTTAGGTGCGGGCGACTATGTACTTCAGTGAACCATGTGATTCGTCACACCTTCACTCACCTAAGACGTGTGGTATCTACCGATTCTCCATCTTTTGCAGTTTGATTATATTCTTTCAAAATCGATTTTATTTCCTCTTCGGTGATTTTAGAGAGGAAACTCTATCCATTTTTTTAAATATGTCCCGATATAAGGGGAAATTCTGCCGAAATTTTCATAAAAAATATGTCTCCGTATACGGGGAAACTTTGCCGAAATTTTCTTATAAAATATCACACCGTATAAGGGGAAGCTCTGCTGAAATTTCAAGAGAAATTATGTTCTTCGCATTCTTCGTTTGTTCTTCACATTTTATAGCATTTTTATACGAAAATGAAATTCGATCATTTCAGGAGCCCTAAATCATCCTATCTGAAAAAGAATCGCGATAAAGTATTGCATAAGCGATAGAGAGCTTGATTGAATAGCGGAATCCTTCCTTTTGTTGCTGAGTTTTCATATGAGGTCGTTGAGATTTCTGATTTTATACTCGTTGCAACGAAGAACCCTAATTTAGCTATTTATGAAAAAATATGGAAAATTATTGCCGAGTCGACAGTTTAGGAACTACCGAGAATGATATTAATAAGACTCGATACACCCTAATCTCACTTTTTGCTGGTGACCTTCCTCTCAAACCTGCCACATCTCCCGACGTTCCGCTCCTCGTCCGTGCCTCCGGCCTCTAGCGCTCCACTCCTCATCCATGTCTTCGCTGGTGCATCCATGCCATCTCCCATTCCTCCTACCTACGATGCCCAGCTCCTTCTTCGCTTAGGGGATTTTAAAGATTTTATATTTTTATTCTCATGTCTATTTACGTTATTTTCTTGTATTCGTTGTTGCTATTTTTCTGGTTGGTTGGGCTTGAGTGTGGGGGGTGAGGGGTGCTGAGGGTTGTGGTATGGCTACATAGAACTTGTACTTATTCTCTTATTTTGATTTTAATGATGTCATACACTTGTCGTAGGTTGCTCGCAAAATATGTAACTTTGACTTGCAGGTTGTTTTAAGCATTCACGAAGATATCAAAAGATCAAAAATCTAATTCAAGAAGTTTCACATATTTGTTGTAATTCAGCGATGTAATTGTATTGAAAAGTTCTTTTTATTGTTTATAACAAGTTGTAAGCTTGAGAATGTCAGCAGAACTTTCTTAATCTCGAGCAGCTCTTTTTTACCTTCTTTTATTTCTTGATAGCCATTTTAAATCTTTTCTATCCACAAGCAATATGAGTGATGTCCATTCACCCTCGTCGTTTAATAACTAATGTAGACACATTCGAATACTCTTGTCAATTCTTTCTTCTACCATCCCAAACAAATTAAAATGGGCCAATCTAGCATAACTCAAATCGAGCCCATGTTAATTGGCTGGGTAGGGTCATGGATCGACTTGGATAAAAATTGACAACCGTGACATGACACATGACTTGTCGAATTAATTGACATCGAGTTGGATCGGCTTTAACTAGAAGGGATCCGATATGATGTTGGTTTGTAGTTGTCTCATAAAATATGTTGTTATATTATTATCTTAGTTGGGATCCATGAAAAAATCAGTGTGGTCGGATTATTAGGATTCAACTTAGGGAAAATCATTAACTACGAATGAGTGTTTTTCTATATTTGTAGATAAATATGTGATGTCAACAAGTGGCGAATGAATGGCATGGAGTTGGAATATCTCTCCTTGGAGACGACAAAAAGACACGATGACAAAAAATTATCAAGAGAACGGAGATAACTTTGGGAAGAAGATAACTATATTCAGCTATATCATAAATGATTCTCCTTTATGATCTCAAAGAAACAGAGTTGAATATATCATATACAAAATTATAAACCGACAATATGCTTTTAATTTATAAATCCATACAACAAGATAATACAAATATCTCATCTTCTTATGTAAATGAATAAACACTTATAGGTTGAATAAGAAATACGCTTATTCCTTAGTAAATAAATCAAACATATCTTCCAAATTTGTTGGACAAAAAAATATAAGTTTTTAGATCGCATAATATCTTTTAAATGAACTCGCATGAAGGATTTCTTACATTCGATTACAGAATAAAATTATCCTTGGTAGCTACATGTAAACATATGTCTAGTCAAAAAGACATCAACCGACCCTCTATGGTAACCGTATCGTCTATTGTGGATCCATTACAACAGACTCTGTTGTAATAGCTTTGATGCGTGACATGTGTCAGATTACCATCCGACGGCTTGGACGTGGTGACACGGGTGCGGGCAGAGGACCGATGAAGGACACGGAGGCGGCACGAGGGGAGGGTGCGGGAGAGGGCCGACGGCCATCTGCATCCTCGGCCCGTACCCTCCCCCATCTCTTCTCTGCATCCCAGTCGTCGGATGGTCATCAAACACGTGTCGGGCATCAACAGACGATCTGTTTCCGGCTTTTTGAGGCAAATAATCCCATATGAAAACATAGTTTAGGAAAAGCTCAACCGTCGATCAAAAATAATAATCGGGGAGATCAACGCTGTAGATTAACCCAAATGGAACCCATCGTCACGCTCCTGAAGCTCGGCCGTCTAACGGACCCCGTACTCGCCAGCCGCCTCATCAACCGCCTCGCCCCGCCACAGATGCCCTCCTCCTCTGCCGCCTCCTCTTCAACCTCGTCCCCTATAAAGACGCCCCCCTCTGGACCTCCATCTTCTCCACCTACGCCCCCTCCTACACCCGCCTCCTCCTCTCCCGACTTCTCCTCCGCCGCCCGCGCCGCCGCCGCCCTCTCTGAACTCCGCCTCGCAGCCATCATTCATGCCGCCGTCACCGTCCGAAGCTTTCTCCTTAACGTTGTCGTCGCCACGTCGGTCCTCGATATGTACTGCAAGTGCGGCGAGATCGGGGATGCGCGTAAGGTGTTCAATGGGATGCCAGAGAGGAATGTGATGACGTCCAATTCGATGGTTGCTGGGTACGTGAGGGCGGGGATGTGGGATCACGCGTTCGATCTCTTTTGCGAGGTGAGGTCCCTGGAGTTCGGGATGGTGGATGAGTTCACGGTTGCGAGCGTGCTGGCGGCTTGCTCCGACATCGGGGAATTGCGGTTGGGGAGCCAGGTCCATTGCCTGGCGTTGAAGGAGGGGTTTGGGAAGGATGCGGCGGTTGTGAACGCAGCAGGGAGTATGTACTTTCGATGCGGGTGGGTGGAGATGGCGGAGAGGATGATGGAGGGGAGTTGGGGTATTCTGAAGGAGCTTATTATCGTTAGGGGCTATGCCTTCGGTCGGAAGGTTTGCAGATGTGATCCAACGTGTTGCGAGAAGTGGAGATTTATTGAGACTTGTTTCGGAAGACCATGGTGTGGTTATACCGGTTCTTTCAGCTTGTAGCGAGCTCTCATTGTTGAGAATTGCAAGGCATGTCCATGGAGTTATCGTCCCGTTTGGTTGGCTGTAAGATTGCAGGTCGGACGATGGTAGGAACACGATTGTTGGAAGTGCTTTGATCGATGCATACTTCAGATGCTCCTGTGTCAGGGAGGCTCGATTGGTTTTTGATGCTTTAGTGGAGAGGAATGTATGCCATTGGACTTCGATGGTTGTGGGGAGCATCCGTGCAGGGTTGGTTGGAGAGGCCAGGATCTTCTTCGATGAAATGCCTGAAAGAAATGTAGTTTCATGGACAGCAATGATATCTGGATATTCTCGAAATGGACGGTCACAAGAAGGATTGAGCTTGGTACTGACTTATAACAAGGAAGGTGGTCTGCGACATGGGAGCCTCTCTGTCTTGACTGGTGCTATGGGTGCTTGCAGTTGCTTAGCTGCACTCAATACAGCGAAAGAGCTTCATGGGCGGGCAATCAGGACTGGATCCTGCTCAGGCAGTTATGGGAATGTCATGCTGGAAACAACCTTAGTTGACATGTATGCGAAGGCAGGTGAACTGAATTATGCTCGGTGGATATTTGATAGAATGGAGATGCGGAATGTGGTATCCTGGTTATGCTGCTCATGGTTTAGCTTCCGAGGCTCTTGCCATTTATGAGGGGATCACTAAAACAGGCTTAAAACCAAATGAGGTGACATTTGTGGCAGTTTTAAGTGTTTGCAACCACGGTGGATTGCTCCATTGGGGGATTCATTACTTCAAAATGATGGAGGAGAGATATAATATCATTCCTAAAAGTGATCATTATGCTTGCATTGTCGACATGTTAGCACGAGCTGGGAAGCTGTCAGTGGCTTGGAATTTAGTTGAAGGAATTAAGTACTTGGAGACCAATTCTGCAGATCACGCTTTGGACATTAGAAATGGCAGAGCTATCTTGGGATCACTAATTAGCAGATGCGGATTGCATGGTGATGTGGAGATGACGAGTAAATTGGCACATGAAATCCAAGGGAGTGAATGCACAGCATCAGATGCATATATCACTCTCTCTGATCTTTATGCTTCTGCAGAAATGTGGGATGAAGTGTACAATATTAGACAAAAGTGGAAGATGGATTGCATTCCTCAAGGACCAGGTGCAAGCAGACTTCGGGCTATGAAGACTGCGTAAGTCCATTACCAAGCTATACACTTGCATGCATTGATGAATGATGAGATGCTAATTTGCTGCCTCATTGGAGTGCTTATGGTACTGATGATAGCCACTCACATCCCTATTTGGCCGGTTCAAAAGTTTCCTGACATTGTCCCAGCCGGACTTTTTGTTACTCGAGGATTGTTTCTTCTGGATAAAGGAAATAACCAGTAAGAATCGTAGTCGCCCTTCCTGATTGATGGTTTTCACCAGTACACTGTCTTCTCCGTTGTAATAATTCCAGCTAAAATTTCTGTGGACTGGCTAATCAGGAGGAGAATGCTTCTGTTGCAGGGAACTCGCAGATGTCAGATACGAGCCTTTTCAGCACTTGATGGTTAGAAACAGGTACTTATATTATTTGATTTGCTATGTTGTCTAGAAATAGTTTTCTGTAGAGCTTTTCTTTTTAATATTAGTTTATCCTACGTAATAATTCCAAATATAGTTTCTGTGGACTGGCCAGTGAGGACGAGAATGCTTCTATCTCAGGGAGCTAACAGATAAGAGCCTTTTCAGCACTCTCGCAAGAATCAGGTACTTGTATTATTTGATTCACTATCGTGTCTAGCAAAGATCCTTCGAGGTGGGATTCTCATATGTTGATGCCAATGGAACGTGAATGATATGGGTGGCATATTGAAACTGGTTCATTAAAGGATGTTCCATTCTAAGAGCTCCTCTTGAGAGGAGGCATCATGGACAGGTCACCATCCCCTTCCTAAAGGGGATGTTTCATTCTGACTTCTGAGAGCTCCCCTTGAGGGGAGGCATCATGGACAGCCCTCATCCCCTTTCAGAGGGGGATAGTTTATTCTAAGATCTTCCCTTGAGAGGAGGCATCACAGACCGGTCACCATCCCCTTTCAGATGTTTGCACCACCCATGTCTCTCTTTGGTGATCCCTCAACAGTTGGGGATGGATTCATGGAATAAAGCTTGTGTATGCTGTCTACCTTGCCTAGTGTTCTTGCAGTGCATTATACTTTTTTCTGAAAGGAAAAAAGGGCCTCCACCTTAAAGGTGTGTGCTCAAAAACTTCACCATTAATTACCAAAAACATTACAAGCATGTTACATGCTAAAAATAAATCTAAAAATTACAAGTGCCAATTCTCAGCCAATGCCCTAGCACGCGCTACAACATTTTCACTGTAAAATCGATATGACGAAACACCACGCCATTTTTGGATAGCCACAACGCTCAAATCATAGCCACACATACGATCTCTCCTTCTCCGTGCCATTCCAGTCCGTCCAAATGGAGCCCAAGAAACTAGACACACCATCAATACACACCACATGATTCCCAAATAGGTCTCAGGCATCTAAGGAGCTCCCACACTTGAAGAATAGGTGGTCCGCATCCTCCACCTCCTCCTGACACCGAGAGCACACAGGTCAACAACCTGCACGAATCATGCAAACCTGTCCCCAGTGAACGGTCTTCCCCTCCTAAATAGCCACATAAAGACCTTTACACTTGTTGGAACTTTCAACTTCCAAATCCTTCTGCAATATGTCATGCACTCCCATCATCAAAAATCATTGAGCATTTGCCAAGGTTTAAAAAAGTGCGAGGCAGTCCAAGGTGTTTTCCCCGAAATTGAGGTGAGGCGTAAGCCTCATAAAATTAAAGCAAAATACATTAAAAATATATAATATTAAGTTTTGCCAAAAACATATTCAAAAATAATTTCGGACTAGTAAAAGATACAACACATAAGCGATGAAAGCATTGAAGTTCAAAAAAACTAATATTAAGCCATTAATATATGAAATATCAAGTTCCAACTTCAACGATTTTATATGAGTATTGAAGTAGTGTCTATACTTAATACTAAAAGTACAATAGAAACTATATTTTTTAGTGTTCAAAGTAAAAAATGTTGATATACCTTGAATCCCAACCATATGTCTTGCTGGGCTTAGTTGGAGAACCATCGTATGCATCTCTTGCCATATCATACCCCAACAAGAGGGGGGTCTCACAACTCATACAACCAAATGACAAAATTAAGTTGCAAACTTGAACTAATATAAACAACTTATTACAATTTAAACTCAAATCTATGTGCAATAAAACTAGTATGTATAGATGCATGATAAATTGAACATGATGTATACAAGATCATTGAGTTCGCTTGTTTCAGGCGATCTTTTCTTTTTTGCTTGGAGTTTTATATATAAATATGCAACCATGCAAGGTTTAATATGAAAATATAAACACAAACATAAAAAAAACATAATGCTTATGTAAAAATATGGTCGGGTGCAATGCAAATAAACAAAAAGTAAAAAAAGCCTCCAGCTCGAGGCTTACGCCTCCGCCTCGCATCGAGCACCTTGCGCCTCGAACGCCTCAAGCCAGGTCAAGCCGTAAGCCCCACCCAGAGGACCTAAGGCATACGCCTCGGAGCGATTTTGGCTCGCCTCGAGGCATACGCCTTTGGCCTAGAGGTGCCGCTTTTTAAAACTATGACCTTTCCCTATAGGCCTTTCCAACATGAAAATTCCACTACACCAAGTACAAAGGAGCATTCCCAAGATCCCTGATCCAGGTAAATAAGATCCAGAATCATAGATTTTCCTGATCAAATTGCAAATTAAATTGCTACAATCTCCCCAAATACGAGCAATCCACTTGCTAAGCAAGGTCTTATTCTACTCATACAAGCTGTGCAATCAAAGGCCACCATCCTCTTTCGAACAGGAATCCGACTTTCAGTCCACCAATGATAGCCTGTTCAACCGCCCAGACAACAACCAGAAGAAACGTCTCATGATGCTCTCAAGTCTCTTCCTCGCTGTTACGGGCATGAGCCTAGAAGCCAGGAAAAAAATAGGGATAGCGAGCAAAACTGATCGTTAAAGCACTGACTTTCCACCTCTAGACATGCAAACAAACTTCCAACCCACCAGCCTCTGCTCCATCTTCTCAATCACTAATAACCAATCTGCCAAGTGCATCTTCCTAATCACCAAATGCACACCAAGGCAACGTAGTGGCATATCCCTACATAGAAAAGCAACCAACCATCACATAAATCAATTTTTGCTTCCTCCAATCCAAAAGAAACGAACTTCGACTTATCACTATTAACTCTCAACCCATATACATCACTATATATGTCGAGAACCACCTACAGACCTCTGCTACTTTCTGAACCCCCTTCCACAAAAAGGATCGTGTCATCCACATACTGAACAATGGGAACCAAAATCTCCTTCTTTGAGTAACCACAACAGAACCCTCCCGTCACTGCACGATCAACCATAATTAATAAAGCATTACTTGCAATAACAAAAAGAAGGGGCACCAAAGGGTAGCCTTGACGAACACCGGCACTTTGAAAGTAACCTCCCTTTGGCTGTCGATTCACCAGAACTGCACAAGATGCAGTTGTGATACACCTCTTCATCCATGAAATTTATGGACAAGTTCAAGTTTTTTCAGTGGGATCCTTCACATTTATGGACAAGCCCAAGCCTTCTACAGTAGGATGTTATCTATCACATATCAAGACATTTAAAGCCCTCTACGTCGAGATATTTGTTCAGAAACAAAATACACCAAAGTTTGTGCATTCTCCGATGGATGTTTTGTTGGTTTAAAAAAATGGGAAGTCTATCCCTAGTTATTTTCACATTTGTTGGAGGGATTTACATTACACAATGTGGTGATAGAGAGTAGGGTGTCTTGCTCTAGTGTACAATCTGAATATCATGCTATAGCACACACTATCCGTGAGATTCTTTGGTTTCTTCTGTCTTAGAAGACCCTTTTACGAGTTCAACTACCTATGTAAACATATATTATCTACTTATGTAGTCTTTTATTATTTTTCATTCCTGTCGTACTCTTTATGTAATTTACCCATAGGCTACTCTCCCATATAAGAGAGCCTAGGGCTGATAGAATAAATGTGTTATCTGTTTTTCCCAACATGGTATCAGAGTGACGGTCCTAGACCGGAGTTCGTGAACCAAAATCCTAACCCTAGCCCTACCCTCAAGCCTCCGTGCCTCCACGCCCGCCGTGCGTCTCCGAGCAGCCACCTGCGCATCACCGTGCCTTCGTGCACGGCTGCGCGTGCATCAGCGCACGATCCTCAGCGCGCGATCTCCAGCGCGCGATCTTCTGTGCGTGTTCGAGCGCACCTTCGTGCCAGTGCGCCTGTGCGCCCTCGCGCCTGCGCATCTTCACGCCTTTGCGCCGACGCGCCTGGGCGCTTGTATGCCTGTGCGCCTTCTCGACTAAGCGCCTGTAGGCACCAGCGTGCGGATCCTCTGCGTGCGCGTATTAACGTGCGCACATCAGCGTGTAACCACGTGCTCCTGAACGTCACCGCATGCGCGTCATCCTCGTAGTCCTCTCGCGTGTTTGATCATCCAAAGTCAAGCGTGCACGACTCCAAAGTAATGGGTTTGGTTGCTTGAAGTCTACACATGCAACTAAACCCGTTTATGTCCGTGTAGACGATCATATCTTCAGTCTACTACTCCAGTCTTCTGCAATCAGTATGTCAGAAAGCAAGGTAGATATTCCATCCATAGGCACCTTCCGAGGTCCAGCGCCGATTGTGAAGATGGATGGTTCGAACTATGAACTGGGCTATGCAGTTCATGAGTATGATGAAGTCAACCGGTAAGAAGCACATTCTTACTGAAAAAGAACCCGCTGAGAAGACTGGATTTAATGCCCCGTGAGAGGCAGATGATGCATATGCTAAAGTATGGCTATCTGGAACTCTGGCAATCGAGATTGCCAATGATATTCTCCATCAGCCCACAACCAAAGATATGCGGGATATTCTGGCTGCCACATATTCTCAAGCGAAGAATGAGACAAAGATTCCGCAACTCCAGCATGACATATTTACTATCAAGCAGAATGGGCGTCCTCTACACTCACTGTACACATCTCTACGAGGGATGTTCGAGAAGCTGTATAGCTTCATGCCCCTGACAGCCACACCAGAGCAACAGAAGACCTACCGGAATGCTACTATGGTAGGAGTTTTTCTCGCTGTCCTTGATCCCGAGTATGAGGCAGCACGGTCTCAGATTTTGGCAGATTCTACTATTCCTCCTATGGAGGAAGCTTTTCACAGATTGAGCCGGATCACTGTTCCCTCTACGGCTACGAATCATACTGCTTCAGCCATGGCTGTCAACAGAGGACGTGGAGTTCACCATCAGACCCGTGGTCGTGGCCCTCGTGGTAGAGGAGGCCGTATTCGGCCAACATGTACCTACTGCCATCGCACCGGACATACTGAAGACACATGCTACTCTAAGCATGGATTTCCTGCATCTGCACGAGTCGCTGAGCAGATAGAGCATCCATCTGCTGCCTCTTTGGATCATCGCTTTGATGATCTTGTTGCCCGTCTAAGGGGCATTATTCCTCCATCCGGCCCAGCACCCACTACTGAGAATTGAGAACCAGTCTGATGCTGTTGCATCCGCTTCTGCATCTACCAGTGCATCAGGTAGCACACTTGCATTTACTAGTAGTGGATCAGATACTTTAGCATGGATTATGGACTCTGGAGCCACACATCATCTATGTAGCGATCAAAGTCTACTTACAGGATACAGACAGATCCCTCCAGGTCGAACAGTGGTCATTGCTAATGGCACACATTCCCCGATTACTGGTCAGGGGGAGATTAGACTGACATCATCTATGCAGCCCAAGAATGTGTTACACGCACCTGATTTTTCAATGAATTTATTATCTATCAGCCGAATTACAAAGGATTTACAATGTCGGGCGATTTTTGATCCATCTTCTCTTGTTTTTCAGGACATCCTTACGGGCAACGTGATTGGTCGTGGCTATGAGCAAGGAGGCCTCTATCGCCTCAGTCAGACTCCTTTTGCTGGAACCTCATCTCTACCTACTGGACCTGTCTCCCCTCTACTATGGCATCTGCGCTTTGGACATCTACCGCTTCAGAAGCTGTGTCGTGTGTTACCCCAGGGTTTGCCTCACACATCTATCCAATGTGAGGCATCATCGGTCTACCTTTCCCAGTCGTCAGTGTCGGAGTAGTACCTCCAAGTTTGAGTTATTTCACATTGATATCTGGGGTCCGAGTCGTGTTCCTGATCATCAGGGACACATGTTTTATATAGTTATTGTGGATTACTTCTCTCGTGTGTCATGGGTGTTTTTGTTAAAGAATAAATCTGAAGCAGGGAATATTATTATCAATTTTCTTAATGAGATTCGTAATATTTTTTCCACGTCTGTTAAAATTGTGAGAAGTGATAATGCCCTGGAATTGTGTACTTATGTCCTAGCCAGTTATTTCTCATCCCCAGGGATTATCCGCCAGACATCCTGTGCCTATACCTCCCAACAGAATGGGATCGCTGAAAGGAAGCATCGTCACTTACTAGATGTCACCAGGTCACTTCTTATACAGAGTCATGCTCCTCATTCATACTGGGGTGACGCGATTCTTACAGCATGTTACCTAATCAATCGTATGACGTCATCTGTTCTAGGTGAAAAGATTCCTTTCTCCCTTATCTTCCGTGGGAAAGATCTATTTTCCCTTACTCCTCGTGTGTTTGGTTCGGTTGCCTTTGTCCACCAGTTGTCTCCTGGTACTGACAAGATCTCTCCTAGGGCTGTCAAGTGTGTGTTCGTTGGGTACTCTAGAACTCAGAAGGGGTACAAGTGCTGTGATCCATTGCGCAGGCGGTATCTAGTTAGTGCAGATGTTACATTTTTTGAATCCGTTATGTATTTTTCATCATCAGGTGATCAGTTGATACCTCCAGCTAATACTGATGCCATTTATGTGTCACCACCACCACCATCACCACCACCACTATTACCAGAACCATTACCATCATCTGCACCTCCTATTACTATACCTGTTTCACCACTGCCATTTCATTATACCCGCATGCCTGCTCCAGCTCATGGTCATTGCTCATCACCTAGCTTGCCTAAGGTATGTTCTGAAGATATTACTATTGATGGATCTGATGATGTTTCTGAGCAGGATGTGTTACAAAGGACAGACGAGGACACAACTGATTTAGATGTTCCTATTGCTATACGAAAGTCGAAGCGGAGCTGCGCTTCATATCCTTTAGCAGCTTCTGTGTCATTTGAACGACTAACTGGAGATTTCAGGAATTTTGTAGTCGCTTTGTCAGCTGTAGAGATTCCACGGAATTACCAAGACGCTCTGAAGGATAATAGATGACGTCTAGCAATGGAGGAAGAAATGGCAGCACTTCAGTCTAGAGGAACTTGGAGTCTAGTTCCTATACCTGCAGATGTGTCACCAGTGAGCTGCAAGTGGGTATTTATAGTCAAGCGGAATGCAGATGGTAGTATTGACAGATACAAGGCTCGTCTTGTTGCTCGTGGCTTTACACAGACATACGGGGTGGACTACCTTGATACATTCTCGCCCGTAGCCCGCCATTCCACTCTACGGATCTTGCTGTCAGTTGCGGTTACTCGTGAGTGGCCGCTATATCAGTTGGATGTGAAGAATGCGTTCTTATATGGTGACTTACAGGAGGAAGTCTACATGCAACAGCCACCCGATTTTGCTGTTGAGGGGGAGTGTTCCAAGGTGTGCAGACTTCATAAGGCTATCTATGACCTTAAGCAGAGCCCCAGAGCATGGTTTCAAAAGCTCTCAGATCTCTTTGAAAAACATGGATACAAACGTTCTAATGCTGATCATTCCTTGTTTGTACAAAAGACTTCCAGAGGTATTATTGCAATCATGGTCTATGTAGATGACATCTTAATTACAGGTGATGATGTACAAGGGATAAAGAAGGCGAAAGAAATGCTAGGTAGTGAATTTGTCACCAAGGACCTTGGAGTTCTTAGATATTTTCTGGGATTGGAGTTCGCCAGAAATCCGTATGGGTTGGTAGTGTCTCAGAGAAAATATGTCACGGACCTGTTAAGTGAAACATGAATGCTTGGTTGTCGACCTGCTACCACACCAATGGACCCTAGTATGAAGCTATATGATGATGACACAGAGGAGGTGGATAGGAGAAGATACAGAGAACTGGTGGGCAAACTTCTATATGTCACTATCACTAGGCCCAATATATCCTTTGCTGTGAGTCGAGTGAGCCAGTTCATGGAGCAACCACGTCAGGTTCACATGGATGCCATACATATGATACTCAGGTACCTCAAGTCATCTCCAGGTGCGGGTATGCTGTTCAAGAAAGGCAAGGTGATCTCTATCTCAGCCTGTGCAGATGCGGATTATGCAGAGTGTCCCAAGGACAGGAAGTCTACCTCTGGGTTTGCTGTATATGTTGGAGATTCCCTAATCTCATGGAGGAGCAAGAAACAAACTGTGGTAGCTAGGTCTAGTGCTGAATCTGAATATAGGGCAATGGCTCAGGTTAGCATAGAAATGATGTGGGTAAAGGCTGTGCTTACAGATTTACATATAGAAGTCCCACTTCCTATGGCTTTAGAATGTGACAATCAGGCGGCCTTGTTCATTGCAAACAATCCAGCATTCCATGTACGAACCAAGCACATTGAAGTTGATTGTCACTTTATACGTGACATGATCCAGAAGGGGTTCATTGATACATCCCATGTTAGTTCAGAAAACCAAACTGCAGATATTTTTACCAAGGCATTACTGCGAGGCCCGTTTCAGAAGTGTGCATCCAAGCTGAGCATGATTGATATCTATGCTCCATCTTGAGGGGGAGTGTAAACATATATTATCTACTTATGTAGTCTTTTATTATTTTCCATTCCTGTCGTACTCTTTATGTAATTTACCCATAGGCTACTCTCCTATATAAGAGAGCCTAGGGCTGATGGAATAAATGTGTTCTCTGTTTTTCCCAACAACCTATATAATACACATACACATGCATGCAGGTATGTATTGCGGCAGCAAGGCTGCTACTAGCATTGCCAACAATCCCGTCATTCATGAATATACAAAGCATATTGTGCTGGCTTGTCATTTTATTAGAATCATTCTTTGTAAAGGACTATTAACTGTTCCATATCTTCCTACTAAAGAGCAGTTTACTGATTTTTTACGAAGGCACTTCCTCGCTGTAGATTATCGTGGACTATTTCCACTTTCCAAGCTGAACATGCTTGATTTATATGTTTGTTGTTTCAGCTTGAGGGGGGAGTATTAAAGTATTATATTAGTTGTTTGTTTAATGGCCTTCACTCTTTTATTTACTAATGTGAAGAGTGCCTGGAATTCGTTCAACTGTGTCTTCTCTGTAAAAAGAGCCATAGGTTAATGCAATCTACCGTTGACCGTTATTCACACTGTTCCAATAGATATGCGGAACAAAAACATGAAGCAAACTTATCTTTTTCAAAGAATATATAATACAAAATGAACCTGATCCATCAGAATACTTGCATAATGATGAAAATAACTAAGACGGTAGAAGTACCATTTCTCATCTATCATATAGCTTTACCGTAATACGTTTCTTGCAAAAATTCATTTGCTCCAAATTTTTGTAGATTTTCCAATATACTCCCAATACCGCGAATGAAGAAAATATGCACAGGGAGGAAAAAAATGGAAGATTGGGCTTCCCTTTTAGGCAGGAAATGCAATCATCTGATAGACCCGTAAATCATTCTTAGAGGAGACTACTGTTAGGAGGGGAAAACCACGTCCCCTGAGACCTGCGTATCTGCCTAACCTACCCAAAATGCCCACCTCACTCAGCTGGTGCTTTTGGTCTTTCCCCTACTGGAAACCCCACCTTCTCCTCTGCATTATACTTGACTCCCCCTTGCTAGTTGTCTTCCTATCTTGGAACTGATGAAGCCCTTTAGCTTTATGCTTCGCTACCTCTGTCTTTTTTAACTAAACTACAGAGCCGTCTGATGATCAACATCTCATCTCATCTCGATGAGAATTGTAGGATAAGACTGATGTTGGCCCGGCCGCTTATTCCTCACACAATCTGAAAAAATAGGTGCTTAGCACACCGCTGCTGTAACGACAGGAAAAGGAGAAAGTCCCTAGTTGAATTAGAAGCCTTGTAGAACTAGACTTGGATGGTAATGAGCAACTTTATACTGGCTATTAATATATTCGAGAAAAAGAACTTTTCTCTCAATCAGCAAGGCGAGAAGCTTATAGAAGGGTTCCCTAGCTATTACACAGGAAAATATTCAAAAGTGGGACTGGCATGGCAAGTTGGAAATGCTATGCAGCCAACAGCTAAATCATGCATGGGATTGTGATTTTTCCCGCTTTTGCATTGATTAGGTGCAGTTGTAACAGGTGCTGCATTTGTGTCTAGGTTATGCTATGCTTTTCAACAAAATTTGTGTCCAGGCGATGGAGGAGGGAGTGATTTATGACATTTCGTTAATTTCTCCAGGCTCAATGAAATCAGGTTTTGATTTCAGAGAGGTGGTTACCTAAACCCCTTCAAAACTTGCGCAGGAATTTTGACTTGGGAGCTGGTTGTGTGGACTGCTGTTCTAATGTTTTTTGAGCAAACAAAGCCAAAGCATGTAGGAGAATAAAAATGAAAGAAGGGAAGAGGGAAGGGAGGAGAATAAAAGTTCTTAACATCCCAAAATGCAAGAAGCAACATCTGCCAGAAGGGGGGCAAATCTAACAGCAAACCACGGAGTCCTCTTAGGTCTTAGCAATGACCCTGAGAAATCAGTTCAGGCTTGGTGAGTTGGTGGAACATATTCACCCTGCGAAACAACAATCGAGCAAAGGTTATTCCTATAATTAGTAAGAGGCATCCGTTAGTTATAAACCCATACGCTTGAGGATGTCTTGAATCATAATTTTATCAAGTAAATTACAGATAAGGACTCCAAATATGCATCGATTCCCAATTATGTATATTATTTTTTGAACGTAACAAATATAGGCCTAAACGTTCAACTTATGCGTATCATTTTTTGAATGCGACAAAGATAGGCCTAAATGGTCTGGTGGTAGTGCAGTATATCTACCATCCAAAAGACCAGGGTTCAAATCCCCCTCTTGCAGGGGTTACGTTAGGTAGTCGACAACCAACGTAAAAAATAATCGAATTTTTCAACATGGATTTGCGTAAGAATCCATGTAGCCGATCCTACTCATAGTGGGAGAAGGCTTAGAATTTTTTTAACAAAGATAGGCCTAAATTTTTTAACTTTAGAGTTTAATATCCACATATAAGGGTTGCAAAAGCTTACAAAGGGCTGTATTTGAGACAAAGAAAGGCCTAAACTTCTCTGCTAGGAAGATATAGTGGGATGAAGTGGAATGCCTGATCAAGTTGTGCCAAGAAAAGGATATTTGGGAGTTTGGGACCTTAGATTTTGCTGTTCATGGCAAAAAATTTCTTTTATTGTACATATTTATACATGCCAAAAATAATTGGGAGTGCTTAATAATCCCTAATTAATAAGCTTCCAGTTACAATGTAGAACCTCATGGAAACATATAATAATTTGTAATTCTGTCAATTTCTACAAATAAAGAAGGCAATCCACCTTCAGTTTAGTACAAACTGTGGAAAGGAAAAATAGAATTGTTTATTCATCGTAGTCCCAGAGCTCTTTTATATAAGAGAAAATCTCTATGGAGAAATTGCATAAAGTGGACAAAAGGAATATGAAATATAAAAGAAAAACAGAGAAATACAAATATCTCAACACTCCCCCTCAAGCTGGAGCATATATGTCTATCATGCTCAGCTTGGAACAACGACAAAAAGGACCTCTAGCAAAGGTTTTGGTAAACATATCTGCAGTTTGGTCGCCTGAAGCAACGTGAGAAGTGGAGATAAGTCCCTTCTGAATCAGATCCCGAGTGTAATGGCAATCTACCTCGATGTACTTGGTTCTTTCATGGAAGCCTGTATTATTGTCTATGAACAGAGTGCTTGATTATGACATTGGAGGTGCATTGGAAGAGGCACCTCAATAGTTAGGTCAGTCAAGACAGATCTGATCCACATCATTTTTGTGATCCCTTGCGCCATGGCTCTATACTCTGATTCAACATTAGATCTAGCCACAACTGTCTGTTTCTTACTCTTCCATGAAACCAGTGAACTACGTACAAACACAGTGAAGCCTGATGTGGACTACCTGTCCTTGGGACAACCTGCATAATCTGCATCAGCACATCCTGTAACTATAAGAGACGTGTCTCTTCTGAACATGAGTCCTTCTCCTGGAGAAGACTTTAGATATCTCATAATCATGTTAACCGCATCCATATGAACCTGCATGTGTTGTTCCATAAACTGACTGAATCTACTAACCACAAATGATATATCAGGCCTGGTGATCGTGACATATAACAACTTCCCTACTAGCTCTCTATATCGTCTCTTATCAACCTCCTCAGAGTCATCATCATAGAACTTAGCATTAGGATCCATTAGAGTAGTGGCAGGTCTACATCCTATCATGTCCGTTTCTGTTAGGAAATCAGTAACATACTTCCTTTGCGTCATCACCATGGCACGTTGATTCCTTGAAAATTCAAGACCAAGAAGTAACGAAGATTGCCAAAGCCCTTGGTCACAAACTATTGTCTAAGGAAACCCTTAGCTGCCTGAAACCCTGCTCATCATCACCTGTAACAATGATGTCATCCACATAGACCAGAATAGTAGCAATACCTCTTTGGGATCTCTTAACAAAAAGAGAGTGATCTGCAGTAGATCTGACAAACCCCTGTTGTTCAATCAACTTTGAGAGCTTATGAAACCAAGTCCAATGACTCTGCTTAAGGCTGTAAATAGCCTTGTGAACTCTACACACCATATGAGACCCCCCTCAGCAACAAACCTTGGAGGTTGCTACCTGTAGACTTCTTCCTACAAGTCACCATATAAGAAGGCATTCATGACATCTAACTGAAAAAGAGGCCAGTTATATACCATAACGACATAAATAAGAATCCTCAGTGTAGAGTGGCGAGCAACTGGAGAAAGCGTATCCTGATAATCAATTCCATAAATTTGGGTGAACCCACGAGCAACAAGGCTGGCCTTGTATCTGTCTACAATATCATAAACACGGTGTTTCACCGTAAACACCCACTTGCTTCCAACAACAGATACACCAGGGGGAGCATGTACAAGACTCCATGTGCCACGCGACTGTAATGCATCAACTTTTCTTCCATAGCCAGATGCCACTGACTAACCTGCAATGCCTCCTGATATGATCGTAGTATCTCCACAGCAGACATGCCCACAACAAACCTCTGAAACTCCTCTGAGAGACGTGCAAGAGAAACATGGGAAGCAAGGGGATACATAATACATGTACGCTTCTGTTTCCGTAAGGCAATGTGCACGTCAAGATCCTCAGCCTCCCCAGTAATCAAGACTGGAACATCTAAAACCACCTGCTCATCCTGCTATAAATGGAAATCATCAGTACCATCAGTAGAAACCAAGTGCTCAGAACATACTTGAGGCGTGCTGGATGATGGAGGCACATGAGCATGAGGTCAGCGCTAGTAAACCTTTGGAAGCCAAATGGGTGCGACATGTTAAATTGGTGGTGGTGGAGGTGGAGGTGGAGAAGATGGCGAGGAAGTGGTGAGGAAGTAGAGCTCGGGTTAGACAAAATCGAAGATAGAGGCATGTATACCTCTTCTCCAAACTCCGAAGGAATCAATTTATCACTTGTAGGAGAGAAAACATAATAGACTCAAAGAAAGTGACATATGCACTAACATAATACTTATTGCGAACATAATCAAAACAACGGTATCCCTTTTGAGTCCTGGTACACAAAGACACAATTGACAGCTCTAGGAGAGAGCTTGTCATGATCAGGAGACGTATGATGAACAAAGGCATCTGACCCAAATACACGAGGAGTGAGAAGAAAATATCCTTCTCGAAAAACGCAATCAAGAACGAATCTTCTCCCCCAACACAGATGAGGGCATATGATTAATCACGTAGCAAGCAGTTAGAACCGCTTCCCCCAGCATGAATGAGGAGCACGACTCTGGATCAAGAGGGTCCTTGTAACATCCAAAAGGTGACGATGTTTGCGTTCAAACACCCCATTCTGTTGGGAAGTATAAGCACAAGAAGTCTGATGAACAATGCCAAGGGTTTCAAGAAAATACAAGAGTTGAAGGCTATAAAATTCTAATGCATTGCCAGTACGAATATACTTGGCACTCACAGAGAAAATATTCTGTATTTCATTAACGAAAAACTGAATAACATGACCATCATCAAATTTATTTTTAAGAAGGAAAATCCAAGACAATCATCAACAACGACAAGATAAAATTTGTCTATGATGGTCTGGGACACGACTTGGACCCCAAATATCAAGATGAATCAACTCAAAAAATACTATGACTACTACGACCCTGACGAATCTGAAAAGTAGATCGGTGGTGCTTCCCAAACTGGCAGGCCTCGCACTAAAAGGTAGGGCGAGGAGAAATCCGAGGAAGGATGTGACACAGCTTTTGCAGGGGAAGATGACCAAACCGAAGGTGCCACACATAAGGAGAAACTGATCCAGTGTGAAGAGATGAAGCACTAGCATATGGGGACTGGACTGGTCTATAAAGACTATGCTTACGGCTAGATCCAATCACCCTACCCTTAAGAATGTCCTAAAACACGAGAGACGATGGGTCAAATATGGCATGACAATGTAAACCCTTGGTGATTTGACTAATAGATAGTAAATTCATAGAAAAATCGAGAGCATAAAGAGCATTCTGAAGACGCAGTGCTGAAGTTAACTGCATCCCCCAACCAATGATGGGAGAGTGTGTCCCCATCTGCTATGACTACCGATTTACCTGGCTGAGTCGATATGTATGTACTAAACTGTCATCTGTCACCACAGAGATTATGTGAATCTCTTGTGTTCATAATCTACTCAGATAAATTTGTCCTGTAACAACTAGTAAAGGCATATGAGGTACCTGATGTAGATGCAGATGTTGAGGCGACTACCTCAGAGGATCCTGTAGGAGTAGATGACCCCAGTACATGCATAATCTCTCTCAATCGTGCCACAAAGTCATCAAATCTCTGATCAAATGCAGGAGGTGGAATACCAACTTGCTGAGTCTGCTCTGAAACTCGAGTTGAAACATGAAAGCCATGCTTAGAGTAGCATGTGTCCTTGATAACGCGGAAAATCAAACGGTCGTATTGATCCACAAGGCGGACCAACAGTCGATGTGTTGACCACTTCAAAATTCCGTATTAATCAACAATTAACCCACGACAATATAAATCAAGCAATGAAAATAGAAGTGGAGTTAAAATTTATTATTAACTCTACAGAACTGTGTATAGTGCAAGTATGTGTAGAGTGTCGAACTCAGGGAGCAAGCAGGATAAATCAAGCAAAATTGTGCAAAAAAAAGAGTGTGATTCAATTGTCTACAAGTATGCAAGTTTTTGTGGGTTTTAATTTTATATATATATTTTTTATTTTTAATTTTATATTTTTGTATTTTTGATTTTTAATTTACTGATTTTATATTTTCTTTTTGTATTTTATATTTTTATATTTTCTTTTTCAATAATAGAATATATATGCAAAATAGGGAAAGAGAAGATTAAGGATTTATAAAAACAAGTAAAAATGCTCAAAAATCAGGAAATCAAATGTTTTTGGTTTTTTTATATTTTTCTAATGTTTTTGTGATTTTTCTAGATTTTTCCTAATTTTTTTGGTATTTTTAAAGTCAAAATACTAGAAAACAGTGAATAAAATTGCTGGCCGAAATTAAAATGAGGATTAAAAATATTAATCAGTTTCCAAAATTCCTTAAATTAATTTTAAATTAAAGTTAATAAATCAGAGAAAATTCAGAAAGTGAAATTGTATTTTTAGGATTTTTGTGGAATTTTTAAGATTTTTGGAAGATTTTTGGGGTTTTCTATTTTTTAAGATTTTTGTTTTGAAATTTTTAATGATTTTTGATCTGAAGCTATCCTAAGGTAATTTTTTGGAATTTTTCAAAGAGTTTTGATAATTTTTATAGATTTTGTAAGGCAAACAGTGCTGAAAATGAGTGTTTTGAATTTTTATAAATATTAAATGCAATAAATATGCAAAATAAAAATATGCCATGGAACTACTATGCAACAGGAACTTATGATGATTTTTGTGGATTTTTGAGGTATCTAGAGATGCATGAAATAAATAGAGACAACAACAGTGAACTACACTCCTGGCAGGGATGTTTTTGTAATATAGAAAAGTCCAGGGGGTTGCGCGTAAATTGTCCACAAAATATATAACTAATTAAAACTTTTTCGGACTAAAAATAAATAGAGAAAGCCTTAAGGATATTTGTGCAAAAAGCCCAAGATCACGTGTATGCCACACGTTATTTGGGGAGGATCTATCTGGAATTAATCAAAAACCCATGGGCTCACCTGCAAATATTCCAAAAATATTACACCTTATAAAATATCTTCTGGACTGAAACGAAATGAAACGATAAACGAGGGTCCCTGTGCAAAATCCCCACACCCCACGTGTGTGAGGCACGTGGCGTGACGTGGACAGGGACCTTAACGTAATAGTACAAAGATTTAGGGGCGAAACATAAATATTACAGAAATATTTGAACGTCAGATGAATGTTTGATGCTCAATATCTAAATACAAAAAGATGCGAGGGTTACGTAGCAAAATACCCACGCTTTGGCTGGCACGGACGGCAGATCTATCTTCACTTATACACGTGTCAACCCAAGAGAGCGCGATGCCCCTTCGCGATCGGCGACCAGGATTAGATGCTGCTCTGGCGATCTGACGGCTGGCACAGATGCAATCCAACGACGGCTGTAGCTCTCCAAGAACAGGGGTTGATCGGACGACAGGAAGGATCCGACAAGGAACAGGGATGTACTCGCCGTGAGGCGAGTTTTCCACGCCCAGATCTTCCTCCTCTGCCGGGCTTCGACGCTCCAAAATGCCCCTAGCTGTTCCTGAGATGGTCCTCTACCTGCCTGAGGCTTCAAAACGGGGCGGCATGCACCCGGGCTCCTCCGCGACGGCGGAGAAGAAGAGGGGGGGGGGGGCAAGTACCTCCAGCAAGGTCAAAACTGCCTCCAGGTGCTCCTTCAAGTGCGCAAGGACCTGCAAAACAAAATGAGAGGGTCGAGGGCAATTTTCCTCGACCCCGCGGGAGTGGAATGGTGCGAGATGCGACAGCGTGCGGTGGTGGTCGGAGCGAGCTCCGGCGAGGTCTTTGATTGAGTGAATCGACGGGCGAAAAATGGAATGGGGGTTGGCTACGGAATCCTACGACTACAGAGAAGAGAACGGGAGAGAAAGAAGAAGGAGAGGGGGGATACCTCGATGGCTGGGGCCAAAGGTTGAACCTCAACGGCGAGGAGTCTCGCCGGAGGTGGTGGAGCCTCCTCGGGCTTCACTCGACCCGCCTGAAACACGCCGAAGGGAGCTGTCACCTCCCTTGATCGTTTAGGCATCAAAAGGGGAGCTTAGCTTGGGATTGAGGGGTTCAAATTCAAAAAGGAAGAGAGGGTGGCGTTTTGAAGGGTTGACGGATGGGCGAGAAGATCAAGGCGTATCGAGCGAATCGTCGATCCATTCCCCGAAACAACGCAAGGGCGTGAAAGCTCGATTGTAGGGGAGGAAAACTCGTGAAGGGATCGACACGATTTGGTGAAAGAAACGGTCTCCAAAATTGGGAGAAAAACGAGGAAAACTCAGTCTGACACGCAACAGAGGAGAGGTCAGACAGTTGACCTGAGGTCAACTGTCCGCGCCCCCTGGTTGGTCCAACCAGGAAAAACCTTTGGAAAAAGATTTAAAAATTAATTTAAAAATAGTAAATGATTTAATTAATTTTAGATTATTAAATAAAAAATGTTTATTATTTTATGAATTATTTTATTATGAATTTTAATTATTTTTAGGAGGTATAAAAATGTAAGTTACCTTTTATACCCTTTATAGGTATATACATCTATATATTTTAATATTTTATTTTTATTTCATGTATTTAATTTATTTATTTTTGTTTATTATTTTATAAATTTATAAAGTATTTCTATACACTTAAATATATTTTTATTTTATTTTTCTGATGTATTTTGTGCACTTAATAAAATAGAAGTGTTACTTATATAGGTATGTTTATAGGTCTTATACCTATGTATTATAAATATACAAGTATTTTATTTTGTGTTTCTCTTGTATTTTTATTCTGATTTTAATATACAAATATATTATAAATAATATTTATAAAATTATAAAAATATAAAATTACGAAAATAAAGAATAATAAATTAATTGAATATTTTAATCTGTACAAGTATACAATAGGGGTCCAAAACTCAACTTTCAAATCGTAGCTCCGCCCAATGCGAAACCACCTTCATTAAATAACTTATTTTGAATTATATACAATTAAAGGTGAGTTTGATGCATTTCGAGCTTTTATTTGGGAGATACAGGTCTGGGAAGTTGGGATTCTGGATTTTTATTCAGATCATAACTTTTTATCTGTACATTATTTTTGAATGAAATTAATTTTATATTTTTCTTTATTAAATTATCTTCAATTTTCATGTTGAAAGTTTCTTTATTTGAGGTATAAAAAGTGGAGCCAAAAATAGGTCCCAAAATGTATAAAGAATGAATAAAATAAAAGGTATTTTTATTGTATTTTGACCCTTATCTCCCTCTACTTTATTTCTTGTCAACCTATTCATCGAGATGTCTAGGTCTCGGGGTTTCGGGTCATAAAATATTTACAATATTTTACTCTTTTTCTTTTCTTTTATTTATTCTATAATTTTGGCTTTAAAAACTGTATTTTATACACTATTTACATACACATGCATTGATGCTAAGATGCTGGAATTAATAGTATTTACATGCATTTGCTAGGGTTTTTGAGGCCAAAATGATAGAATAAAGATGATGAAATGTGGATTCATCATCCCCCTATACTTTACCTTTGGTAGTCCCTAACAAACACTTATGCAATAAGTGCAGAAAGAAAAATAAAGAAAAGAAAAAGAAGAAAGTGGATTTAGTTTAATTATCAAACTTGTCTTCACAAAATCAAAGTTCGGAGCTTAAGTTAGACCTTTGGAATTTTAATGCGGGCAGAACCTTAATGAGAACCATATTTGAAATACAACAGTCCCTGAGAATCCCAAAACTCAACTCAAGTCTCCTCAATAGCCAGGTCATAAATATTTCAACTCATACGCAAACCCTTACGACTATGAATCTGACTCGTACAGTGTAAGTGATTGTGGCTCTCCCCAACTAGAATGACAAAGAAACTGACTTCTCCAGCATGACAATCCAATGATTCCCCAATCCAATGACTCCTTCCTCGAGGAGCGGGGTATTCCCTTCTAAGTTCAAGTGGCAACCAACTCAAGAGGAGGGGGTGAAGAGAAGAATGGACGGTAGCCATTGTAGCTACCTATCATAGGATGCAAGACCAGTGTAGTCAAGTCATCCAGCTGCATGCTCACATGATATGACTTTGGAACTCAAGCTTGCTTATTGGCTTTACAATATATTCACATACTTTACATGCATTTTATTTTTTTACATGCCTGTCCATATTTTTTTTTGAAATACTATATACAACATCATTTACATAAGGAGTTTTCCTCTTGAGCCAGTAGACTATCCCTCTTTTGAAGCTTTATTGCAACCCACACTCTCCTGTCTTTAGAATTCCTCTTCATTGGACGGGTTGGGGTGCACTTCCCTCCCTAGAGGAGGACAAGTGTTTCCACTTGTGTGCGTCTCATACCGGCAAATCCAATCCCCTCACCACTCCAACTGAGTTGAGCCATGTGAAAGGTGCAGGTGTCCAAGTTAGGTCATTATCAACAAGAGTCGTGCGTGTGCTCCGAAATACTCTACTTAGACAGTCAAGAATCCATTGAACCAAGTCCCGTAATCCTCAAAGAATTAAGTCAACTAGACCTGAAGTACCTCAAACCAGTTCCTATAAGGTTCATGTTATTAAGTAGATTTTAAGGTCCAATCAAGCTCCAATCTCCGGATTTTACTTAGATTCGTTCAACTATCAAACTCAATCCGAAAAATGCTCATGCTATGCAAATGCTATGCGGAATGCAGAAAATATTTTTGTTATGCAATTTTCAAAGATTTTGAACTTTTTATGGATTTTTGAAAAGATGATGCATATGCATTTTTTGTATTTTTCAAACAGATTTTTCAAATGTTTTTGGTATTTTAATTTTGCAAATGTTTTTAGGATTTTTGAAAAACAAAAAGATTTTGGATAAAAACTAGGTGGAAAATATTTACACGGGAGTGCTTCTTATATTTACAAGAAGTGGATTTTAAGAATTTACAGGGGTAAGTGATCAATTTTATAGGCATATATAATGGATTTTGGTGTGATGTATATATTCCTCAAACTTAATTGAAAAAGGTTTTTCAAACAATTTTGAAAACAATAGTACAAAATAGTTTTTACAAACAATTTTGCAAACATGTACACACATTTGAAAATCATTTTGCAAAGGTTTTCCAAACAGTATAGATAGATTTTTCAAAAGATTTTTGCAACCATTTTTCAAACCATTTGCAAAGCATTTTTCAAACATTTTATTTCACTCAAAGAAAGTGAATTTTCAAAACAAAATGTTTTTACAAAGGTTGAAAACATGTAACAAAACGTTTTCAAAATAGTTTTCAAAAGATTTTAACAAAGGTTTTCAAACTATTTTTCAAACATTTTGCAAAAAATATTTTCACCTGATTTATTAATCAGTAATTACAAAAAGGATTTGAGGAATAATCAACATCTTTTTATTAGGATTTTTAATGAATTTTAAATAATTATTAGCCATATTTATTAAGAAAATACGAAAGTACGAGTTATGGCTAAAGTATATACGCAGTATATACGACCCCCCTATACTTAGCTTGAGCTATGTCCTCATAGATCGGAGAGAAAAGAACAGACATAATTCGTACTAAGTATAGGCAAGTCTAAAGAATGAATAAATGAATCAATGAGAAGTTGACCGTCTCCCCTATACTTAGGATCAAATAATCCTAAGTATAGCAGACTGTACACAAAGCATGGAGGGTCAAGGGTGGGAATGAACAGATCGTACTCGGACTGTCTCCCCCTATACTTAGGGTAAGATATCCCTAAGTATAGACAAGAAGAGGAGATAATGGAGAGGATCGAAAAGAATGAAAACTCGGGGTGCACATCCCCCCTATACTTAGGACAAAGTGCATCCTAAGTATAGAAGACTGACAACAAGGGGCGTCACCTTTTCGGTAGAAAAAGAAGATAGAAAAGAAAAAGAAGAAAAGAAGAAAAGATCTAGATGAAAGAATGATATGGACAGATGGGTCTCTACAGCGGAAGATGGACTTAATCACCATGTATGAGATGCAAATGATATGGATCAAAGAGCACATCTCATACCAGAAGAATGGGGGCAACGTCAACGGTCGGCGGGTCATGATCTAGATATAGCTTCAGGCGCTGACCGTTAACACGAAATGTAGAGGAAGATGACGGCTTAGATATATCAATACTACCATTGTCATGTACCTTCCTGACCACATACGGACCTTTCCACTTGCTCTGCAATTTTCCTGAAAATAATTTCAGCCTGGAATCAAACAACCATACTCGCTGATCGGGCTCAAACTGTTTATGGCTGATATGAGAATCGTGCCATGTCTTCACTTTTTCCTTGTACTGTAGGCTGCTAGAAAAGGCTGTATCTCTCAACTCCTCCAGGGCTGCCAACTCTGCTTTCCTATGTTCTCCTATACTCTCAGGATCCAATAATAACTCAGTAACTGCCCAAAGTGACTTTTGCTTGATCTCCACTGGTAGATGGCACGGCTTGCCATAGAAGAGACGAAAGGGAGACGTCCCTAATGGATTTTTGAAGGAAGTCCGATAGGCCCACAAGACCGAGTCCAAAAGCTGTGACCAATCCTTTCGGTCTGGGCGGACGACCTTCTGTAGGATAGTCTTGATCTCCCTATTCGATACTTCGGCAAGACCATTAGTCTGAGGGTGATACGACGTGGCAACACGATGGTCAATGCCAAACTCGTCTGCAAGGGCCCTAACCTTATCATTAATAAAGTGAGACCTCCCGTCTGAAATTAAGACTCTAGGTACCCCGAACCGTGAAATGATATTTTTCCTCAAAAATCGACACACAGTCTTAGCATCTGCGGCTCGGGCGGGGATGGCCTCAACCCAGCGGCTGACATAATCCACACCGAGCAAAATGTGCTCAAACCCCTGACTCTTAGGAAATGGGCCCATGAAATCAATACCCCATGCATCAAAAACCTCACAAAAGTGAATGGGTTGCATGGGCATCATGTCTCTCTGTCCGCAAGTACCCATCTTCTGACAGTCAGTACATCTCTTCACGAATTCATCTGAATCCTTGAAGAGAGTAGGCCACCAAAGGCCGAATTGGAGCACCATCTGTGTTGTCCGTCTCCCAGAATGATGTCCTCCTGCCTCAACCTTGTGGCAGTAGGTGAGGACGCTATGCTGCTCATCTTGAGGAATGCACCTTCTCCAGATGCTATCCCCTCCCTCATGATAAAGGACGGAATCCTCCCAATGGTAAAACTTGGCCTTCGCCAGGAAGGTCTCAAGTTTCTGCCTGGACCAACCTTGTGGTACCGTCTTGGCAACAAGATAGTTCACAATGTCGGCGTACTATGAGAGCGAGGTGATAGCCAAGATCGCCTCATCTGGAAATGTCTCAGTAATAGGTGCGCTGGGCTCAGATTCCTCAAGGTTCTCTAAGCGGGAGAGGTGATCCGCCACCACATTCTAACTCCAGGCTTATCCTTAATCTCGATATCAAACTCCTGGAGCAGAAGGATCCATCTGGTAAGGCGAGCTTTGACATCCTTCTTAGACATCAGGTACCGGATGATGGTGTAATCTGTAAAGATAGTCACTCTAGATCCGAGAATATACGATCGATACTTATCCAAAGAAAAGACTACGGCCAGTATTTCCTTCTCTGTCACAGTATAATTCCGCTGAGCGGCATCCAATGTCTGGCTGGTGTAGTGAATGGCATACGACAATCCATCCCTCCTCTGTCCAAGCACAACCCCTACAGCAAAATCAGAAGCGTCCGTCATGATCTCGAATGGGAGAGACCAATCGGGTGGCTGAAGGACAGGAGCCGTGACAACCATATTCTTAAGAGTCTCAAAAGACGCAAGACACTTATTATCTACAATGAACTCGGTGTCTTTCGTCAGCAAATCAGTGAGCGGTCGGACAATACGACTGAAGTCCTGAATGAACCGTCGGTAGAAACTGACATGCCCCAGAAAAGACCATAATTGACGCAGATTGGACGGTGGATTGAGTTTCTTAATGATATCCACCTTGGCAGGATCGACATCCATGCCCCTGTTGGAGATGATATGACCAAGGACCGTCCCTTGAGTCACCGTAAAGTGACTCTTCTCCCAAGACAAGACAAGATTGACCTCTATGCAGCGCTGAAGCACACGGTCTAGGCAGTCAAGACAGTCATCAAACCCATCGCCATAGACCGAGAAGTCATCCATGAAGACCTCTAAACAGTCACCCACCATGTCCGAGAAAATGGACAACATGCACCTTTGGAATGTCGCCGGGGCGTTACATAGACCAAAGGGCATCCGTCTGAAAGCATAAGTCCCAAACGGACAGGTGAATGTCGTTTTCTCCTGGTCTTCGGGTGCAATGGCCACCTGATTGTAACCGGAGTACCCGTCAAGAAAATAATAGTGACTCTTCCCAGCTAGCCTCTCGATAATCTGATCAATGAATGGTAGTGGGAAATGATCCTTCTTGGTGGCATGATTCAATCGTCTGTAGTCCACACAGACCCTCCAAGAAGTGGGCACTCGGGTAGCGATCTCCTCTCCAGACTCACTCACGACTGTAGCGATACCCGTCTTCTTGGGTACCACATGTAATGGACTAACCCACTTGGAGTCGGAGATGGGGTAGATAAAATCGGCGCTCCACCACTTCGATATTTCTTTCATGACCACATCTCGAAGATTAAGGTTCAGCCGTCGCTGGAACTCACGCGAAGGCCTAGCGTCCTCCTCAAGATAGATGTGGTGGGAGCACAGAGCCGGACTAATCCCCTAGAAATCAGCTATACTCCATCCTATCGCCTTGCGGTTTCTTTCAAGAAACCTTCATCGGACGAGATTCTTGCTCTCCAGTCAGACCTGCTGAGATAATGACTGGGTGCATATCTAGTTCACCCGCAAGGAATCTATACTTTAGCGATTGCGATAAGGTTTCAGTTCTGGACAACTGGGAGGTGACAGATCTGGCTTCTGATAAGTCTGTGTGAAAGCTACCGGGTCTGCATGTGAGAACTCTCGCTGTGAATGAACATCTGACGAAGGGAGCCCTGTTGAATCATTAATAAACTGTACTGGCTCGTACTTCGTCATGGCTGTCGGCTCAGAAGGAATCAGACACAGCAAATAGTCATCAAAATCATCCCAATCGATGTCCGAGGGATCTGAACTAGATGAACAAGAATGAAAATCAGCATCACCACTCGTCCCACAACTGTCAGCCTCGATGGTATCCTCGTCCAGGGGCGTGCTTTCCAGGCTCTCGACTGCCATAAGCTGTAAATATGGTGAATCTGTAGGCAAGGCGAGGGTCTGTGCTACGGAATCTGTCCAAATGGATTCATCATCTGTCATCACAAAATCACACTCCTGGTGGATGTCTAGCTCGTCCTCTGTCATCTGCGCGGCATTACTGGACTGCTCTGAGCATGCATATTCTCTCGCTCTGGTCTCCTCGATCGTCTCTATTTGTATGCTCTCGCCCTCTCGCGAAAACACACCTTCCCACTGTCATGATCGGTTACCACCTTGACTGTGACCAAAAATGGGTGTTCAAGTATGATGGGGGCATCAGTTACCGACTCAGCGATCTCCATGTCCAATACAACGAAGTCTACAGGGAATTTCGGACCCTGAATGGTAACGACCACGTCTCTCAACAACCCCTTCGGCCTCTTAGTCGACCTATCAGCAAACTGAAGGACTGTCCTGCTCCGAAGAAGAGGACCAAACTCGAATTGATCGAGTAAGGCTACCGGAAGAAGGTTAATAGAAGAGTCGTTGTCTAATAGAGTACGGTCGAAACACTGCTCCTTAATCTCGCATCTGACATAGGGAGCTCCTGTATCGGGTCTCTTGGCTGGCAATTTGTTCTGAATGGTGCAGCAAGTAGAATGAGTGAGCACATAGATCTGATCTCTGTGGTTCCTCCTCTTCCTGCGGACTGTAGTCTTCTCTTTCAAACTCTTTTGGAAAAGGGGGATGTGCTCAAGTGCTTCCTGTAGAGTCAGCTGGATCTAGAATCTATCAATCATCTGGTTGCTGAACTCTACCTGTTGGGTCTTTTTTGGATTTTCTCTTTTATTCCCCTTCGCTAAGCGGAGTGCTTGAGGGGAAGGGACGGTAGGGGCCTCCGCAGATGGAGGGCTAGGAATAGATTCTTGTGCCTGTGAAGGAATATAATCCATACAATGATCATCATGCAACACATATGGACTCGATGTGAATAAAGAAACCTTTCCTTTATTCATTTTTTGTTCTTTTTGTTACCACAGTCCTGAGATACAAAAGGTGGTAACACATGCGGGAGCTCAACAAAAGTAGAAGTGGTGGCCTCACTACCACCAACGTCATTTGACTTCGCGGCATCAGCACCGCACTCTGGTTCCGCACCAAAAATGGTGGCTTCAGCACCACCGTCTGCATCAGGTATCTTGACGGCCTCAACACCGTCATCTGGATCTCCATCATGGGTGGCATCAGTACCACCGTCATCAACATCATCATTAGCGGCATCAACACCGCTTCTCTGCTCATCTGATGCTCCTGATTCTTCGTGTGGCTGTCGCTCAGATGAGGCGCTGCCGGCTGGCATTCTATCGCTCCTAGTAGTCACAAAATCAGCATCATACAAAGAAGACATGTCACTCAAATAATCACTAGGAGAGGTATCCTCTGTGAACTATACCTGCTCAGACTTCCTCTTCAGATTGTTAGGATTAGGCTCGATCTGTGCAGGTATGGCGGCCTTGCCCTGATGATATCCCTCATCTCCTGCCGGAACTCATCCGTCGGAAGGATGTCTGCTGATCAGAAAGCAAGCGGGCGAGGTCATCTAGAGCTGGGTTCTCAAAGGCAGGTGCCTGAGAATCGGAAGTATTCCCCTGCTGGAAATGAGGTTGCTGCTGTTGCTGGTAGTGGGGAGGATGGGAGTACGACTGGTGAGGCTGCTGATGCTGCCTCCACTGCTGTCCCTGATAGATGGGACGAGGACCATGCTGGTACTGCTGGTGGGCATACTGGGGCTGGTGCTGCTGTTGGCTGTTTTGCTGTCCCTGAGCCGAAGACTGCTGCTGGGATGAGGTGTCACCAATGGTCCAACGGAATCCGGGGTGATCATGTCGAATCCCGACTGGCTGAGGGTACCGGTCGTACCATATCCCATTGACTTCCATCAATGGCTCCTGCTCTAAGGATGGTGGAGGTAGAACTGCCAGTGGCTGATCAGGCTGATAGACCACCATCTGAGTGTCCTGAGATGGTGGCTGCGACGGGTAATACTGTAGCTGTTGGACCGGCTCTGCCTGAATGTGGTTGACCTGGCGTGTGAGGCAGAGGGCTGGGTTGAGCTACTACTGCTGGGATCAGACCCTGATCTGGGGGGCTGCGCGGACGTCTGTGCTTCCTGAATACACAAGATCTGTGTCTTCAGGTCACTCATGGTCTTCGACAACTGGTCCATCTGGGCCATCCCCTGACTCTGCTTCTTCTCGAGGATCTCGAGGCGGTCCAACTTCTCGCTAATGATTCCCATGTCGGCTGCTGCGGATTCGGCTTGGGCTGCGGCTGCCAACGGAGTGTGGGGACCAGCGTCGATGCGGGCGATCCTCTGAAATGATCCTGCTCCTTGGGGTGGCTTTTACTGTGTGTAGACTCGGGCTTGGGCCATAACTGTTGAGTTCTCTGCCATTCCTTCATAGATGACCCAAACGTCGTTTTCACCCTTGGAAAATATGACCCACCACAAGAGGCATTTACAAGCCCCTGCAGTTCCGGTATCATCCCACAAAAGAAACTCTGAACCAAGTTGGGCTTTGATATGTCATGATGTGGACACCGGTCGATTAGCTCTCTAAAGCGATCCCAAGCCTCGTGGAACTGTTCATTTGGGATCATTGTGAAGTTGCTGATCATAGCTCGTGCTGCATTCGTCCGGCCGAGAGGATAATACTTATTTAAGTATGCGGTCCAGAGCTGTGCCCATGATGTGACGTACCTCCCAAGGTGTTTCAGCCAGTAGGCTGCTCTGTCAGCTAATGAGAATGGGAAGGCAATCATTTTGATAGTGTCCTCGTCCACTAATTTGTCGTGGATAGTGCTGCAAATCATCTCAAACTCCTGCAAATGGAGATGAGGCTCTTCGGTGGCTAGCCCGTGAAACTTGGGCAATAATTGTATGGTCTGCGGGCGAAGCTCAAAGTTCCCAACAATGGGAGGAAGCTGAATCCATCGGTGAGTGAGGGTTGCGACCGGGTTATGCAAATGGTCATTGGCGGCGACCTCTCCTGGTTAGGTTCTCTTCCTTCGCCATCCGCTTCTGGTATGTCGCCTCCACTGCCCTCTGGTCTGTCATCTCTTCCTTCTCGCATCTGCGCAATCTCCCTCATAAGGTCACCCATGAAAACTCCCTGGTCTCTGATCTGTCTCTGCATGGTTTCCAAGGAGGCTAGTAATGAGTTGTTGATGGCAGCTTCGTCATATAGAAATGGAGGATGCTCCTGCTCATCTGGGTGTTCTCCTCTGTCTGCCATCTCTAGATTCTCTGAAAAGGCAAAAGAACCCATCTCAGGTGCCGTCAAATGATATGAGCTCTGTGATGCACTAAATTCTGACACTCTTGGACTGATGGAAGGAGAAGGGTGGTCGAGGAGGAACATGGTGGAAGTGAACTCAGGCTCGGAGAGTGGGTCTGGACTCCCCGAGGTTGTCCTAGATGAATAAGGAGGAGTGCTGGATAGCGGTGCCGCCATAGACGGCCTAAGAGATCTCCGTCCCATCATCGTGATTATTGAGAAGAGCAAGGTTGAGAAATGAAGGAGGGGGGAGGGGCAAAATTGCGCACAATTGTGCGGTGTTTTTGATCTTGACCTAGATTCAACTAATCAAGCAAACACAATACAAGGGGTTCACCAACTCAACGCGTGAAGCTGTGAAGGTTCGGCTATTATCTTTGTGGTTTTTGTATTATTGAATTCAGGCAATTATCTTTGAACGAGTCCTTAGAACGCTACGCCTATAGGAGAGAGAGTACTGCCAGAAAAGAATCCCGTACTTGTCCTCCTCCTGTGTAACATGTAGTCTGCGCTATTTGAGGTTCTTGTAACCCTTCCTGGATCCCTACTCAGCCAAAGAAAAGAGGGAGGAAGCCGATAGGTGAAACCGATACTTCGGATCTCGCTCGCAACAGAATCACCCGTGAGCGTGCAAGATTCTACTCGGATGCAAGACGATGAGACAGACACCCCCGTGAAGGCGTGTCATATGCTCGATACTTCGGACAAGGTCGATGCTCTACACAATAGAGAGTCATCAATGTCGACCAAGCCCTACTCGTCTACGTACGATAGTAGCGCCAATACTTCGGAAATCCAGGCGATACACAAGGTAGCCATAGACTGGGTTTTGGGCTCTAATCCTTACGAAGCCGCTCTACTCACTTGGAAGGAGACCTTCCCATGCAACCTGAATACAACTGAGGGCTTTGCTCACCCCAAGCAATGAGTCCAATTAACTAATTTTATTTAGGTCAAGTTTTCTTTAGCAGTCCATTTTTTAATTTTTTTGGTGTTATCACTTGCTTTGAGTAGATTCAATACAAGCGCCTAACGTTTTTGGTATTTTCTTTGATTCTTATTGATCCAAAAACAGAGGGAGAAGAGTCGGAAAAGCAATGCAAGGCGGCACCAAGATGGAAATCTCACCTTTGTGCCTAAATGATGAATGCAAAGATAGAAGACTTACATCGCCTCTCAGCTCTCTCCATGCGGGATGCAAAACATGAATTTGTAAACCTAAACTATATGCCGATATGCACACGGAAATCGTCCTAAGCAGGCAATTGCTAGCGTGAAGCACCACAAGTCGGTCACCGATCTTCAATCCAAAAGTCCGGTCTAGGCTCACCCCTCCTCCTCTCGACACTTCGAGTTCAGGAGCAGCGATTGGCAGGGTGGGCTCGCGGCACGAAGGATCGAAGATGATGAGGCGACTGTTTAAAGTTTAAACTAAGTCCAAAGCGCACTATAGGTACATGCAAGATATTAAGGTGTTTGGACCTAATTTACTCGATCAAGCAAGCCTAAAGACTAAGGGCTCATTCCACAAAAGAAAAGAAAAATAAAACAAAATCGGAAAATGACAAGCCGGAAAACCGATGGAAACCACGGTGAGCCCCCAAGTGTACAAACGCTTGGAAATTGGGCCCGAGTGCCCAAGTCCAAATGTACCTGTATTATTACAAATTAAATGAATGTCTCTCTCTCACTAAAGTAAATCACTAACAATCCTCTCTCTCTCAAATCCTCCTGCTCTCTCCTGCCGGCTAGGGTAGAATAGCCGACTCCGCCTCCCAAGGATGCACATGATCCCCTAGACGATCCTCCTCGATCCGCGGGCCCTCGCAAGAAGACAAGAAAGAAAATGGTCAGATAGCTCAATAAAGTATATCGAAAATGGAGAGATCAAAGAAATCAATAATGTAGACAATCAAACACAATCACTCAAAAATAAGATCTAGACACTGTTGCTTCCCAGCAACGGCGCCATTTGATAACGCGGAAAATCGAACGGTCGTATTGATCCACAAGGCGGACCAACAATCGATGTGTTGACCACTTCAAAATTCCGTATTAATCAATGATGCAGCGTGGGCCCCAAACATAGGGCCAAATATTTATCTATTTTTAATTGTCAATTTTATTTACGTTTTTAAGTTGTCGTAATTGTCTAATTAAATAATTGAGATCGCCTGTGATCTCAACGTTTATTCGTAGAGATAATTTTGGTCAAGAGTCTAATTAGGGTAATTAGAGGTCAATTGGAATTTTAAAATTTGTCAGAGTCCAATTAGGATAAGTTGGTTGTCAATTTTAATTAGTTTACTATTTTTGTAACCCCATCTCTCCTATATAAAGAGATGGTAGTCCAATGTATTAGTCAGTCAAGTATTGATAATCAATTGAGATTTTTATCTCTCTCCTTTCTCCTCTCCCTCTCTCTCCACGCGATCTCCGTGGTTCTCCTCCTTCAACCTCTCGTATTCCCGACGAGTTCTTCTTCTCAACCCCGGATGGCGCAGGTTGGTGGGGAGGCCGGTGGGGAAAGGGCGATGGCAGGGGAAAAGATGGCGGGTGGGGATGGGTTCTGAACCGCGGGACTTGCAGGGCTGAGGGACGGCGCCGGCGAGGCTGGGGGCTGGAATGGGGTCGTCGGGATTGCGGGAGGGACCGCCGGTGGGGCGGCGACGGTATGGGCCGCCTTGGGAGCTGCTGGAGGGGCTGGGACTGTCATTGGGGCCGCCGTTGATGACGGGGGCTGATCTGAAACATTCTGAACAGCAAGCGTTTCGGCCTTTTCTTCCTCTAAAATGACCTGGACAGCGGTTGAATCATTGTGGACGGCTAGATCTTCGACTTCAGTGTCGGTGGTTGGAGGCTTCGATTCAACGGCGCGTAGGGCTTCGAAGTTAATCATGAGAGCTCGGAACTCGGAATGGATTGTGGTTTGCAAATGGTGCAAATCACGTAACATGCGCTCCGTCTCCTTGTTGTAGGCGTCGATGGCTCATCGTTTTTGCTCGGACGAACGATAATCCCTTGATGCATGTCGGTGCGAATGTCGGTACAGATCGTCAGATCGTGAGGACGATCTGTAGGCCATGCTCTGATACCAAATGATGCAAACAGCTTTTTGGCGCGTCGATAAATTAATTTTGAACGGTAGAAATTATTTGGTAGAAGAAAGAGAGGGGTTGAGAAGAAGAACTCGTCGGGAATACGAGAGGTTAAAGAAGAAGAAACGCGAAGACCGCGGAAGGAGAAGGGAGAGAGAGGGATAGAGATAAAATCTCAACTTTTCATTAATACTTGACCGTCTAAACACATTGGACTACCATCTCTTTATATAGGAGAGATGGGGTTACAAAAATAGTAAACTAATTAAAATTGACAACCTACTTATCCTAATTGGACTCTGACAAATTTTAAAATTCCGATTGACCTCTAATTACCCTAATTAGACTCTTGACCAAAATTAACTCTATGAATAAACGTTGAGATCACAGGCGATCTCAATTATTTAATTAGACAATTACGACAACTTAAAAACGCAAATAAAATTGACAATTAAAAATAAATAAATATTTGGCCCTATGTTTGGGGCCCACGAATTTTTAAAGCGGAGGAGAGTTGATGCAGCGTGGGCCCCAAACATAGGGCCAAATATTTATTTATTTTTAATTGTCAATTTTATTTACGTTTTTAAGTTGTCGTAATTGTCTAATTAAATAATTGAGATCGCCTGTGATCTCAACGTTTATTCGTAGAGTTAATTTTGGTCAAGAGTCTAATTAGGGTAATTAGAGGTCAATTGGAATTTTAAAATTTGTCAGAGTCCAATTAGGATAAGTTGGTTGTCAATTTTAATTAGTTTACTATTTGTGTAACCCCATCTCTCCTATATAAAGAGATGGTAGTCCAATGTTTTTAGACGGTCAAGTATTAATGAAAAGTTGAGATTTTATCTCTATCCCTCTCTCTCCCTTCTCCTTCCGCGGTCTTCGCGTTTCTTCTTCTTCAACCTCTCGTATTCCCGACGAGTTCTTCTCTCAACCCTTCCGAGTTCTTCTTCTCAACCCTTCTATTTCTTCTACCAAAAATCCACCACAAAAAAATATTATTATTTCGACGCCGCGAAAATTCGATTTGCATCAATCAACAATTAACCCACGACAATATAAATCAAGCAATGAAAATAGAAGTGGAGTTAAAATTTATTATTAACTCTACAGAAATGTGTATAGTGCAAGTATGTGTAGAGTGTCGAACTCAGGGAGCAAGCAGGATAAATCAAGCAAAATTGTGCAAAAAAATGAGTGTGATTCAATTGTCTACAAGTATGCAAGTTTTTGTGGGTTTTAATTTTTTTTATATATTTTTTTAATTTTATATTTTTGTATTTTTGATTTTTAATTTACTGATTTTATATTTTCTTTTTGTATTTTATATTTTTATATTTTCTTTTTCAATAATAGAATATATATGCAATATAGGGAAAGAGAAGATTAAGGATTAATAAAAATAAGTAAAAATGCTCAAAAATCAGGAAATCAAATGTTTTTGGTCTTTTTATATTTTTCTAATATTTTTTTGTTTTTTCTAGATTTTTCCTAATTTTTTCGATATTTTTAAAGTCAAAATACTGGAAAACAATGAATAAAATTGCTGGCCGAAATTAAAATGAGGATTAAAAATATTAATCAATATCCAAAATTCCTTAATTAATTTTAAATTAAAGCTAATAAATCAGAGAAAATTCAAAAAGTGAAATTGTATTTTTACGATTTTTGTGGAATTTTTAAGTTTTTTAGGAAGATTTTTGGGGTTTTCTATTTTTTAAGGTTTTTGTTTTGAAATTTTTAATGATTTTTGGTCTGAAGCTAAAAGACACTAAAATAAACCTAAGGTTTTTTTTTGGAATTTTTTAAAGAGTTTTGATAATTTTTATAGATTTTGTAATGCAAACAGTGCTGAAAATGAGTGTTTTTGAATTTTTATAAATATTAAAATGCAATAAATATGCAAAATAAAAATATGCCGTGGAACTACTATGCAACAGGAACTATGGTGATTTTTGTGGATTTTTTAGATATTTAGAGATGCATGAAATAAATAGAGACAACAACAGGGAACTACACTCCTGGCAGGGATGTTTTTGTAATATAGAAAAGTCCAGGGGGCTGCGCATAAATTGTCCACAAAATATATAACTAATTAAAACTTTTTCGGACTAAAAATAAATAGAGAAAGCCTTAGGGATATTTGTGCAAAAAGCCCAAGATCACGTGTATGCCACACGTGATCTGGGTAGGATCAATCTGGAATTAATCAAAAACCCATGGGCTCACCTGCAAATATTCCAAAAATATTACACCTTATAAAATATCTTCTGGACTGAAACGAAATGAAACGAGAAACGAGGGTCCCTGTGCAAAATCCCCACACCCACGTGTGTGAGGCACGTGGCGTGACGTGGACAGGGACCTTAACGTAATAATACATAGATTTAGGGGCGAAACATAAATATTACAGAAATATTTGAATGTCAGATGAATGTTTGATGCTCAATATCTAAATACAAAAAGATGCGAGGGTTACGTAGCAAAATACCCACGCTTTGGCTGGCACGGACGACAGATCTATCTTCACTTATACACGTGTCAACACAAGAGAGCGCGATGCCTCTTCGCGATCGGCGACCAGGATTAGATGCTGCTCTGGCGATCTGACGGCTGGCACGGATGCAATCCAACGGCGGCTGTAGATCTCTAAGAACAGGGGTTGATCGGACGGCAGGAAGGAGCCGACAATGAACAGGGATGTACTTGCCGTGAGGCGAGTTTTCCACGCCCAGATCTTCCTCCTCCGCCGGGCGTCGACGCTCCAAAATGCCCCTAGCTGTTCCTGAGATGGTCCTTTACCTGCCTGAGGCTTCAAAACGGAGCGGCATGCACCCCGGCTCCTCCGCGACGTCGGAGAAGAAGAGGGGGGACCAGGTACCTCCGGCAAGGTCAAAACTGCCTCCAGGTGCTCCTTCAAGTGCGCAAGGACCTGCAAAACAAAATGAGAGGGTCGAGGGCAATTTGCCTTGACCTCGCGGGGGTGGAATGGTGCGAGATGCGACAACGTGCGGTGGTGGTCGAAGCGAGCTCCGGTGAGGTCTTTGATTGAGTGATTCGACGGGCGAAAAATGGAATGGGGGTTGGCTACGGAATCCTACGACTACAGAGAAGAGAAGGAGAGAAAGAAGAAGGAGAGGGGGGATACCTCGATGGCTGGGGCCAGAGATTGAACCTCAACGACGAGGAGTCTCGCCGGAGGTGGTGGAGCCTCCTCGGGCTTCGCTCGACCCGCCTGAAACACGCCGAAGGGAGCTGTCACCTCCCTTGATCGTTTAGGCACCAAAAGGGGAGCTAGCTTGGGATTGAGGTGTTCAAATTCGAAAAGGAAGAGGGGGGTGGCGTTTTGAAGGGTTGACGGATGGGCGAGAAGATCAAGGCGTATCGAGCGAATCGTCGATCCATTCCCCGAAACAATGCAAGGGCGTGAAAGCTCGATTGTAGGGGAGGAAAAGTCGTGAAGGGCTCGACACGATTTGGTGAAAGAAACGGTCTCCAAAATTGGGAGAAAAACGAGGAAAACTCAGTCTGACACGCAACAGAGGAGAGGTCGGACAGTTGACCTGAGGTCAACTGTCCGCGCCCCCTGGTTGGTCCACGTGGACCAACCAGGAAAAACCTCTGGAAAAAGATTTAAAAATTAATTTAAAAATAGTAAATGATTTAATTAATTTTAGATTATTAAATAAAAATGTTTATTATTTTATGAGTTATTTTATTATGAATTTTAATTATTTTTAGGAGGTATAAAATGTAAGTTACCTTTTATACACTTTATAGGTATATACATCTATATATTTTAATATTTTATTTTTATTTCATGTATTTAATTTATTTATTTTTGTTTATTATTTTATAAATTTATAAAGTATTTTTATACACTTAAATATATTTTTATTTTATTTTTCCGATGTATTTTGTACACTTAATAAAATAGAAGTGTTACTTATATAGGTGTGTTTATAGGTCTTATACCTATGTATTATAAATATACAAGTATTTTATTTTGTGTTTCTCTTGTATTTTTATTCTGATTTTAATATACAAATATATTACAAATAATATTTATAAAATTATAAAAATATAAAATTATGAAAATAAAGAATAATAAATAAAGTGAATATTTTAATCTGTACAAGTATACAACAGGGGTCCAAAACTCAACTTTCAAACCGTAGCTCTACCCAATGCGAAATCACCTTCATTAAATAGCTTATTTTGAATTATATACAATTAAAGGTGAGTTTGATGCATTTCGAGCTTTTATTTGGGAGATACAGGTCTGGGAAGTTGGGATTCTGGATTTTTATTCAGATTATAACTTTTTATCTGTACATTATTTTTGAATGAAATTAATTTTATATTTTTCTTTATTAAATTATCTTCAACTTTCATGTTGAAAGTTTCTTTATTTGAGGTATAAAAAGTGGAACAAAAAATAGGTCCCAAAATGTATAAAGAATGAATAAAATAGAAGGTATTTTTATTGTATTTTGACCCTTATCTCCCTCTACTTTATTCCTTGTCGACCTATTCATCGAGATGTCTAGGTCTCGGGGTTTCGGGTCATAAAATATTTACAATATTTTACTCTTTTTCTTTTCTTTTATTTATTCTATAATTTTGGCTTTAAAAACTGTATTTTATACACTATTTACATACACATGCATGGATGCTAAGATGCTGGAATTAATAGTATTTACACGCATTTGCTAGGGTTTTTGAGGCCAAAATGATAGAATAAAGATGATGAAATGTGGATTCATCATCCAGTATGTCCTGACCGGTGATAATAGGTGCAAGGCTCACATGGTTGACTGCCCGCTCCCCGGCCACGTGTACCATGCCCACGATACTGTATAGAGCTCCCTCTACCACGCGATGCAGCCATAACCGAGGAGGTCTGAGACTGCTGAGTAACTCCACCATGCGCTATAGAGAGTCTGCTCAATCTACGGTATGCCTCCTCCATTGGAGGTATAGTGGCATCAGTAAGAATCTGTGAGCGAGCAGCATCATATTCAGGATCAAGGGTTGTAAGAAACACTCCGGTCATCACCGAATCTCTATAGGCTGAGTTGTTCAGGTGACACGGTCAAAGTGATGAAAGCATGAAGCTTCTCAAACATACCCCTAAGAGAAGTGTAAAGGGTATGGAGTGGACGTCCATTCTGCTTAGATGTGAATATATCATGGTGAAGTTGCAGTATCTTCGACTCATTCTTCATTGGGGAGTATGTAGCGGCGAGAATATCTCACATCGTCTTTGTTGTGGGCCGACTCAGAATATCATTAGATATCTCCATTGAAACTGTACCGGATACCGGACATCCATACGCACGCATATGCGCCATCTCCCTCCCACGAGGCGTGAACCCCAGTCTTGTCTTTTGGCTCATCCTGTGTGAGGATGTGCTTCTTGTTAGGATCATGAATTGCATGGTCCATAGTTCATAATTTGTTCCATCCATTTTGACAATGGGTGCTAGACCTTTGAAGGCACGCAAGGATGAAACATCGGCTTTAGAGTCGACTATGTTGTCTGTCACGATGACAACAATATCTAAGACTGGGGCTGCAAACATGAATAACTGTGTCTACACGGACATACAAGAAGATGGTTGTGGGTGTAGACCCATACCATAACTCCTTCCATCAGTTGGAAGCCTCTTTGGGTAACTAGGATGGTTTTAGATGATCAAATCACACCCCAGAAACCCAAAAATGAGACTGAACAAGAGTCAAATCGTCCTTTTAGAATGATTTCCAGAACCTTAGAAAGTGTTGAACGGGGATCCTAGTATGCCACGAAGCCCCTCGGACTTTGGCGGAGGCGGTGAAGGGCAGCTAGGGTTGCTGGCGGTGGTGGCGGCAACCCTAGGTCGCTGGGGATGGCGGTGGCGGCTGGCGGCGGCGCACGAGGATCTTGGCGGCCGCGGCACGCGAAGATTTTGGCGGCGTGTTAGGGTTTTGGTGGAGTGGGACAGCTAAGGCACATGCTCCAACCTAAGACCGTGGCTCTGCTACCACGTGGAAAGGAAAAATATAATTATTTATTCATCGTAGCCGCAAAACTCTCTTTTATAGGAGATAAGCTCTATGGAGAAATTACATAAAGTGGACAGAAGGAATATAAAATATAAAATAAAGACAAAAAAATACAAATATCTCAACACTAACAACATCTCATTTCTTTTATATGAATATCCATCTTCCGTGAGTAATTGCATAAATTTTGTTTACATTTGACTCCATATTGATGCACAAAGGATGCTGTATAGAGTGCCAATTCATTGTATATCCTGGATGGGTTCTAGCTGTGCAGTGATCCTTCTCTCTAAAATTAATAGTAATGCTTATAACTTTTTTGGAGCAAAAAAAAGAGGAAACTGGATAGGGCAAAGAAGAATTATACCCATTTGTGCACAACAAGATCAAGGTAAGTCACTTTGTCTTACAATCTGCATTTAATTTGGCTCAACAATAAATTCATCCGCACATTCTGCTCTTGTACGTTGATTTACAACGTTGGAGGAATTTTTATTCGAAGGGTAGGCACAGGATAAACTCAAGTGCAAAATCTACCCAGAAATCGCAGCCATTATACTTGTATTAGAGAAATTGGCGCATCTCAGTACCTGACGAATGGCATCCAATCTTCTGACGGATCTATCCAGAATTTGTATTTAGTGTAGCATTGATACGTGGATTCCCAATCCTACATAATATATCCACCTGATATTTTTAAATGATTTTGGTTGCCTGGATAAGAAGGATTTGAATAAAATAAGATTATTGGGGCATCACAAAAGAAGAAATGGTATAATGGAGTTGGAGGTTGATGTAGACAGAAAGAGGAAAATGACCTGAACAGAAGGATGAAGTGGACATCAACCGTTCATGGTGCTCTACTCTCTAGGATTGCAACCAGATGCTGGAAAAGTCTGCTAGGTATACAAGGTTTTTAAAGAAGATTCACATAAAAATGGAAGGAATATGCCTCGGTGTCCCATCAGCTGACTTCAATGCGTGGAATAAAGTAAGGCCTTGGTTGTCTCCTGTTGCTTAATCATAGACGGTGTGCCCTTTTTGCAGGACAAACTTGGAACGAAGCACCTTGTCTTGAATTGTTTTCCTAATGAGAATCAAGGGAATCCTTCTTCCAGGAGGTCGAAGATGAGGACGAGGCTGTCGAAGAAGCAGAAAGGAGCCAGTAAAGTCTCGTAGGATGAGGGCTTGGAGAAACCAGCAAAGTAGTTGGACATAACCTTAGTATCCAACAAAGTTGATTGCTACTGAAATGCAGGATGTGAAGTGCCACATATAAAAATTCAGATGGCGAAAGTGCATCTCTCAAACTTCATATGAAAAGAAGGGCTTTCAACATATATGCCCCTCTACGCATTTGATATACATAAATTCCCTCATATCCTTTGTATTTGTTTAGGTATTCTTTACAGAGTTTACTTTGTTTACACAAATGTCTTTAAAAGACATTACGCTAAAAAGAAATAGTTACTTTTTAGTATCACATTTCTAGGATACTCCTCATGCTTATACATGTCAAACTGCCATTATTTTCTTCATATCAGCAATGGATCTAGGACTTGAATGCTTCTATTAATGCGTTTGTATTATGATTTTTGCTGTTTTCCCTTATTTTTTCTTCGAATGCATATTAAATGTCCAGGGAACTATAAAATGTGTGAATGCATACTGAATTTTTAGGGAACTTAGTTCCATCTCTTTCCTACTCAATGATATGTGATTGGATTGGCAGTTTCTCACCTTTGATTTCCATGCGCAGTTATCACACATGCAACACGAAGGTGATCACATCTTTTTGTGATTGGTTTTCTCTTCTACACAGGCTTTGGATCTCCATGCAACTTGGGATGGACCCGTACTCCTTTCTCTTGTGAGTTGAAATGCTATGTTGTCCTTGTACCGTAAAATCCTGAGAAATTGTTCTTACAGTCAAAAGCTTACCCAAGATTCCATATCTCTTCTCAGCCCATAGGTTGCAATTGGATTGGTTTGGTGGAATTATTTGTTTGACAGTGGAAGGCTTTTTGAGTGCTCACAGAAGCAGGGTGTTGGAAGGGTGACATGCTTTGCTTGCCGACGATGGACTTGATGGAGCGCTGATGTTTGTGGGGAGGGATGGAGGTTTTCACAGGAGAAAGCGACAGCGGCAGTGATGGTGAATACCGAATTATATTGCGGTAGAGATGTGGACGAGATTTCAACGGCCTTTATTGCGATAGAGATGTCGATGAGATTTCAACGGTCGGAGGCCGTGGAAGACTGGAAGGTAAGTTTGTTTGGACATATTATTGTCTCGGTTCAAAGATGGAAGTAGAAAATGATACAGCCGTTTATATTTAAGCATGGATATTAGTTATTATCCAAATTGCATCTCTTTGAATACTATGAATCTGTAAAGCTGAACCCACTTACTAATGCATAGGAAATGATCCAAGTTTGATGAGTGTGTATATATTACTGTCATATTAAATTGTTTGTCCTTGCAGGGACCGGGCGAGGGGTGTTTACCAAAATGGAGAGAGAAGAAAAAATATTCCTCAAAAATGGTGACGGTTTGAAAATAACTCCCACAATAGGGATATATCGGCAAACCGTTTGCCGCTTCGTGTTCCGCGTACGGTAAACGGTTTGCCATATCAAATGGATAGAGAGGGGTCTGGGAACCCAGATTTCACTGTCTATGTGGTACGGCAAACCGTTTGCCCTGTGCGGAACACGAAGCGGCAAATGGTTTGCCGATATATGTCTATTGTGGGAATTATTTTCAAGCCGTCTCCATTTTGAGGAATATTTTACAAAGTTAATAAGGGGGATTAACTCACTGGGGAAAGGATAAGGAGATCTGTCGTGGAGAGATTTCCGTTGTCGGCTTCTGAGGATGGGCATGCCCTCACTAGCTACTGACGTGGACCATGCTTTGTCGTGATTCGGATTTTGGGATAAGCCATCTACTGCCCCATCTGACTCGTCTTCTTTTGGAGTAAAATATGTGATCTCAAATAGTGAAATCGTCACTCTACCTTCTTTGTAATAAATTCAAGAGCAATAATTCAAAGGTAAATTATAATTTGTATCCTCATCTATGGATTCGATCTTAGAATGGATCCCGATCTTTAAATTGTAATGTCCCAAGGCCATTTAGGAAATAGAAATTTTGGGGTTCGTGACGAATACGCCCTTGTCGGGAAGGGAATGGAAGTTGGGTTCCAACTTTTAAACAAGGGCATATTCGTCATCAATCCCAAAAAGTTCATTACGTTAATGGCCCTAGGACCTGAATCGTTACAGTCTAAAGAACGGGACCCATTCTGGGATCGGACCTATAAAAGGGGACCCAAATTGTAATTTACCCTAATTCAAATGCCTTTCCATAGGCTGTTGAAATCGACGCAGTAATCACATAAACTCCATATTTTGATAATAATGATCATTTTGATTTAAGATTCCTCATTTCGTGAACTTTCTTCTGCTAGCAGAAGTCTCCCATTAGTTTCTTTTTTAGGAATTGCTCGTCAATGCAATGCGTTTTTTTTAGCTCAGGATATCGAGAATCGTATTGCACATTGAATCTAAACAAGCCGTGCAAGTCGCTTACCTCGACTACTACATACTTTAAGGCTAACTACCTGACCATTAGGTTCTACAATCGCTTCGACGTCAGAGAGGATCGATCTAATGTCGCGCGCATCGGCCTATTCGGTTCTAAACCATACTAGACTTATTTCGCATCTAGACATTGTTTTCTCTTGCACATTCAACCATCGTCTGATATGTCAAGTTCCCATCATCCTTCCTGCTTCCTTCTTCCTCCGATTCCGGTTACAATGAGGCGCTGCAGGTGGGAAGGTCCTTCTCGTCGTTCGGGGCCATGGAGAGGATGGGGTTGCTCTCGAAGAAGTTCACGGGCTTCAGCTCGAATGACGATGTCACGGTCGGCATGATCGGAAAGTCCTCTTGGCAGGGGATGTGATGGAATCCGAGCGTATACCACAGCACTATATCCCTGTTCTCAATCGGCCGGTTCCTGCGTGCAATCGGACATTGTATACTAGTTATAAATGTTCAGATTCAAACGATGTCTAAACAGATCTATACCAAACCCTGCAGCAATACGTTGAAAAGTATCTGATACTACACTAAACTGCTTAACCATGCGAGGGATCGTACCTCGCAGACCAAACGGCCAACGTATCGTCGCCTTTGCTCTGGTAGACGAACAGCCCTCCCGCGTATTGCTCGCTTTCGTTATACGGTGTCACCCAGATCTGCACAGTAGAATACACACCATCTTATACACTGTTGAGCCATATAATTTTGGTCAGTTGGTAACATCTGATATGTTGCCATATTTCATCAGCAACAATTTAAATTGGTAAAATTTACGGAATTGGTCTATATATCTGTAGTTTTAAATTTGATCACGCATGTTTATGTAATTAGTTCCATTAATAGTTGGTCATGTTAATCAGATATGTATATAAACGGATACGGTATTTTGGGCTAAGTCACCTGGTTATCCGTGAAAGCCCCTCGCCGCTGCGGCGGGTCGTCGGGGTCGAGCATGCTGGCTGCCGTCCCTGCAGCCACCACCTTGTAGCCGACCGGGTTCCCGACCCTCGTCCTCTTCCCGTTGTTGACGATGTGGAATTCGTAAGGATCGTACAAAGCCAGCCTCACCCTGGCCTCCGCCTCCTCCGTCGCGACCTCCCTCGTCACCTTGAGGTAGCTCTTCCTCTCGCCCTCCTTGGCCGCCTCCCTCGTGAGGTGCACCTTCACGAATGTGTTCTCAGGTCCGTCCACGTCCATGTCGAGATGGAACGTAATGTAGTGGTCGTGAATGACGCCAACCACGTTCTCCGACAGTAGAGTACCGTATAAATACTCGTATTTCGGGATCTTGCTGATGTGGTCGTAAGGCGTCCCCTTCACCATGAGGATCCCGCTGAGCCCGACCTTCACGCGGATCAGCCCGTCCGTCTGGAACTCCCAGTCCACTATGTAGTCGTAGTTCGCCACCGACGCCGCCATGCGCGCCACCAGCGTCACCTTCGGCCTGGCCTCCCTGATCTGTAAACAAAACCCAACGTTAGTCTTCTTGTTCTTGCGTCGGAATTGGTTAGGAGGTGGTTGAGAGATCGACCGGGAGGCCGGTGATGGGGCTCTCGGAGTGGCGCCATGCCACGTCGCCGGCATAGCTCTCGTAGAGGCAGACCATGTTCTCCTGGACGTACGGCCGGCCGTCGCCGGCGGGGAAGATGCCGTCGAAGTATCGCGCGTTGCGGGGGCAGTCGTTCAGGGGGACGAGAGGCATCGCCTGCAGGCCGAAGCCGTACTCGCCGGCGTCCATGTACGTCTTGAAGTACCACGCGTCTGTGGGGTCCATGTATGGGACGAAGAGCTCCGAGGCGAAGCCGCGGTGGAGGACGCTGCGGCGGTGGCCCGTATTTGGGTCGGCGAAGGTGGCTGCGGAGATGATGACACCCGCCCGTGCGTCGGGAGTGAGGTGGAACTCCCACCCGGCCCACCGTACGACATGGTTGTCGACGGTGAAGCTCGGGCCGTCGGGCTGCTCGAGAGATATGGGCTTGAGGTTGTGGGGATTGGCTGAGCTCGGCCGCTGTGCGGAGTAGCGGTAGTCCGTTCCGTCGGACTTCGGGATGGGGATGTCTTTGCCGGTGTCTGTAACGGAGATCACCTGAATTGGATCAGCAGACAACAGTTAGATCCGTTGCAGCTCAAATTTAGTTACGATAAACGACGGTTAGAGCGGTTGCAGTTCAAAAACTAGTTATTCTACAGCTACTGACCTGAAGGGTGTCGAGGTCGAGGAGGACGGTGAGGCCTTCGATGGGGCGCATGTAGAAGTTGGCGGTGCCTTCCATGGTGTAGCACTGAATCTTCACGAGGCGATGAGAGTCATACTCGGGACCGAACCATCCCGACGAGATAGGAACGCACGCAAGGTCGGAGAGGCGGATGCCGCGGGCGAGGACGGACTTGTTGAATACGGGATCGGAGAGCGGGGCATATGTGGCGGCGTGCATCTCATCATTGTTCATGGTGGGGTACCCGGATGTCGGTAAGGAGTTGACATTGGAGACGACGGAAGTCGAGAGGTCGACGGAGAGTATGTGCGTCGAGCCGAGGAAGCGGACGATGGCGGAGGCGGTACGTGCGGGGAGGGGGTGGCCGTGCTGCCAAGAGAGGATGATTGGTTTGGGAGGAGGGAGAAGGGTGAGTGAGTGGAAGGAGAGTGGGGAGGAGGGGGAGGAGGAGGAGAAGGGAGGGGTGGAGAGGATGGCGGCACGTGCCGCGGCGAGTTCTTGGAGGGTCAGGGGGTCGAGGGGGTGGGAGGGGTTGGCGGCGAGGGGGTTGGGCTTAGTGGTAGTGGTGTGGTGGGGGAGGAGGAGGGGTGTGGTGGTGCATGAAGCGGAGCGGAGCGAGCACCGAAGGGTGGAGGGAGAGGAGGGAAGGAAGGAGAGGAGGAGGAGGAGGGCGGCGGCAGAGGAAAAGAGGAGAAGGAGGCGGCGAAGGAGGTGGGAGGGGCCTTCCATGATGGCCCCTTTGTGGAGTGGAGGAGATGAGGAAGGAGGGGGGTTGATATAGGAAGGATTGCGAGGAGGAAGACAAGTGGGAATCGCTCGATGTCCATCGGGATGCGCACCAGCCATCTCGACCCCCTCCGAGGGCCGTTCGATGGGCATCGAGCGGCTGGATCCCTCTCCGACAAGTGAACGTAAATGTGGATATCTTGTTTAAGAATGTATGGTCTTCACGTGTGGTTGGGCCACAAGCATTATTGTGACCTTGCAGGTGTTCGATATGCAAGTTCCAGCGATCACCATCCTACCATGATCGATCATCGTCGGATGACTTGCGACAGCATACGCCTTATGTCCATAGCTACAACAACAACCATTCCAATGTGAATAGCTGGATATAAAGATCCGCAAACACTCCTAGTACAATCCCAGGAGGAACTTGACTTGGATTCCCTATGTATATGATTTGAGAGAAATCATTACATGGAATTCCAGGAACAGCTCGCTCTGATTTATGGCGGAGCAGAACATGATTATTCTGACGAACGCATAGCTTTCAACGCCGTTTCAGAGTGTCAGCAGCAGGGATAATCTTTTGTCTCCGCTTCGTTTTAATCCACTCACGTAAACTTGCTCTGTTTTATGCCGAATAACTCTGTCAAACTGGTAATTCTAGCTGTTATCATCATATTTTAAATGAGCAATAGATTTTCCTCTCTTGTTTAACCACAGTAAAGAAATGGTGGACGATGACATCGGTGTCTGAATCTGATGTTTGGGTGCACTGACGGAATCTGCTCGTCCTTCCAAAGATTCGGATCCCATTCATGACATCAATTCGATTTAAAGTCTCTGCTACATTCAAGAAATGAACAGACCCGTGACTTCGACGGTGGAGATTAAACAACACAAAAAAAGATGAACCTGTCTCCGTCGTGTGGTCCGCAATTTCCTTCTCAAGTTGCCTCCAATGGATCGATTTCCTCATGACACGTCTTCTTCCTAACCAATTCTGCAAAGAAGAAAGGACATAGAAATCCACAAGAAAATCGCACACTACTAGTACATGGGATGGTGGATTTATAATGCCTTGGTGTTGAATTATAATGGATGTTGATGGGGGTGTCTGCATTGATGATAAGGAAATAGAGGTCATCATCTAGAGACTAGAGAGATGGATGGGTGCCCACAAGTGATTTGAATTGAATGATCCATCTCCAGAGCAACTGGGAGCCTCACGACAAGTCCAACCCTCCTCTCGTTTATCTTTAAAAAAAAAGAATATTTACATCCATAACCTTAAGTAATTTCGTAATTAAATCTTCGATAATCACGAATTACATCCAGAACTCCGAATAATGCTTAACCTTTATATTACATAACCCTGTGTCAAGTTCCGTCTTAATTTTCCATTAAGTTTGACGGAAAAAGTTATATGTTGACAATTTTACCCTTCAGGATACACATATTTAGAACATGATGCCATTTGATCAAACAAGATGTCATTCTAGAGAGGAGGGAGGCCGAGGAAGCTTCCCTCCCTTCCTCCTACTCACCTTACATCTCTGCTCGTTCCACAACCACCCCTCCGGCTTGCACGCGGAGCCCCCCTGCACGCTCCTCCGCCCGCAAGCTCCAGCCCAAGTCCTCCCGCGCATCACCAACAAACTCCCCCCCCCCCCCCCCCGCGCATCACCTGCAAGCACACCCACCCGGGAAAGCTCCAGCAAGCCCATGGCCCACCCGCAAGCTCCAGCACCAGGCCCCTCGCTCCACCCGCAAGCTCCAAGAAGCCCATGCCCAACAAGCTCCAGCAAGCCTAGCCACCCCCCCCCCCCCCCCCCCCCCCCCCGACCCGTGCATCACCCTCCTGGGGTAGCCCTAGCTCCACCTCCCTGCCCAGGTAGCCCCAGCTGCCCCCTCCCGGTGCATTACCCGCCCGGTTAGCCCCCCCGCTCGCCCGGGCACGCACCAGGCATCCCCGCACGCCTCCGCCCTGCAAGCCTCAGGTCAGAACTCCCCGCTGCGCGCAACTCCGGTCGTCTGCCCCCATCGTTGCCCGCCACCCTCCATCGTGATAGTCTCCAACGCCTGCTGCAAGCTCCAAACCCACCTCCTCCTCTCCTTCTTCTTTTATTAATATTGGTCGTTATATCACGGATTGGTTTGATTAACTCGGCCATCTGGTTGAGTTAATGAACTAAACTAACGGAGGTTATGGGTGTAAAACAGAACAATTATTTAGGTCTTGGACGTACTTCGTGATTTTCGAGGGTTCCTGGGGTAATTATGAAATTACTCAGGGTTATGGATGTAAATAACCCCAAAAAAGAGTTGCTCATGTGTTTTCTATTGCGTTACCCACTAGGTTTTATACCCACAACGGGCATGCTAATAGGGATGCAACCTGATAGGATTATCTGTATCCGTCCGTCAATGCATCTGTTTTTAAGAGAATATGGATATAAATTTTTGATTTTAGCATATATGGATATGGATATGAGATTTTATTTTTCTGCGGATACAGATAAGGATACAGATATTATTTTCAATTTTTTTGAGGATATGGACTAGGATATGATTACATGTTTTTTGACAGATACTGATATGGATATCCGCATTGTTAAATCTGTGTTTATATTCTATATACATACATCAACTTGTGTGTCTATATTTCCAAATATGTTACAGGATTAGTTGCAATATATTGCACATGGAGTCATTTTCAAATATGGGAAGAAAAATATAGATCTCTACATTATTTAATCATTTATTAATAGTTATTAGACTTAGTACAAAACTATAGTTTATTTTTGTATTTTGTTGTCTTGTAGTTTATTAGCTTTGATTTAATCAGTTATTAGTTTCAACTTTACAAACAATCATACTAAATGTAAGCGTTAGAAGGGATTTCTTATATGCAGGATAATTCATTTTCCTTTGTAAAATATCCGCATCCGAATCGTGATTATTTTTTCCATATAATCTTCAACTAATGTTCCATATATCCCTCTGACTTTCGCTCAAATCCGAGGGTATTTGCTATTTTATTTTAATGGTCAAATATATGATCAACATTTAAGCAACTTAAATCTCAATTTAAAAAGAATCAAAATTTTGACTATAAAATAAAATAACAATTGCACGAAATTTAAAGTATATGTGAAACATTAGTCTAAGATATAACCCATAAGGTTGGATTTTGAAAACTGAAATCGTAAAAAAAATAGTATCGTTGTCCCCACGTTTTACTCTCCAACCCCTTTCCCTATCTGGTATCCGCTCCCTATCCGGTATCCGCTCTGATCTAAAAAAAATGATCATTATCTGGTATCCGCTTCGATCTAAAAAAATGACCATGAACTGTTAGAATACCCATTCGAGTTAGTATGGATTGAGTACAGATCCAAGCCAACCCGTAATTTCTAAGGGCATGTTTGGTTGCCATGGTACTGATAGCTGAGATTTTTCATCGGTCTAAAGTAATCCGCACAAGGCGGAATCACAATGTCGCTGAGGCGACCGACAAAAGACCTCGAATCAATCAACAATTAACCCACAATAAATGTATGCAATGAATATCCAAAATGTGGAGTTAAAATTTATTATAACTCTACATGCAAGTGTGTATAGGTGTAAGCACAAGTAGAGGTCGAACACTGGGAGGCGAAAGGTGAAGTGGTGAACCTGGTTGTACAATTATTCAATTCAATGATCATGTCCAATTCTTATTGTTTTTTGTGGGTTTTTGATTTTATATATTTTTTTGTCTTTATAATTTTTATTTGGTTTTTATATTTTCATTTTTTATATTTTTAAATATATAATATAGTTATATATCTATATAAAGAGGTATATATATAAGAGGAGAGATAAGGAATACAATATATTGATATATATATAGATATAAATTCTTAAAATTTATAGATATATTATTTTTTTAGATTTTGATCTTTTTCTAAATTTTTTTGTTATTATTCTGGAATATTTCTAATTTTTTATATATTTTTAATTTCAAAAAAATGTCCTCAATATGGACCAATTAACTAGGCCGAACATAATTTGGGTTTGAAAAATATAAAAAAATTCCCAAAATTATCCAAATTAATTTTAATACATTAATAATAATATATAGATAATTATAAAAGAGAAAATTATATTTTTGGGACTTTAAGGGTTTTCTATTTTTTGTTGGATTTTGGAGCATTCTGATTTTTTTTATTTTTCTTTTTCTTGTTTTTAGGGTTTTTCAATTTCTGGACTCAATATATATAAATAGACCATATATAATTTTTTTGTAATTTTTCAAAAACATTTTATAATTTTTTTGTATTTTCTAATTTAAACAGTACAAAAAGAGCTACTTTTCATTTTTAATAATTAGGAAAAATGCAAAAAATGTAAAATAAAATATGGGCGTGAAAGAATACTACATGAAGCATCTATCCTAATTTTCCTGAATTTTTAGGAGCAGCATAGGTATTTTTAATAAATAGATAAATGATAGAAAAATTACACAGCCTGGCAGGGGTATTTTTGCAAATAAAATAACTATCAGGGGCATCAGTGCAAAAATCACTACAGAAATAAACATTTATTTTCATTTTTGGAACTATTTTACAATTTACAAAACACGCCAGGGTTAAAGTGCAAGAATCACACACCTCACGTGGGACTGCACGTGAGGCGCGGAGGGACCATTTTGTAATTTCAAGAAACTCAGGGGCCCTTTTACAAAATTTGCAATTTATTTACAACGTTAAAACTTATTTACAAAATTAAAATTTAAATACAAAAAGTGTGGGGGTTGATTTTGCAATTTACCCCAACCGGCGCTGGATCGAACGGCTGATATGCGTGACTTATACACGTGGCGCCTCTACGTGAGACGATGACGCTTCGACGATGGGCGGTGCAGATTAGATTACCCCGAGATGATCCGACGGTCTGGACACGGCTCCATCGGACGACTGGCTCCTGATCTGGGCTTTAGGGTTTAGGGCTTAGGGTTTAGGGTTTAGGGTTTAGGGTTTAGGGTTTAGGGTTTGGGGTTTAGGGTTTAGGGGCTGATCTGGGCTGGGGCCACGATCGGACAGTGGAGAAGAAGGCACGAAGAACATGAAAGAACTCCCTCTTCCCCGACCTTCGATCCGGTGCTGTAGTCACATCCGACGCTCCCTCGAGCTGCTGAAGGTCCAAAAAGCGTCCTGGGTCCTTGCTCTGTTGACTGGAGCGCTCAGGAGAGAGTGGTCCAGCGAGGTCGATGAAGGATGAGGCTCCCAGGTACCTGTAGAAGAATCAAAATCAACCCCGACGGGGGTCCTTTGGCTTCCCAGCACCTGCAAGAAAGCTCAGTGCACAAAGACAAGGGGCTGGGGGTCTTATTTGGGTCAAATGAGCAAAGGGGGGCACGGGGCGGCGATCTCCGGCGAGGGGCGGAGGAAGAGATCAGATCTCCAGATCTGAGGAAGATCTGGGTGAATGAAAATGCCTGGGGCGTAGGGAAATGGAAGGGGAACAGAAGGAAGGTGGACGTGAGTCGGGAAACAATCGAGGGCACGGTGGCGAAGTCGCCGGAGCTGAGCTCCGACGAACTTCGAATTAACTAATCCATGCTATGCTAACGATCTAAATGCTAATTAAAATGCAGAAATGAAATGCAGGAATAAAAATCTACCTAAGAAACGTAAATGCGCAGCTCTTATACCTGGAAAACTCCAGGGAGCAGGACGACTGCCGGAGCGCCGCCATGGGCGCATCTCCTTCCTCTGTGAGCTTCCACAATCATCAGGGGACCTCCAGCTGTCACCTGGATGCACGCTTGGCCACGATTGGGGCTCTAGGGCTAGGGAAATGGCCAAAAAACTCGGAGGAGGGAGATGGGGTATTTAAGAACATGAGGGGACGCCCTTATTGATTAGCTAATAGGTGGCGGTACCAGCTATGTACAAACGAATAAATGTGCGGCGAGGATCATGATGTTTTTCAGAGAAAAATTCCGTGAAGGGATCGTTGTCAATGGAGCAGTAGATCGAGCGGGAAAAATGGAGGAAAATGGGGGAGTGGACAGTTCTGACGGGAGTCAGAGGCGCGGGGGGGAGTTGACCGGAGGTCAACATTCCCTGGCCTATGATTGGTCCACGTCGACCAAATATTGAATTATTTATTAAATGTAATAAATGAATTAATTAGATTTTGCTTATAAAATAAAAAATGTTA